>CM035408.1:78766271-79176271 GCA_020310875.1 Ceratopteris richardii | reverse complement strand
TGGATATTCCTAATGGGAAGTGGGAGAGCATCTCCATGGACTTTATAGTCAGATTACCTAAGACACAGAGAGGGCACAACTCGGTCTGGGTAATTCTGGATAGGTTAACCAAAATGGCTAGGTTTATTCTGACCCATGCTATAGTGAAGACACCTCAATTGGCTAGACTCTTTGTAGAGAACCTATACTGGTTATATGGTCTTCCTTTAGACATAGTCTCTGATAGGGATAGGAAGTTTACTAGCCACTTTTGGAGAGTGGTTTTCAAAAGGTTGGACACAAAACTAAGCATGAGTACGGCTGAACATCCACAATCGGATGGGTAGACAAAGAGGGTTAACCAAATCCTAGAGGATATGCTTCGAGCATATGTGAATGAAAGGCAAACTAATTCGGAAGAGTACTTACCTATAGTAGAGTTTGCATATAATGGTGCCAAGCAGTCTTCCACTATGCATAGTCCATTTATGCTTATGTTTGGGTTTCAGCCAAGAGCTCCTTATGCAGTAGGATTGCAAAATGAAAATGTTCAAGCTGCAAAGGAATTCTTGGAAGAGATGAATGATATGCTTAGGCTTGCCAAGGAGAGCATTAGGAGAGCTCAGGATAGGCCCATAGCCTATCCTGACCCTCAAAGGAGAGATATCAACTTTGAGTTAGGAGAGCAGGTCTATCTGAGAGTTCCATCTAGATGTGAAACCATGAAGAGGGGACTTTGTCCAAAACTATCTCCTAGGTATTCTGGACCTTTCCAAATACTTAAGAGAATAGGAGAGATGGCTTACCAACTCCAACTTCCAGAGAATAGCCAAATCCATCCAATTTTTCATGTTAGTTGGCTTAAGAAAAGGCTGGGTGAATCTAACAACCTCATTCTAGGCAGTGAGATAGTAAAGCCTATTTCTGTTCAATCTATTCCACATGAGCCAAGGAGCATACTATGCACTCGAGAGAAACGGACGAGAAGTCACTTATATAAAGAGTGTCTAGTAAATTCGAAAGATAGTTCAGAAGATAGTGCCACATGGGAGTAGGTTAGCACCCTTCAGAGATAGTTTCCCAGTTTTAGATTACCTTCCCAAGGGTCTTCTTAAGGGGATGGATATGGGGAAACAACAAGGAGATATGACCATATATTGCCATACATGGGGATATAGTGGGAGTGGTGTCCTATTATTTCTCTCTTTCTATCAGACCTTCCAATACCATTTTTGAGGACAAAAATGGAATTAAGGGGAAGGAAATGTTGTGTAGAGTATTCTTTATGAGGTGGGTGTAAGGGATGGGAACCACCTCTTAGACATCTAAAGAAGGATGCTCTATTGGAAAACAATGTCACATCAGTCCAAAATCCATATAGGGCAGAAACCCTAATTTTGGTACTTGGTCATTTTTAGCACAAAAATAGGTAAAACATTTATGAGTCTATCTTGTAGAGCTTGAAGAGAGCTTTCCAATGGTATATGACATGCACTAATTAAAGATCATATTTGGGAGAAAACCCTAACCCTAATTTTCTATTGATTTATGGTTTTGATCTCATATGATAGCTCTCAGCATGAGGATCATAAAAATGTTGTCAGATCATTCATCAGGTAGTCAGAAGTGTGAAAACGCAGGTCAAGAATTTATTTTTAAAGTTAGCTAAAAGCAACTTTAAAAATAAAGCAAACTCACTTAAAATAACACAAAAGCAATTTGAAAAGTGATGTGATTAAAATAAAGCGCTTTTTTGTGAGTTTTTCGCATGGAGCTTTAAAACCTATATAAGAGAGTCTTGGGTCACTTTGTTAGACATCACAAACCAGTTGGCAATGCCAACTTTGGTCCCTCAGTAGAGGTGGTACTCTAGCACACATGGGGCAGCCATGGTGCACTCTAGGAGCATGTTGAGGAGCAACTATGGAATTCGTCTTGGAGAAGAGTGTGCTCACACTCTTGGAGAGGATTTACTCATCAGCAACTTGGCGGTGTGGGTCAGCCATCTACATAATATATTTGAAGATTGTCTTCTACATGAAGATTTCGGTGTACTTCAAAGACATTGGAGGGAGCTTAACATAAGATTGCATCTTATGTTAACAATTTAGGTACATATTCTCTTTATGCACACAGGTACTACTTGGAGTTTATGGAGGCAGTGGCATCCATATCAGGAGGAGTCCTATTCGACATAGGTACAAGAGAATCAATACACATTGTATGCTTTATGCATATTTGGATTAGGTGTTTGAGAAGGTACATTCATATGAGTTTGAGGATTTATGACAGCAAACTTGTTCTTTGCTACTTTTGTAAGGATGTGATCCTTTCACACACATATCTGACTTGGGGTCTTCCATAGCCTAAATTTAGATGAGGGTTTCTTTATTATCAGTTTCACACTGATCCTTCCTCTTTCTGTCACTCATATTCACTCTTCTACAACCTATCAGGTCATACATCTCATACATATTCAGATTTTTGTCCCTACATCTGAATATTCTTGTAAATTCTGTACATTCACTCATCCATCTATTTCTGTTCACATAGAGTGGTTGAGAGTTTTGCTCCCACATTGTAAATTGACATTTGCATATATGATAGTGTGAGTAAGCAGTGACTTACGTAACACTTTACACATGTTGTCTAATCTTTCTCTATCTTTGTCTCATCATTTGTATGATTAAAGTGTGGTATGTTCATGTTTTGTCAATCTTGGAAGATTGCTGAAATTTATGTCGTAGATCCTAGACCTATGGAACTTGGACCTGTGATATAAGTTATAGGCCTACTTAATTTTCAACATTTGGTATCACAGCTTTAGGGTTTTGGTATCAGAGCATTCAAGCTCTCAAATTCCTAGGTTCCCAGACTTCCAGGTTTACAACATATGATTTAAGGGCGTCTTGTAACATTTGACATATAATTCATTAGTGTGGAGTATGAAGTTGATGATCTGTTAGCAACTGAATAATTACAACATATAATTCATTAGTGTGGAGTATGAAGTTGATGATCTGTTAGCAGCCGAATACTTTTGGAAAAGTATGAAAATACTTTACCGAAAGTATTGTTTGAAGATCAAGACTTGATGAAGAGAAGGCTACTTCAAATTTAAGGAAGAACAATTGTTTGAAGAAGATGAAGGAATTAGATCAACATCAAATCACAGGTATCAGTTTCTACTATCAGACTATCATTTGTAGGTCATGTCTTAGAAGAGCAATTATGAAGAGATTTGAAGGATTCAAGGAGTGCTTTTATACACTTTCATTATTTGAAAGTTAAAGGCTACATTAAAACAGGTATCTAGAGGTTTTAGAGAGTTTTGAGAGATCTCTTTCATGGCAAGAAAGCTCATCTAAGAAGACAAATGTGGAGAGCATCAGTTTTGTTTTCAGCCAATCTTGTTTTATAAGTTGGTTGAAAGTTTTTGTTCACATTTTCTATCTAGAGAGGTAACTCTAGAAAGGCAATTCATCATTCAAGGAAAAGGTTGGTGAATTCAGTCATATCAGTCACATTTGAAGCAGAGATTTGTTTCAAAGGTATGAGGAGATGGTAAACCATGATTCTATATTCACTTCCATTTGTATACCATGGTTGTTTTGTCTCTTACTCTTAATACTAGAGGAAGAGATAATTTCATTTGAAGAAGTTAAGAGTGCTCGCTACTTCAAGATAAAGATAACAAAAGGTATGGAAGAGAAGTTTGAAGATGTTGTCATCATTAGGTCGAAGAAAGATGCAGAAAAAGAAGGTCCAACAATTCTAAAGGGAAAGGAAGACTTCCTTTTCTCTTATATTTTCCATATACGTTTCCTACTTTTATCCTCTACATCCAAAGACAAGTCTACGAGAACATCTTGTGAGAAAGATAATTTAAAGAAGAAGGAGTTTCTTATTTTGCATTATACTTGGTCATGATTTAGTAGATTTGACAAAGAATTGCATCGAGAGAAAAAAAGCAGCAGATTTTGAAGACAACTTGTATATTTTGACTCATATGTATGAATTATATATAAGTTGAAGATTTTGAGTAGGTAGCTATATATTCCCTCAAAGAATTCTTGGAGTGTGAATACAAAGCTGCTTGGTATATGACAAGTTGCAAAGAAGTATATTTGTTCTTTATCTAACTCTTGAGGTAAAAGAGTTTTTTGTAGCAGATGTTGAAGACTTGGGTTGAGGTTTTGTGTTTGGAAAGGTTACCTCATATTCAGTATTTTCAAAAAACTTCAGAAAATTCAGATTTGTTGATGTACAAGTCAATCGAGAATCTACTTTCTGTGCTTGTCTTGATTTTTGGATACATGCTTGTATTCAAAAAGGTGTTCCATCAAATCCTAGCACTTGATTGAGAAGTGGAGTTAGCCAAAAGAAACTCAAGCAAAAACTATCACATTTCACCCGGGTAGAATATGAAAAGATGAAGTATCAACTTGTAGCTTTTGGAGTTCTCAAGGTGAGAAGTTTGTCCACTTATGTTTCAAGTAGGAGTTGCAGATTCTTGGGAAGGATTTGTTTGAAGAAAAGTTTTACAAATTTATAAGAAGCATGGACACTTGGAGACATTTAGGTAACAAATCAAACATTCAATCATGAAGGTTTGATGAGAGCAGATTCTACACAGATATATTGTTGGAAAGATCTTGAATTTTGAGTATTCATGAGTCAGTTGTCTATCCTTTGTTTGAGAAAGTTCTTAGTATTGGAAGAAGTAAGTCAAAGATTCAGATTCTATCATATTTGTGTTGCAGAAAAATAGAAGAAGATACTTGTTATGTTGCAGAAGATTATGAATCCTAAATGCTTTCAAAAAGGTTTTTGTTATATAGATCAGCTAACTATTCTATATTTTGGAAAGCTGAAAAGTAAACAATTGAAGCCATTAGCATCTACAATGCTAATAAAAGGGTTCATATATTTTGTCTCAAGACACAGGTATTCATGTTAAGGAAGCAATGCGAAATCACTGAAGATCAGATTTATTGAAAGAAGAAGGACGTCCAGGATTTCATAAAGTCTGATATACTTTGAAGAATACTGGATACTAGTGTTAAATCATCTAGGGGGGTGATAAAACATGAAGACTTATTTTCAGCCATATGTGAAAGAATGCAATCATACCTACAAGTATTCCTATTTTAGGTATTCCTATATTTCCTTTGTCAGTTTCTCTTTATGTTCCAGCTTTGAAAGAAGAAGGAAGAAGGAGAATGTCTGGAGAAAGTTCCTATTAGGATGTTCCTATTCAGGAGAAGGTTCCAGAATTCTATGAAAGAGAAGCTTGATATTTCAGAGAGGTATGTTTGAGAAGTGTGCACATATATGTTTATACCAGATTCTGAAGGAAAGAGGTATGAAGGATTTACAAATTGAACAAAGATGAAGACATGATGACATCATAGATATGATATTTTGATGAGACTCATGAGTTGAGCTGAGTTGACTTGACTTGAGTATAGTCAGAGATGAACCAGCAGTGTTCATAATACACTAAATTGTGAGTTGTCAGTCACAGGTTCCAGGATTCAATTCTTGATTTTGTTTAGTGTATTTACATGACACAACAGAAGTACGTTGAGAAAGCTTTCGTAACGTAAATGCAAATATGTGGATCCTAGTGTATGTTTTCACATTTGAGAAAACAGGAGATAACAGGTTCAGAGTCACTACATGCTATATTTGTTGTCAAGCAGTGATTGCTTGATGTATACACTATTGGATATCTAGTTTGCATATTTTCTCAGGTATTATGGTTCATATTCAGCATGATCAATTTTTTGAAGTTTGAAGAAAGTCAAATTGAATTTTGAAGAAGACTTTTGAAAAAAAAAGGTTTGAAGGTCAATTTGGGAGTACAAGTTTGAAGTTTATGATAGTTTGCAGATGCATGAAGTTACATATCCAATTCAGTTTGTACCAATATGACATTGCAGGGCAGATTGTTGGAAAACAATGTCACATCAGTCCAAAATCCATTTAGGGCAAAAACCCTAATTTTGGTACTTAGTCATTTTTGGCACAAAAATGGGTAAAATTTTTATGAGTCTATCTTGTAGAGCTTGAAGAGAGCTTTCCAATGGTATATGACATACAGTAATCAGAGATCAGATTTGGGAGAAAACCCTAACCCTTATTTTTTGCTCATTTAGGACTTTGACCTCATATGATAGCTCTCAACATGAGGATCATAAAAATGTTATTAGACCATTCATCAGGTAGTCAGAAGTGTGAAAACGCAGGTCAAGAAGTTATTTTTAAAGTTAGCTAAAAGCAACTTTAAAAATAAAGCAAACTCACTTAAAATAACGCAAAAGCAATTTGAAAAGCGATGTATGCGCTTTTTTGTGAGTTTTTTGGATGGAGCTTTAAAACCTATATAAGAGAGTCTTGGGTCAGTTTGTTAGACATCACACACCAATTGGCAACGCCAGCTTTGGTCCCTTAGTAGAGGTGGTGCTCTAGCACACATGGGGCAGCCATGGTGCACTCTAGGAGCATGTTGAGGAGCAACTATGGAATTCTTCTTGGAGAAGAGTGTGCTCCCACTCTTGGAGAGGATTTACTCATCAACAACTTGCTGGTGTGGATCAGCCATCTACATAATGTATTTGATGATTGTCTTCTACATGAAGATTTCGGTGTACTTCAAAGACATTGGATGGAGCTTAACATAAGATTGCATCTTATGTTAACAACTTGCTGGTGTGGATCAGCCATCTACATAATCTGTGGATCATCAACAACTTGCTGGTGTGGATCAACCATCTACATAATGTATTTGATGATTCTCTTTATGCACACAGGTACTACTTGGAGTTTATGGAGGCAGTGGCATCCATATCAAGAGGAGTCCTATTCGGCATACGTACAAGAGAATCAGTACATGTATGCTTTATGCATATTTTGATGAGGTGTTTGAGAAGGTATGTTCATATGAGTTTGAGGATTTTTGGCAGAAAACTTGTTAGCATTCTTTGCTACTTTTGTAAGTATGTGATCTTTTCACACATGTATCTGACTTAGGATCTTCCATAGCCTAAAGTTAGATGAGGGTTTCCTGAATATCAGTTTCACACTGATCCTTCCTCTTTCTGTCACTCATATTCACTCTTCTACAACCTATCAGGTCATACATCTCATACATATTCAGATTTTTGTCCCTACATCTGAATATTCTTGTAAATTTTGTACATTCACTCATCCATCTATTTTTGTTCACATAGAGTGGTTGAGAGTTTTGCTCCCACATTGTAAATTGACATTTGTATATATGATAGTGTGAGTAAGCAGTGATTTACATAACACTTTAAACATGTTGTCTAATCTTTCTCTATCTTTGTCTCATCATTTGTATGATTAAAATGTGGTATGTTCATGTTTTGTCAATATTGAAAGATTGCTGAAATTTATGTCATATATCCTCGACCTATGGAGCTTGGACCTGTGATATTAGTTATGGGCCTACTTAATTTCCAACATACTCACATGAGTGCCAAGTGGCACTCATATGAGATACATTGGGAATTGCCCTTTATGACTAATGAATGAGAGAGAGATATAGTACTCCATGGGACTGGGTGGAAATAACATCTGAGAACTTCGTGCGTGCTCTCCAAAGATATAGCTGGCACGTTCAACTTCTCTTGCCTCAAGAACAGTGTGAGAGCCCCTCAAAATAGAGGATATCATTGAGAGCTTATGATAGAGTGCTTCATGAAGATCAACTCACCTCTTTGACCATAGTAAGAAGACAATCATCAAGGGTATGGGTTCGAAAATCACAAGCACCAGTAGCCCCCATAGAAGCAAACAACCAACTAGGAGGAATACAAAATTCGAGACACCATCAAAAGATGATGTAGTCACAAGTTATTTGTACGCGGCTGAACACTGTTCTAAAATGGATCCCTATAAGGAGGAATGATCTGTTATCATCCAACTATTGATTTATTGCATCGTTTCAAGATCCAATGGATACATCTAAACACAAATTGCGTCATGTTTGCAAGTAACATCAGAAGCCTCGACATGCAAAAACCATGTGCTCTTTGCACAATCCCATCTTTTGCACCATTCTGGTCATGCATTTCCAAAGTATGCATTAATATAGGGCCACATAACATGGCCATGCATAGACACAATCGAGAATCCTAGACACATGAGACACATTTGACATATGTAAATTATTTTATTGACACTAATATCTTTCTTCTTGTTTTGTGACATTGCTCCTCCAAAAGAAAGAGGGAGAAAAAAGGAGAGGAGAAAAAGGAAAAAAAAGAAAGAAACATGGACAAGTCCATGCGCTCGGTGAATCACATCAGTGAACCATCAACAAGGACATCTATCAACAACGAGAGGCAAGTCAATGGTCAATCCTCGTGATGGGAGTACAACATGAAGCGATAAAGATGAACCGACCATTACCATGGTAAGAATCCCCTACTTTGGCAACACTATAACAATGATAGATTAGGAAACCTCTTCATCAGCATCCCTTGAGCACTTAGCTCAAGATCCAACTTGTTGCACCATATTTCTTAACATGCGGCCACATTACAAGGCCATGCAAAAGGCACATATTTTCTTCAACCCATGCACTAACACACTTACCCATCATTCATTATGGGTTATGAGTACTTGGCATGCAAACTATGAAAGCCATGTTTGAAAGATCAAGAGAAACTCAAGGTTACAACAACAGTACCTATGAAGCAACTCATAGTGGAAAGCTGCCCAAAATCAACAATGACAACCTCTTCTAAGCAACTCACAATTTTTTGAAGCTCACAAATACACCACAATGCTCGACGTCAAAGAAGAAGTACATACAAAGGGACTAAATCTTGCAAAGGGTAGCAGCGAAGAAATGAAGAACATCACAATAGAGCCCGTTGCATTTGGAAGACAGTCCGCTCTTATGGATACATGATGGACACTACCTCTCAAAGTACTACATGGAACACCCACTCCAACAAGGGTCTATCAGGGATGTCAGACTTTAGAGGGGGAGAGTGTTGACACTCAAGGTCAAGCACAAGACATGCAAACACATCAAGAAGTGGACACACAAGAAGAGGGAGCATGTAGGGAGTTGCATGAAGCACATGTCAAATTTTCAGAAGAAATCCCTATAAAAATAGTGATTTTTATCACTAAAAACCATTGTTAATATCATTTTACATTTTAACAACTCCATTTTGTTCAAGCCGAGGAGTCCTTGAGCTTGAGGAGTATTAGAAGTATTTACCTACCAAGTTTCATAATTTTTTGATTCCGTTTGAGCCCTAAAATAAACCCTAGAAACTTATTTTTAACTAGGTCAGACACTAGGTCTGGACAGGGCCAAAACTAGTAAAAAAAACAATAAAAATAGCTAAAGAGCTCATTTTTGAGGTGAGCTTTTTGTTAACTTCTTAGTAGCTTAAAAGAGAGTTGGGTTAGGAGAGATCAAAGCTTTTGTAAGAGAGTTCTTGTGTAATTGAAGCTTTCCATTGCTCCTCTCTTTGATCTTGCCTTGTATTCATGTAAGTGTGCGTGCATGCATGTGCTTGTCACTCACCTTTGCTCACCATAATTGCTAATTCCTCATGATCTTCATATCCTCTTCATGTCTCCATGGATTGACAAGTAAAGGAGGTGGTACTCATGCTTTAGCTACAACATATATATGCATGTGTATGTGTATTTGTATATATGCATGTGTATGTGTATGTGCGCATATGCATGTGTATATGTGTGAGCATGCATGCGCATGCATCTGCATTTGCATCCATGTGTATGTGCATGCATGTGCATATGCATGTGTGTAAGTATGTGTTTATGTGTGTATGTGTATGTGCATGCATGTGCATGTAGATATATTTGTGCATATGCATGTGTGTATGTGTATGTGTAAGTGTATGTGTGTGTATGTGCATGTGTATGTGTATGTGTATGTATATGTGTGTATGGGCATGCATATGTGTATGTGTATAAGTATGTGTATGTGTGTGTGTATGTGTATGTACATGCATGAGCGTGCATGTGCATGTATATGTGTATATGTGCATGTGAATGTGTAAGTGTGAGTGTGTTTAATTAATGAAAACAGAAAAACCTAAATGATATACAAACAATGAAAATTGTACTTAAAATAATAATTGTATTATGCTTGGTAAACTTCTTGAATAACCTCCAAGAGAGAGAGAGAGAGAGAGAGAGAGAGAGAGAGAGAGAGAGAGAGAAAGAGAGAGAGAGAGAGAGAGAGAGATTAAAAGAGAGTAAAAAAAGATAAAGTGAGAGAGATATAGAAGTTGAAAGAGGAAGAGGGAGAAAGGAGAGAGAGAGATAGAGTATGAGGGAGAGAGATTGAGAAAGAGAGGGCTTGAGCTTGTATGCAAAACATAGATATGCATGTTGGATCACTCTTTGATTAGATGCACACGAAATAAAGTTCGAAGAGTGATCAACAACTGGCACATAAGTGATGTGCTGATGTCATATAAGAGATTCTCTAAACCATCCCATATGCAATGTTTTTAAATATCACATATGCAATGGTTTTTACTGTCACATATGTGATGATGTAACATCGCATATGCAACGTTTTTAATGTGTCGCATATGTGACTCTCACATTAGCGACACTTCAACTAATGTTGCTAATAGACTTGGAAATAGCATTGGTTAGAGCATCATTTAAATGACAGAGTGAACTTTATGCTCAATGCAACAAAATGCAGAATCATGTAGCAACGAAAGTGTGTCATATCAATCATCACTATGCCCTCGTATTCCTTGTAGTGACAACTTTTGACCAAGCTATACATACATTTTTGCTAGGTATTCATGTTTCTTCACTGTATTTAAAAGCTCAAAACCATCTATCCAAGAAGATCCTTGGGTTTTTTGTAATCACTTAAGAAAGAAAGTTTATAGATTTTTGCATCTCAAAAAGGTAGAACCATATGGTTTAATCACCTCATATTACCTACTCTAAGAGATGATAAAGTGAAAAAGAAATATAGGCATAGAATCATCACCTGCATAATGCATTGACAAGAATTCCGAATTCGGCATCAAGATGGACTTGAAAATTGTAGGTCTCGTTGAAACATGTTTGATTTTGTTTGCTATATTTACCTAGTATTGTAGGAATTTCTTGAATTCAAATGTCAACCAAAATGTTTACCTTTTGACATGAGCCAATTTCGAATCCCTGATTTTTAGATGGCCAATGTCTCTACAGGTATGATCTTATGGTCCTATTGTTGGGAGAGATGGATGGATACCTCAAGGAAGTGAGGTGGTACTGCTAAAACCTGCTTTGTAGCAGCCCTGATACACTTTAGAGTCATAAAGTAGGCCCTTTTAGCTTGCAAATAACACAAACAAAGTACATATGTACTTTGGAGTTGATGCTTGAAACAATTAATCCAAAACAAACTAGTTCAAGAATAGCTAGTGTCGGAAAACCTGCTATTTTAGTCCATACACTTGCTCGCTTTTTTACTCAAAGCCCATAGTACAGTAACAATTGACAAAATTCCTTTTGGAGGAATTTGATTAGCTTAGATAGCTAATGATTGCAAGTGGAATCATTTAAAATGACCAACTGTGCTCTGAGAAATCATTTCAGCAAATCAAATCTTACCCCCGACTTTTTAGGGACTAATTAACCAGTAGATCACTAGTGAGCACTTCGAAGAAAGTTTCTCTTAGGTCCGTGAATTAAATGCCCTAAAATTTTGATAACACAAAGAAGACTTTAAGCTAGTTCCAACAAGCCAAAGGTTATGAAAAATGGTTGAGTATTCATTGAGATATGACCAGAAGAAGTTGACTATTTTGACTATAGTAGAGAAGTAGACAAAGATGTTCAATGAGCTATATGTATTATAACACATGATTGTACAGAGTCATTGGAATGATAATGATGCTCAATGATGATGAACTGAGTGAGCTACTCAAGTTCTACAAATGATCAAGGAGAGAGATCTAAATGAGGCACACAACCTCACAAATTTTACAAGACCTTTTTATAAGTATTTCTTCTAAGTTTGAATTTTGAATTCAAACTTGGCTCCAATCAAAAAGTAACTCCTCTGATTTAGGAGACATCCCTTCATCTTGAATTCGTAGCTAATATTCCTCCTAACTCCATGAGTTATAAGCTTTTACAAGATTCTCCAAGGATTTAATGATTTACAATGGTAAATGATCAAGTAGTTACAAGCTATAGTTCACATGACTCATCAAGTGCTTCCACGCAATGTCTTCCATGCTAAGCCAAATGTGTAGGCTTGTACATTTGCACCAATAGCTCCCCCTTAAGTCAAACATCTTGGCTTGCATTGCGTCATCAATCTTCTTGAATATCCTGTAATCCAATCATGGTTTTAAACCTACAAAGTTTAGTACCATCATGTGCTTTGGTTAACAAATCAGCACACTACATATTTGTAGATACATATGCTAGTTGAATCTTTTTGCTCAAGAGTTTCTCTCTAACATAGTGATAGTGCACTTTTATATGCTTAGTTCTTGCATGGGTAAACACATGTTAATGTGAACACTTTTTAGGAGTACTTATCGCTTTTAAGCCCATCACTTTTCAGCTTTCAAAAGCTTTTTAAATAGTGAAAAAATAAATTCATAATTTCAATTTGCTAGATGTATGATCACTACTCATGTGGCCACCTGCTGGGTATCATGGTTGGAATGTGGATAGTAAATGTCATTATTCCTCACGTACTCCACAAGGTGTCGAGTCTATGGAGTCTGCATCAGTGGAGCATAGAAGGTCCGTACGACTTCGTCAGTCACGAGAGAAAGCTACCATCAACGAAGGTGTTCCACTAGACGATGAAGGTGAAACACAATCTCTAGGAACAAGTATGAGCTGATATGGGGTCTAGCATGCATGCATGTAGCATTTAGGTGCTTGCATGGCTAGGACTAACTTCTATGGTTCTAATGTAAGAGCCACTATTTTCGGCAGAGGAGAGGTGCCGTTTGTTAGGAGTCCATCATTGAAGCGGAAGCAATGGACTAGCTAACCTCCTCGTTGATTCAATTTATTCAAATCATTAGTAAGCCTGCATACTCATTCCATACTACCTAATGAATGTGGGGAGCCATCTAATGGGGAACTACCATGAGCGGTTTTGAATTGCATAGTGCCTATCAGTTTTCTTTAGCACACTATTTTTCATGAACCACAAAGATATAGGGACTCTACACTTAATCTTTGGTGCTACGACTGGATTAATAGGCATGCATTTATAAAACAATTTGCCATGTTGATGTAGGTGGATATATCGAGCATATCCAAAAGTTTTAGACCACAACGTATTCTGCCAAAAAGAAGAGGATTTCCACACCATTTACGACCTGTCTATCGCTGGTATAGATCCAGGTACTATATCAGAAAAATCGATTAGTGAGGCAGATTGGTTGTCTGTCTTCAAGGTTACTCGACTGGGGAAGATGAAAGTTAAAGATGTCATGCCAGAGTTCTATGATGCACTGATGGTGTTACATCAGAAAGTCTACTAGGAGGTACCAACAAACTACGAATTATCTGTACAATTCGCTAGAGCCTTTGCATTTGAAAACTATACCACTGCTCAAACATCAAAAAATCTAGCTATGTACCAAGTGGCATGGGTTGTAGCTGCAAAAGCTTCTATTGAAAGATGCAAGAAGATGGATACATTGCAGTCGAAGATGCAAAGGTTCTACAGTTGTTTGAACGATGACGCTTCACCACTTTTAGAGTCTTTGGATGCGAACTTGCAAGAACAGAAAGAAGATGTTGAGTTATATGCTTGACAAGGTATGACAGTTGCTGCCATAAGGCAAGTGGAGGGTACTAAGATTATACGTACTTTAGAATTGTTAATTGATAGTGAACAGAATAAGTTGGATAGGGTCAAGCTTGATTTGGATCAAGCCAAGCTATCAAAGGTTGCTGAGTCTAAAGTGACTATAGCAATCATTGAGATGAGAAAAAAGTTACAAGTATCCATAGATGAATTGAAATGTGATGTGGGAATGTCTCTTGAGAGGAGGATTCATGGAGATGCCAATTTAGATATATACTGTTAATCTGGAGCTGTTAGGGGTTGAGCTAGATGAGAATGACAAGGTGCCTGAATTGGAGGTAATATTTAGCTTTATTGACATTGGTTGGAACATCTTTCTAAGGTTCAATACTGATCAATTGGATTGTCACATACACACACTCAATATAAGCTGCATGAGGATCGGCTCAAGAGTGCAAATCGACATCTATTCTTTGTAAAGAACAAGTTAAGCATGATGGATTCAAATGAATTGTCACCATTATTGCCATTACCTCCCCGAGAGTTACCATCAGCCCTCTTACTCAGTGTTTCATCCATGTGCATAGCATGTGGTTTGAATATTGAAGAGAGGGTGAGTTTTATAGTGCACCTTATGCCGTGCAACCATGCATATCACTATATTTTTTTTGGAGCACATTGTCGTGTGTCAGTCAACTGTTTTAGGTGAATGTGGTGTTGAAGTACCACAACATATGTGGCAAACAATCTTTGGATTCTTTGATGGTGGATTCAACTTTCATAGAGGTAAGTTTATCGTGTTGATTAATATTAATAATATTACTTTTTATCCATGGCTATGGCTTCTTGGTTAGTTGTTTGTAACTAGATATTACTAATTAGGTTGCTACTTGTTACCTATTACTAAGTAGCTGGTTCTTAGTTACTTGTTACTAAGTATCTGTTACTAATTAGATTATTACTAGTTATTGAGTTGCTGATTCTCGGTAACTTGTTAGTATCTATTACTAATTAGCTTGTTACTAGTTAGCTATTACTAGGTTACTAAGTTATTACTAATTATCTTGTTAACAATTAGCTATTACTAAGTAACTGGTTCCTAGTTAGCCATTAGTAATTAGCTATTACTATTTAGCTTGTTACCAGTTAGTTATTACTAAGTAGCTAGTCCTTGGTTAGTTGTTTCTAATTAGCTATTACTAATTAGCTTGTTACCAGTTAGCTATTACAAAGTAGCTGCTTCTTAGTTAGTTGTTACTAATTAGTTATTATTAATTAGCTATTACTAATTAGCTATTATGAATTAGCTATTACGAATTAGCTATTACTTATTAGCTATGATGAATCATCTATTACAAATTAGCTATGACAAATTAGCTATTACGAATTAGCTATTACTAATTAGCTATTATTAATTAGCTATTAATATTTAGCCATTATGAATTAGCCATTAATAAGTAGCTATTACTAATTAGTTGTTACTGATTAGCTATTATTGATCAGTTA
Source organism: Ceratopteris richardii (assembly GCA_020310875.1). Classification (NCBI taxonomy): domain Eukaryota; kingdom Viridiplantae; phylum Streptophyta; class Polypodiopsida; order Polypodiales; family Pteridaceae; genus Ceratopteris; species Ceratopteris richardii. Next base: position 79,160,967 of record CM035408.1, on the reverse strand, counting down.
TTAATAAGTAGCTATTAGTAATTAGCTATTATTGATTATCTATTAATGATCAGCTATTACGAATCAGCTATCACTAATTAGGTATGGTGAATAGTCTATTACGAATTAGCTATTACTAATCAACTATGACGAATTAGCTATGACGAATTAGCTATGACAAATTAGCTATTCGGAATCAGCTATTACTAATTAGCTATTATTAATTAGCTATTACCATTTAGCTATTATGAATTAGCTATTATGAATTAGCTATTATAAATTAGTTATTACAAAATAATTATTACAAATTAGCTATTCGAGTCAGCTATTGCGAATTAGCTATGACAAATTAACTATGAAGAGTTAGCTAGTATGAATTAGCTAGTACTAATTAGCTATTATGAATAAGCTATTACTAATCAGCTATGATGAATTAGCTATGACGAATTAGCTATTACTTATTAGTTATTACGAAATAGCTATTACGAATTAGCTATTACAAATTAGCTATTATGAATTAGCTTTTGTGAATTAGCTATGAAGAATGGACTATGAAGAATTAGCTAGTACAAATTAGCTATTACTGATGAGCTATTACGAATTAGCTATTATGAATTAGCTATTATGAATTAGCTATTACTAATTAGCTATTAGGAATTAGCTATTATGAATTAAATATTATGAATTAGCTATTACTAATTAGCTATTAATAATTAGCTATTACTAATTAGCTATTACTAATTAGCTATTACGAATTAGCCATTACTAATTAGCTTGTTACTAAGTAGCTCTTACGAAGTAACTAGTTCTTGATTAGTTGTTCGTAATTAGCTATTACTAATTAACTTATTACTAATTAGCTATTACTAAGTGGGTGATTATTTGATAGTTTTTAGTAGTTAGATATTACTAATTAGCTTGTTACTAATTCGAAATTACTAAGGATCTAGTTTTTCGTTAGTTGTTTGCAATAAGTCATCCATCAACTATCTCTTTCTTACTCTTTAACCTTATAGTGGAACACTAATCTAGCTGGTTTCATTGTGCTAAGCAGTTGCTCGTACCTCAATAGGAACAATTACCAACAATGCTGATGCTGCATATGATAGGGAGCTTGGGACAAGTGAGAATGTTGGATGTACACCATTTGCTGAAAGTAAGACTTATTCCCAATCTTCATCATCGAAAGAGAAAGAAAATATTCCATCCTTCTCTAAACACCGTCTGCAATGGATGCTAGTGTTGATCCTTGTCCAATTGACAACATGCATGATGCGGAGTCCACATGCATTGAATTTCATAGTGGTCTAGATGGAATGATTGAGAATGTTCTTGATCCAGTTAGCAGTTGAAATATTCATCTAGTTAGTCACAACTCTATAGTTGATAAAGAGGTTCCTCTTTCTATCCACATGTCTGTCGTTACTCAGTTTGAATCTAGCCTAGGGTCAAATACTGATCCTTCAAAGCAAGCTCCTCTACCAACTAATGATCTCGTTGTTTGTTCAGACAAAGGTCATCTATAGAATCCAACTTTTGATCCTAATAAAAGTCCAAATAGAGATGTTCTTCAAACGAATGCTACAAATGAAACCTCCTCGAAGCAAAACTATTCTAACCCAGCCTCATTTTTGACATGTGTGGATCCCCAACAAAGGCTGTAGGTGTTCATGTACAAGAGGATGCCACTGTAGCATAGTTTATGGCAAATACAAAAAGAAATTTGCAAGCACTTATGAAACAAAAGAAGAAGCCAAGCCATTTGCACCCAATTACAAGGCGGCAGACTACTCGGTCACACTTGAACGGAGGCAGTGTACCTGATATAAAGGATCTTTTGAAAGAATAGTACTAGTGTTCACCCTCTTACATCATTGTCCTTTGTAATGGTTACTATCCGCACATGTGGCATCATCCAAATTTATTAGTTATCATCAGATGTTATTAAAATATTTTGTTGTCTCTACCTCGTATTATATACCTTGTACATATTTGATAGCTCAATTGTGTCATTGATTGTAATGATATAAACAGTTCTTCTTTTGGTATTATATGGGCAAAATGGTTTTTTTCCATAACCTAAGCACCAATTTGGAAATAATTTGAAGTCTTAATGCTATCATAAACATTAGGGATGCATTTGTATGAATTTTACAATCGTTCCTCTCATGATGCCTTTTCACAATGATATGCTTTGGATAGTAGTAAATAGTTTCAAAGTGAGGAAACTGATTTCACTATTTAGTTATACTGTTCACCTTCTTGCAACACCTCTTTGTAATGGTTACTATCCACATGTGACATTGTCAAATCGATTAGCTCTCATAGGATTTTGTATTTAGCCTATTTTGTAATGATGTTGTTGATTGTATTTATCTTATTCTGTACAATTTTCGATAGACTAACAGTGTCATTGATTGTAACTTATAATGATGGTAGGCTTATAGGTTAGATAAATAACAAAGCTCCATCCACAGGTGTTGCAAAAGACAATCTTACATCCTCAGCAAGTCAATGTCAGGCTGCAACAGAAGTTGAGCACAAAGATGCCCAAAAAGAAAAAAACTAAATAAAGTATTGAAACACAAACTCATCCTATTTCAACTCAAACATGTGCTATTTCAGCTCAAACTGATCTTATTGCAACAACAGTTGAGAAGAAAGTATGAGTTTCAACTCAAATTAATCCTATTTCAACTCAAACATGTCCTATTTCAACTAAAACTAATCTTATTGGAACAACATTGGAGCAGAAAGTATCAGTTTCAACTCAAACTAATCTTGTCCTAGTGTTTACACAAAATGGCAATCAAAAGCCTAAACAAATATTAGCCAAGTCAAAAAACGAAAGAGATTGGATCATGTGATAATGGAACCAGAATTTATTGAGATAGAAAGGGACCCTCCAAAGATTCAACGTGGCCTGACATAGGAGGAGATATAGGAATTGAAACCTATTCACAATGATTTACAACCTAGGGCTCTGACTCTGGAAGTTGAAGTATTTATGAATATCCAAAATAAGTGGGCCTTTCCTAACAGTAATGCTTTTCTTCAATGGTGCCTTCAACATTTCAATGTCTGAATTTGGAGTGTTTATGATCTAAACGAGGTCAACAAATGTATTGATACAATCTTCTCGGAGTTTAGGAGGAAATTTATGGATATTTTGGGGAGAGATCAATGTTTTTGGATTTTTTCAGTCCATTTCAAGAAACTGGCGCATTTCTAGGACAAGAATGTGGAGTACATGCCTGACAATACATTGATAATTGATACTATTGCTTACATGTTATTTTACAACATTAGAAGATGCTGTCTAACATTACCAAAGATGATAATCAATGAAAGACTTAACTATCTTTTAGGAGCTCTTTGTGATCAACTTTGGAAATGGTTAATAGCCCCAAATTGTATTGAGTATGCAGATATTATTTCCAGATTAATTCCTCTTGATGAAGAGAGTTTTTCTATATATCATGGATACATCGAGAGCATAATCGTGATTACAAACATAATTGAGATTACAGACATAATCGAGATTACAGACAAAAACAATCAGTAATGCCATCTCTAGGGTGGCTATGAATGGTTCTATTTCTGAACCCTTCAATCTTTATAGATCTGTCAGACAGGGTTGTCCCCTTGCTCCTCTTCTGTTTGCTACTTCTAGAGATGCTCTGGGATGGTTAGTCAAAGATAAAACTGAACAAGGAGTTATTAGAGGTATTTCTATGACTGGATGAAAGTTAAAGAGGGTTATACCTTAAATCCAGAGTTTGCTTCTAATATCTGGTTTTTGTAACAGGACTCATTATGGACTAGATGGCTGAATGTTGAACAAGCTTCTTCTCTGACTATTAAGGTGAATAAGTTCAGGAAAAAAGGCTTTAACTCATGGAATAGCCTTATGTCTGGGTAGGATATTGTGGATCCTTTCTTCATTAATGACATTGCTGATTTATCTCTTGATTGTAAATAGGTGCTTATGGATCAACGGGAGCTACTCCTGAAATCCATGGAGAAGTGCAACCGTAATAAAGTAAGTCTATGATCCAAGGGTCTGACCGATTCAGACAGATCTGAAATCGGACACCATTTGGTCATCCGTGTGTATGACCAAAGATCTTGAGTTTAGAATTACTAGGAGGTCTTGTGCTCTTGTGAACAAGTGATCCACTTAGCTTAGTGGTTAAGTCTCAAGGATGTGAAGGAGGAGGTCTTGGGTTCAATCCCCATGGGGGACATGGGGAGAGTATTTTGCCCAAAGAGATCTAGACCCTTCTAGAAGCATCCACTTGAGTTAGCTCGAGTTAACTGGAACACTTGGTGTCATGCAGTTACATGGCCGACACACGGTTGGCTAGTATCCACCTACCCAAGAAGGCAGTCCCCTGGAGAGAGCTATATATAGAGGGATTTGGTTGGGAGGAGAGTCATCTCTCAAGCATGTGGTGGTCGTAATTCTTGTTTGTTGCATTGGTATTAGAGCTCTAGGCTAGGTTTCATGGAGACTTTAGAGGTTTCATCATCTTCTTCAGAGTTCTATGGTGGAGCATGTTGCTCGTCTATCTTCGGATTTTGACGCTATATAAGCTTACTTTCCAAGTTTTTAGGAGCAAAAGAGATCCGATATTATTTTCATTATGAGAGAATGTTATCTCGGGTCGAACTCACGACTTTACGTTTTCTCAATTCCATCTCTTTCGTTGTACTACAGATGATGGTCTTCCTTTAGCGTGCAAGCAGCATCTTATTACCGATGCCGACTCGTGCAAAAAGCGAGGCAAACATAACCTCCTTTTGTTGAAGAAAGCAAACAGACATGCATGGGTTTATCTGGGGAATCCAACATGCTTTTGAAATGAGGAAGGCGATCTGCAGAATACAAGATGCAAACGATGAAGCAGGAGATCCCGTGATGAAGAACACACAGCTTAGATAAAAACGCCATGTGAATACAGAATGCACCTCTCTTACAGTTTACCTGGATGCATTTGCATCATGTGATGCGCAACATATTCCACATCGGGAGAGCTATAGTGTCAGACACGTGTCACTCCGCATAGACGTCCTTGGTTTGTGAAAGTGAACAAGCCGGGGCTGATTTCAGGAATCGACCTTGTGCAGGAGGAAGGCTTGCTAGCAGACAGGCCCATCTCCGGCTCCCGACAAAAGGAAGTGATGAGTGCTCAAGCTCAATTGTAGTGGTATGCACGATAGCTTTCATCTTCTCGGGAAGCCCCTGCATTAGCATGTACTTGCTCGGTAGGTAGTGGTGGCGATGGCACAAGGTAGTGGTGGATTGAGGTGGCGTGCTCAGCCTTTGGCATCCCGTGACTCCCTTTGTCCTTGTCGATATGTAGCAAAAAACTGGCAGCACGCCAAGGGAGATGGAACTTTCTGCCTTTTTAGTTTGCTGGGAACTTTCTCATCATGAGCAAAAGAAGGCCACTGACCGACAGGGCTTGAACCCACGAGAAAAAAAAAAAGAAATGGTTCTCCACTCTTGAAGTTAGCTAGGGTTGAACCCATAACCTGCTGGTAGCGAAGGCTATCTTCTATCTAGAGCATCAAGTCGATTATGCTTACTATTGTACTCCAAAAATAACAAACACGGATTCTATATGCCTTGTAGAAGCCTATACATCAGAGATAAAAGTGCAGGAGTCCGAAATCGAACACAGAACCTTCGGGTTCAGTCTTCCACGCAAGATCGCTATTTAAACTCTCTTCCAATTGATGAGAATGTTTCAATAGTTATAATATCAAACCTTTGGCACAACGGATAATGGTAGCACAGTTGAATCAGTAGAGTTGAGTTGATTGCCTCTCATTGATTTGGCTATAAAGAGTTTTTCCTTTTGAGCTGTTTGCTTCATCTCAAGCCTCAAGTGTAGCGTCATCCATACATCCCCTGACGACAAAAGATGGACGAAGCTATGATCAAAGCTAAGTATTTTCCAGTTTCTACTTGGCCTTAATGTTTGATTTATCTTGTTTTCACTATTCTACACTTAATCCTAGATGCACATTGAAATAGCCAAGATTTGAATCGATTAAGTATAGATGAGGATAATGAAACAATCCACTTCTCATTCCAAGCATTAGTTTGCATTAAGGAAAGACTTGATTTAAAAAGAAAGGATCTTGTGAATCAAAGAATGTATTTTGGTAGTTTAATTCCAGATTTCCTTTTCATTGAGTAAGCTTTTTATTGCACCACAAGGATATGTTTTTATATTATAGTCCATTAGGACAAAGGAAAGGATATACATGCATCAAGATTGCTTGATATACATTCTTAGTACATGGAAAAGTCATGCATCAAGCTCATGCATGATTGTTGCATTATTTTTTGGGCATGCAAAGAACATGTATGCATATGCATGTGAGCATATGGATTTGCATGTAGGCACATGCATTTGCATGATAGAATGGCATGTTGTTTGCAAGTAGATACAAAAATGTACTCTCTTAGTATTTAGCTTACTTTATAAAGCTCATAGCTTGACATTAGGGAAAACAGAGGACTACTTAGTTGCAAAGACATGCTAGTTCTAGTTTGCGGCTCAAGTAATTAGTGGATTCCTTCCCAAGCTGATACTCCCTTATAAAAAATAAATACTTAATGACAATTAAGTATGTTTGATGTCTTACTAGGTATAAGTAGGCACTAGGAGAAGGTTAAGTATTTTCTTGATGGCCAAGAAAACTTAATTACTTGCAAAGCTTTTGTGATGTATGATGACTCTAAGTCTCGGATGTACTTAGGGAGTCATGAAGATAAGCTTATAATGATTACTTTAAGTATATGTGATACTTAGAAAGTCATGCGGATAAGCTTTAGTTGATTAGTTATGTAATTTATGTAACTTCTCAAGCATCCCAAGATTGGATGATAACTTCAGCTATATTTCCAAGTTCCATGAGAACTCTTCGATTCCATGGAACTCAACAACCAAATGCACATATTGAACTTTCAAGTTCAATAGATTTGTGTTTCATTCATGTTTCACATCTCTGGTAATGATGCATAGGGCCATGAAAACATGGAAACTTTGGAAGCACTCATCTATTTAGAAGATTTCAAAAGTTCTAAGAAGTTTCTTTGTGGTTTCAAGATTCTTATCTCACGATGAAACCTCGATAAGTGACTTTTAGGAATTGAGATATTTTCTAAAAGAGAAACACTGAAATGAAATAGTCAAGCCTTCTATTCCACACATGAGATCATTCTCCTACCATGTTCGAGATGAATTCATTCTTGGGAAGACAGACGTTCCAAGTAGAGGATCTTAGTTGATTCATGAACTCTTCCCAAAATACACATAAATTCATAAAATATGATAAGACCAAGGAATGATGATGATGTTTTAATAAAAGGTGTATAAAGAAGAAACCCAAGTCAAATTAACCTTTGGGAATCAAGATATTTTCTAAAAGATATGTAAAAGTAATCTTTAGGAATTAAGCTACTTCCTAAAAGTTAAACCAATAAAGGAAATAGCCTAGTTAACTATTTCTTTAGTTAAAAAGGAATATCTTTTGGACAAGCAATAAAGCCTTAAGTCTTGTTCTTGTTCAGTAATCAATATTTCTTTTAGAGAGAATATTCCACTAAAACTAAGGATTCCAAGATGAATCATTGGACTGGAAAGCAAACGATTCCTACATGAATCATTGCCTTAGTATTATTTGATTCCTTGACAGGAATCTAAAGTTCTTGAAAGAAAAATTTCCCTAGATGTGAGACTGAAATCTTTCAAGTAAGTTGATAGTAAGTGGGTCCTAGTGATTCCCAAACCTTTGGTATAGGTACTTAAGTCCAAATGATGATATAAACTAAAGGTATATCAAAGATTCTTAGCTTTGGAATCTAAGAGGCATCAGTGTATGCTTGAACTGAAGTTCAAGAAAAGATCTCTAAAAATCCCGCGGGTAAGCAAAGAAGCTTTTGATAGTTCACGAGATATTAATTATAAAGACTTATTCTTTTTTTTTTCGCAAGATCAACTAGGCTTGATCAAACTTGGCCATGATTGCCCAAGTATGTGTGATTGGAACTACTTTGTAGATTGCCCAAGTATTGACAATAAAATTCCTTTTGGAAATTATTCACTCAGGTTCCATTTATCGAATGGAAAATTGTGAAAAGAGTAAGCTATTCCAAGTCTGAATAGAGTGAAGAAATCCAAAGAATGTAGTCTGCAACCGTGAGGATGGTACTTAAGTCTGTGGAAGGTAAAACATAAATGTTTGCCTATCCTTAAAGGGATTTTAGTACAAATCTAGAGAGCATGCACGGATGCTTAGACTTAAGCAGTAGAGAGATTCATGTAAAAGTCTCGAGCGAGATAGGTACCTAAAGCATTAGTAAAGAAGGAATTTAAAGAGAAGAAGCTAAAAACTCTTGTCACTACAAATTGTTCAAGGATAAACCAATAGAACTTGAATCTGTGAAAATTCAAGAACTTGGAATTCTGATTGGTTTTCATTTGAAAACCCTAGCAAAGAAGGATGGATGTTTCATCAAAAGTTTTTCAAGTTCCTAAAGGAAAGCACAAGATCATGAAACAATCATGTGAAGGGATCAAAACCTAGAATATCTAGTTAGAGATAATGCCTGAAACTTCACAATTCTTGTAAAGAATTGAAGAAAAAAAGTACTCTATCAAGAAATGTTTAGACTTTAGCATAAGTATCACCCTTACATTATGTGAATATAAAATAGGGTGGTATGGGACACCAGACTTTATACTCAGATTGATGTAGGAAAGTTGGTATGGGACATCGAACCATGGATGATAATTATTTTTTAGTCTTAGATTGGATCTTGAAGTTAGGATTGATCCTTAAGGAAATTAAAACCTCAAAGAAGGAGTTTAATTCAAGAAGGATGAAAGTAGTACTTCAAGATAACTTCAAGATCAAGGAAGAAGAAGATTTGAAGTAAGTAACTTCCAAGATCTTCTTGAAAACACTTCAAGATAAAGTGTTGTTAATTCAGAAATATTTCATAAATTTATGAAAGAAGTTGGACTTTGATTTTGAGTTGATCTTTTCAATCGAGGATTTGATTGACTAAGTCAAGTGGTTAGAATTAGATAACTAAAATTGAACATCCTTGATAGATGTTTTGTACAAGAACCTTTTCAAACTTCAAAAGATAATAAGTCTAAGTGGACTTATTTATTTGAGTTTGCTTCAAGTTATAGCATAAAAGATTTCCTAGAGTCTAGTATACTCTAGAATAGAGAAGTTAGGAATTGCTCAACAGATTGACAAATCCCAAGAACTTTTAGCTCAATTCTTTGGGAAAAGTGTCCTTAGCTAGACAATTTTCATTTTGAATTTGAATTGGTCAAGTTATAGTATGGTTCACTCAAAGAAAATGGTAAAATTTCTCCAAAACTTTTCATAGGATTTATAAACTTATTAGGACAAAGTAGTCCTCTAGTCGAGTGAAAAAATCAAGTAACTGTTGGATCAAAGTAAACCATTGTACAAACATCTAAGTTAGATGTTTGAGACAACCAAACTTCAAGTTCTCCAAAACGAATTCAAGTGAATCAAGAGTTCTCAAAGCCTTTCAAGGGATAAGAATCCCACGTTCATTACTAAGTCCATGCACTGGTTATGCCTAGAAATGGACTAGTAATTTGAATCCACCTAGTTCACATCTTTGCGCTTAGATCGCACATCCAGAAACTGTGAATTGGCCAGGGATGTGTTTAGGTCCACCCGTATTATTCTTTCACTAGTTTGTAGTTTGTCACGTTCATCAAAGTGCAAAATGAGATAGTGTTTTGAATCATTTGGGCAGAGACGCTACCACAGAGATGATACGTGTTCTTCTAGTTTTAGAACATGACCATGTTCTTCCCATTTTAGAACATGAGGCTTGAGGGTTGCCTACAGTATGTATATAGCTCTATTTTTGAGGACAAAAATATTTTCCAAGGGGGGAAGAATCTAATAAAGTAAGTCTATGATCCAAGGGTCTGGTCGGTTTAGACAGATCTAAAATCAGACACCGTTTGGTCATCCGTGTGTATGACCAAAGATCTCGAGTTTAGACTTTCTAGGAGGTCTTGTGCTCTTGTGAACAAGTGATCCATTTAGCTTAGTGATTAAGTCTCAAGGATGTGAAGGAGGAGGTCTTGGGTTCAATACAGGACATGGGGAGAGTATTTTGCCCAAAGACATCTAGAGCCTTCTAGAAGCATTCACTTGAGTTAACTCGAGCTAACTGGGACACTTGGTGCACATGCAGTTACATGGCCGACACATGGCTGGCTAGTATCCACCTACCCAAGAAGGCAGTCCCCTGGAGAAATCTATATATAGAGGAATTTGGTTGGAGGAGAGTCATCTCTCAAGCACGTGGTGGTCATAATTCTCGTTTGTTGCAGCAACCACTACAAAGAGCTTGAGCTACATACGATTGCTAGGGATATGTTCCAGAATTTGAACACAAAAAGAAGTTCTATTCCCAAGTTGGTTAGGAGGCTGAATCAAAAGTGGAATCAATGTTCCTACAAATTTCAGGTTATTTGGCCCCTTCCTCATGTGAATAAGCACTCCATCTTATTGTGGTTTATCATTCACCAGGGCCTATGGACAGGGAGCAGAGCTCATAAGTTAAATTTGGGGAATGGCAATTGTAACAGTTGTAGTAGGTTGGAGGATCTTTCTCACCTGTTCATGCAATGCTTTCATGCTCAAAAATTCTGGTCCATTGGGAGCCAGAATACTCCAATGTCATGTACACAAATCCTAACCCCAAGCCCCAATCAAGACAAGTGAGACCACAAGCCTCTAGAGGACCATGTTTTAGGTGTCAGGGTGACCATTTCATTCGTGAATGTCCCACTCACCGACTCCGAGACAAGGACAAAACATCACAATACAAGGCTTTTGTCCTGAGTGCGGCAAAGAACATCTCTCGAGAGATTGTCCAAGGAACCCCTCTAGAGTGCCCAACATTACACCCATCAATGTGGTACGCTTAGTGGTGGATTCAAGTTCAAGTAGCAGTAACGTGGCTCCTATACAAGCAGTTACCAGGGCAGAAGCCTTAAACAAGATAAACCAGCTGAACAATCAGAGCCAAGTGAACCAGGCGAGCCTAATAAGAGAAAAACAAGAACATGGAAGGGACCAGGGAGAGAACCAATCACAAGCGGAATAAAAAGTTATCTGAACTAGAAGAAAGCCTCATTCCACACCACCACTCACTATAAATAAACCACAACCAGGGTCTGTTCTTGTATATCCAACCCCAGATGACTTAGACATGATGTTCAAGGCCTACCAGGCTCGTCTTCAAGAAGGGCCAATAGCTACAAACATAGACAAGAGCTACCCTAGAGCAGATTTAGAGGTTGAATGGACAAAAATGTGCATGAAGATGGTAGAACTAGCTCAGACTATGCTTGAGACGAGTCACTCGTTCAATCAGACAAATTTTGTCAAATCGGATTTGCACTGATTTCTAGGGCTTACTTACTAGAAATATTAGAGCAGTTGGTAAACAAGCCACAAGCTTCTTTACCTCCATAGGCTCAACAAGTTGTTGAAAAAGAAAGTTCACCACGAACGAAAGATTATGTTCCTAATTCCATAGATGATGGAGCACCTCTTTCAATTCAACAATACTCTCAAGAGTTCTTGCGAGAAATCAAGAAGAGAAGTGGGCCAAGGAAAAGGGTAATCCCCCTCCTATTCTTGAGATCGATGACCTTCATGATCAATTTCCCCAAGACATTCCATCTATCTATGGAGACCAAGCAGAGCAACAAGAAGACGAAAGATTAGATTTTGAATCTAATTCATTACAAGATTTGCATCAATTCACAGGCCAATGGGAATCTGAATCTCTTTAGATCACAAGTCCCACAATATTGGTAAGACATGAAGACTCAATAGTTCCAAGAAACACCAATGTCGTGAAGAACACTAAGGTTGAGTGTCATCTCACCAAAGAAGAGCTCCTCAAAGTGAAACTGGAGCTATGAAATCATGTAGCGAATCAAGTTCAAGAACTTGATTCCAATATGCCGAAAGCATGCTCTAAGGAAAAAGTCACAGAGATACCTCTACACAAAATAGGAGACATGAGTGAAGGTGAAGAAGGTAATACTTATCTTCCAATCACCTACCAAGGTTACACAACCAAAGCGATCATAGATTTAGGTGCACCTTCAGAGCTGTACCACCCTACAGTGGAATCATATCTACAAGGCAAAAGAAGATTCTATCTTCGTGCATTCTGAAAGTAATTTTGATTCATCTTGGATGCATGAAGATACTCACTTGTGGATGTGCAAGGTCGCTGAGGAAGAGGAAATACATCTAAAAGCAAGAGAAGAAAGAGCTCCTCCAATAGACCAATTAAAGACCCAGCTTATACACCGATGATATTTCCAGATGAGGAATTTGAGCCTCATGGTTTGGTAGAAATCCTTGCCACCATGGACATTGTTGTCAATGAAGAACAATGGACAACTCCTTGTGATGAGGAGGGTTATGATATTGTAGTGTTCATGTGTCAGCCCTTGTTGGAAGAATGTGATCCTAGTGTTGTCATAGAAGAAGAAGAAAATGACGATGATCTAGAGTCCATTGTGATGGATAGTTGCTTTAACTCAGAGAAGCACTATCTAGAAGATGTAGAAGTATTTACCCAAAAAGATGAAGAACCCTTCACAAACATCAAAACTGTAAATTCAAAGGAGGGAAGTGAAGCTAGTCAAAATAAAAAGAGAAAAAAGTGATGAAATAGGAAGAGGCGGAATCATTGTCTGAAGTACCAGAGAATTTCAAGAAATAGGAAGTGCAAGACCGGAAAATTTTGGTACGAATTCCTAAGAGATAGGCCATCACTAAAGAAGCATATGATAATAAAGAAAAGACTAAGAAAATTGTAGTAACCATTGAGGGGAACGAAGAGTGATATATGTACATAGGAGATGACCTAAGTGCAAAAGAAGAAATAGTGCTTATAGCTCTATTAAGGGAATATATGGACAAGCCCACCAAACAAAAGCCCTACACATATAATGACACTTACGCTGCAAAAATAAAAGAAGAAATTGAGAGGTTGATTGAAGCCGGATTCATCTATGAGATTGAACATATTGAATGGGTGTCCCCCACTATCGTGGTGCCCAAGAAGAACGGAAAGTTACGAGTTTGTATTAACCTTAAAAAAGTTAATGTTGCTACGATCAGAGATAGTTATCCACTTCCAATCATTGAACATTCATTGGAGCGTGTTGCAGGCAAGGAAGTTTATAGCTTCCTTGATAGATTTTCAAGTTTCAACCAAGTAGCCATCACCCCAGAAGATCTTTGCCATAGAGTGGGGAATCTTCGCATTTTGTGTGATGCCATTTGGGCTCACCAATGCATCTACAACATTCCAAAGACTCATGTGTCGTGTCTTCAAAGAGTTCTTGCGAAAGAGCTTAGAAGTATATGTGGATAATTTATGTGTCCATTCCCAAGAAAGAAGATACCACATCCCTGCGCTCAAAAAGATCTTCAACAAGTGTAGAGAGTATCGAGTCTGTCTGAACCCAGAGAAGTGTGTGTTCATGGTACGCCAAGGTAAAATCTTAGGTCATATTGTTTCTAAGAACGGGATATCTACAGATGAGGATAAAGTGAGAGCCATAACGGAGCTACCAAGGCCAAGGAATGTTAAAGAGGTACAAGCCTTTATGGGCCATTGTGGATATTACCGTAGATTTATTCACATGTATGCAATTATAGCTAAGCCTCTTTATGCCATGTTCACAAATTTCGAGTGGAATGATGAATGCGAAAATTCCTTCAATGAGCTAAAGAGAGGTTTGTGCACATCACCAATTTTGACCACTTCTGATTGGAATAGAACATTCCATGTCCACATAGATGCATCCAACCATCAATAGGATGTGTGCTAGCACAACCCACAGGTGAAGGAAATATAGATTGGCCTATAGCGTATGCTAGTAGGCAATTGAATGCAGCTAAAGGAAACTATACCACAATAGAGCGAGAAGGCTTAGGCATGGTCTATGCTGTGAAGAAGTTTAGGCACCATTTATTGGCCAACAAGTTCAAGTTTTTCATTGATCATCAAGATTTATTATATTTGGTCAATAAACCTTGCAATACGTGACGCTTAGTAAGATGGTTCCTCTTACTAATGGAATATGACTTTGAAGTGGTTGTTAGGAAAGGTAGGACCCACCTCAGGGAAGATCACCTTTCTCGCATCACTTCAGGAGAGTCACTGCAAGGAGTGTCTGATGAATTGCCCGATGTTTATCTCTTCAATTTAGAAGTTGTTCCTAAGTGGGCAAATAAGTTGGTACTAGTCCTAACCTTCAGACCATCAAATCAAAATGTGAGAACGATCAAGGAAGAAATTGTAAAGTCACAAAAATACCAAATATTGGCAGGAAGTATGTACAAACAAGATACAGAGGGTGTACTAGCTTGTTGTGTCGAGGATGATGAACATAATAGCTGGTTGCAACAAGCCCATGAAGGATTTCTAGGAATTCACTATTCTAAACAACAAACATTGCAAAATATAAAATGTTTAGGAGTGTAATGGCCTAGTATGCACAAAGAAATACATGAGTGGATCAAGTCGAGTGTTCTAGAAGAGACCCCTAGTGGAGCATGCGACACTTTATCACGTATCATTAATTCTAGATTGGAGTGCTCCATTGGTAGAATTTATGAAATCAGGAACACTACCGAACGATGCTAGTCTAGCAAGAAGAGGAAGCATGGAGCAAAAGGCTCAGGACTGTGCATTAGTTGGAGAAAACCTATACCAAAGAGGAAAAGATGGTTACCTTAGACTATGCGTTCATAAATCAGATTATTTGAAAATCTTAGAAACTGCACACAGTGGTGCTATCGGTGGACACTTTGGTCCTAACAGAGTAATTAAGACTATCCTATTTTCAGGACTTTGGTGGCCCACTCTTCATATGGAGGTACATACCTATGTGAAGAAATGCGACACATGCCAATGTGCCCAATATACAGTCAGAAAAGATGAGATGCCTTTGAGACCAATGATGGGAGGATGCGCATTCTCGAAGTGGGGTATCGACTTTGTAGGTCCTATTAACCCCCTTGCTAGAACTCCCACACAGAGTACATTATTGTAGCCACATATTACCTTACAAAGTGAGTGGAAGTAAAAGCCACAACAAAGAATGATGCTCAAATGACAAATAAGTTCTTATTGGAGAATGTGTTCACCAGATACAGGTTACCATAGAGTTAGTAAGTGATAGAGGCACACACGCTTCTTGAATGAAGTCATTGAAAATCTTCTCCAAGAATTCATGGTGATACATAAGAAGTCTGCCCCCCTATCATCCACAAGCTAACGGACAAGCTGAGAGCACAAATAAAATCTTATGTAATGTATTGACAAAACTAGTAAACAATAAATGCTCTGATTGGGATGAACAACTTCACCATGTTGTTTGGGCTTACCGAGTGACCTACAAAATGGTACTCAATGCCACCCCATTTCAGATGGTCTTCGGATAGAATGTTGTGCTACCATTGGAGTTTTTAGTCCCAGCTTTAAGAGTAGCACAAGAGCATGAGTGGAATGGACACAAGTTGTCTTCTAGAATCTTTGATCTAGAATGCTTAGGTGAGATGAGGCTACGAGCAGCTGCAGGCATCTATGCTGCAAAGAAAAGGCAAAAGGCATAATTTGATGCACACATCAAAGATAAAGGATTGAAAGAAGGATATCTACTGATGGCTTATACACTAAAGTAACATGCCCACAAATCGGAAAAAAGAGGATATGGACCCATGATCATTAATAGAATTTCCACTAGCGGTGCGGTTCAATTGGCCATTCTAGAAGGTGACATCTTGCCAAACTATATTAGTGGATGCTGAGTCAAGCTATATCAAGAACCTCTTACAGAGGATATGCTAAGGACACTCAACATGGCTAAGAAGCGAAAAGAAGAAGAGTTGAGAGTTAGAGAAGAAGCATAGGCAGAGGCTAGAGAGCGCATCAGATGAAATAAGTTAAGGTGACTAGTTCTAGATGTCAACCCAAAAGCCCCAAAATATCACATGGACATGTGCCAAAAATCGAGCATAATTACTTCTCGAATAATTGACCGACGCCCCTTTGTGACCATGGAGGTAGGAGGAGGAAAGAGTGTAAGGAATGTGAGAGCATTGGTTGGCTCGGGTGCAGCAGCTAGTGTAGTTAGACTTTCATACTTCCAAGACCTGCAATTGAACATCAAGCCCATAGAAGCCTATCTCATAGGTTTTGGAGGTGTGGAAACCCCTTGCTTGGGCAAGATGGAACTTCCCTTTCAATGAAAGTCAAAATGCTAGTGTGTCAGGATGAGGACCTAACCGAGCCACTTGCCTTGGGTCAAGATTGGATTTACGACCATGCAATCAACTTGAACCTAAGAAGTCAACTTCTTCAAGTTTGGGTACAAGAACAATGCATCACATTATAACTAGATAATTGCATGCTCACAAATCCAGATGTCACACATTCTCTTATTTATTCTAGGACTAATCTTAGCAAAAAAGATGTATGTGTCTGTTGGGGGATTCTTAGACAAGAAGGAGTTTGAGGGTTTGTAGGAGAAAAGGAAAAGACCAGGAGAGGAAATACACCTTGAAAGCTTCTGCCGATTGATTATAGTAAGACAATTACAATGTTTGAAGCACAATACATGTGCACAATCCCATAGAGTACTCAATGACAAAATACCAAATACCCCAAAGTCTTCTTGCCGCCAGCCTCCTCCGCACCAAACCTCCACCCGCTTCAAGCTTATCCTTGTGCACACCTTGCACCAAGCTTCTACTAAGGGGGAGGAATGAATACCTTCTGTCGGCACGCGCACACTGCAAGGAGACCTTGAGATCCTTGGGGGACTAGCTTAGCACTCTCTGCACAATCCCTTAGTCACTCTCCATGCACTCCTTCAACTCCACTTCTCTGTGTCGCACACTGGTGACTCTTGCACTTCTCTCTCTTGCTTTACTTAGACTATGCTTCTCTTGCTTACTCTAGAATTGGTCCAAGAATAGTCCTTGCCTTGATTTGAGTGTGTCGATCACGTACGCTCCTAACTGCAATAGTATCTTGGTGCTCACTTTGATGTCCCAAGATTGTCTTCACAAGTGGCAGCCAACAACTCACTGTTTTGTCTTGTAGTGACTTTAGACTAAAACCAAAAATTTTAATGGGGGGCCATACTTTCACCTGTGCGTACGTTGCTGCTTCACATACCTTCACATTTTCCTTTTAAGTCTTCACTTTTGCACATAAGAGGGGGTTCACCTGAACCTTTCAAAACACTTTAAAACACACTTTGAACCTTAGGGAAATTAGAGAAAATACCTCTGCAACCTGCAACCCACTTTCTCCAATTTACCCTTTATGGACCATTAATTGTGCACTACCTGTGCACTTTGACACGTGCACTTTAGCACTTTGACTTTGCACCTGTTGACTTTTGCCTTGACCTTGTTGACTTTGACCAATTGACTTTGACCTTTTGACTTTGACTGTAGTTGACTTTGACCAACATGACTTTTATGGGCTCAACAGTTGCCCACCACCTAATGTGCTCTCCGTCCCGGAGAGCTATAGCCAAAACTTTGAGCATATAGGACACCATGATAATGGAGCTGCAAAAACTTGAAGAGGACATCTGAGCAGCAACCAAATCCACCAAAAGCAGGATAGAACAAACACCAGAGAAAAATCAAAAATTGGATTCTGCCATGGAGAAGCAAAGAGTTGCAATGGGAGGGTAGAGAGTAGGAGGGGAGGGCTGAGGGACGGGGATTGAAGGGATAGGGAGGGTTAAAGATATGGCTGGGTAGATTGGTAAAGGGAGGGCATGGGGGAATGATGATGGGGTCTGGAGGGGGTGAAAATGATCAAACATTAGAGCTACATAGGGTGCAATTGGGAGATTATGAAACATAATGTAAGACAAGGGGAGAATATACCATGTGGACAATGTGGTGAAATAAAAACATGTGATAAATGTGTTCAAAACATGTGAGGTTTGACCAAAAGTCAGAGAAAAAGTTGGAATTTGGAAAATAAAGTCAAAAACTGATTTTAGAGGTGCCCAAAAACATGAAAATGACTCCATTTTTGTAAAAAATGGCCAACTGAGGCACGATCCAAATCCAAAAGCTTTTAGCCAAAAAAAAATAAAAAAATAAAAATAAAAATAATAAAAATTAAAATATATATATACTAAAATTAAAAAAATGGTCATCTCTTTTTTCTAAATCTTGAACGCCCATACAAAAAAATATTAAAAAAATAAAGAAAATAAATAATAAAATAAAATAAATAAAATAAAAAATAAAAATAATAAAATAACAAAAAAACAATAAAAGACAAAAAATAAAAGAAAAATAAAAAATAAAATTGGGGGGGGGGCCTGTCAGAACGCGAGGGGGGGGGGGGAAGGGAGGGGGAGGGGGGGGGGGAGGGGAGGAGGGGGGGGGGAAGGGAGGGGGAGGAGGGGGGGGGGGGGAGGGGGGGGGGGAAGGGGGGGGGGGGGGGGGAAGGGGGGGGGGGGGGGGAAAGGGGGGGGGGGATGGGGGGGGGGGTTTGGTCGGTGGGGGGAGGGGGGAAGAGAGATGTTTTTTTTCCAACCCGAAAATCTTGGGGGGCCCCTTTTTTTTTGAAAAATAACCCAAAATTAGAGAAAATTGAAGGAAAAATCCAAAAAAATGCCAAAAAATTGCCAAAAAATTCTGAAAAAATTCTCATGAAATTATCTACAGGGCTAGGCCCAATTTTCTTCATCAAACCATAGAGAGCCTCCTTTTATTCCTCCTACTTGGTAAGAAAATGATATCGGAGAAGGATGAAAAATGTTAGAAAAATGCTAAAAATGCTAGAAAAATTTCCAGAAATACCCAAAATTTTTACTTTTGCAGAGGTTATGAAATGCCTTCTAGATTTGGTAAAAACTCAAGGAACAAGTATGAAATTGATAAAGAAAACTACTAAAACTGAGAAGAATGAGATGAGAAAGCTATGTACAACCTGGACAGATTTTGCCGTTCCAGGTGATCCATACTTCTTCAAGTCTGTTGATGGTAGGCCTTGAGCCTTGATATGTTGACTAGTGGCAAGGCCTCTCCTTTCAGCGTCTCTAACTCCACAATACCCCAATTTAGCATTGTTTTGACTCAATAAGGTCCTTCCCAATGTGGAAGCCATTTTTCCTCTCAATTGTGTATGAAGATGAGGTCTATGGAGAAGAACTAACATGCCTGGTTCTATGTTGTTGTTCCACAGATGTCGATCATGTGCCTCCTTCCTCTTCATCTGAGTCTCTATCAATTGTTTTGTTGCTAGTAGACAAATCTCCTCCACTTTATGTAGTGCTCCGAGCCTCTGAGAGACATCACAATCTTTCTTTCCCTGCATGAATGCTATCTTAGGTGATCCATGTAAAAATTCAAAGGGCTCGATGGGCAATATGCCATAAAACAGTTGGAATGGAGAATATCCTATGGACTCTTTGTAAGCCAACCTGTATGCCCATAGGGTACCTTGATAAGCAATGCCCCAGGAAGTGGGCTGTAACATACACTCCTTCCTTAACATTGATATTAAAACCTTATTGGTCGATTCAGCCTGTTCATTGGCTCTTGGATAGTAGGCACAAGAGGTCCTATGTAAAATTCTATACCTATTGAAAATTTCGTGCAGGACCTTATTGACAAAATGGGTACCCTGATCTGTACAAATTTCAAGTGGACATCCAAACTTGCAAATGATGCTACTGTAAATGAAATCAACAACAGTTTGGGCAGTGCAGTCGGGGGAGGCAATAGCTTCAGCCCACTTTGTTGCATAATCTATAGCTATCAAGAGATATTTGTCTCTTTTTGGAATCGACGGAGGGTAGATGGGCCCTACAAAATCTAGCCCCCACTTCTCAAATGGTTGCCAGGAAGTGGAAACAATCAAGGGGCTATGCCTCTACTTTGTTGGCTTAGGTCCACACCTCTGGCAAACGTCACATGCCTTTCCCCATTCATCTGCATCCTTAAATAGAGTAGGCCACCATAGACCAACATCGAGTATCCTCTGCCCTGGAAGGTGCCCACCACCTGTTCCTTCATGTCTAGAGTGAAGGACTTCCCTCACTTCTTCTTCTTCCAAACACTTCCTAAACCTGTTATCCTTGCTCTGTCTATATAATTTATCTTCAATGAAGGTATATGGTCTACTCTTGATTAGCAGTCTCTTCCTTTGCACAACACTAGCCTTTTCTGGATACAAACCAGTTTTAATGAAATTCTTGATATCATAATACCAACCTTGAGCTTGTACAGCGAACAGATGGGCATATGGAAAATCATCATTGATTCCACTAGCTTGATCCATCATATTGATTCTGGATAGGTGATCCGCCATAACATTTTCTTTACCTGGTCTGTGGACTACAGAAAAATCAAACTCTTGGAACAACAATAACCACCTCCATATTCTACCAGTGGCTTGTGGTTTGTTGAGCAAGTATTTTAGTGGTTGGTGATCTATTATAATAATAATTTTTACTCCTAGTAAGTAATCATGAAATTTTTGGACAGCAAAAACCATTTCTAGGGCTTCCCTTTCTATAGTACTGTAATTCCTTTCAGCCTTGGTCAAGATTCTACTGGCACATTGAATTGGTCTGTCCACTTTAAATTCCTCACTAGGTTGGGTCAAAACTACCCCCACTGCATAGGCACTGGCATCTACATGTATATGAAAGATTTTTGACCACTCAGGTGTGATCAAAATAGGAGCAGACAGTAACCTTGACCGTATTGTTTGATATGCTTTTTCCTCCTCTTCTTCCCATTTAAAAGGTACTTCCTTACATGTAAGTCTAGCCAGTGGTCTGGCTATCTCTGCATACATTTTTATAAACCTTCTATGGTATCCAATATGCCCCAAGAAACTCTGAATCTCTTTAGGAGATTTAGGTTTAGGCAACTTTAATATAGAAATGATTTTGTCAGGATCTGGGGCCATACCTTTAGCCGACACCACATGTCCTAAGAGAGTTCCTTCTGTCACAAGGAAATGACATTTGTTTGGATTGAGCTTTAGCTTAGTCTCCCTGCATCTCTTGAAAACATTCTGTAGCTGCCTCAAGTGATGGTCCAAACAATCTAGAGGAGTTTCTTTGTGAGAACCTGAAAACGAAGAGAAGTCATCCATGAAGATTCTAAGTGATTCGAGCAATAGGGGGCCAAAAATGAGATTGACCGTTCTGTTAAAGGTGTCTGGAGCATTTCTAAGCCCAAATGGCATTTTTACATACACATATGTTCCCCAAGGTGTGATAAAAGCAGTCTTTTCACGATCCTCTGGGTGTATTGATATTTGATTATAGCCACTAAATCCATCCATAAAGCTATATAATGCATGCCCAACCACTTCTTCAATGACCTGCTCTGCAAAAGGCATTGGGAAACCATCTGGAATGGTCATCTTGTTGAGTGCTCTAAAGTCAACACAAATTCTGATTTTATTAGTATTCTTCTTTGGTACTATGACCATAGGTGAGAGCCACTCTGAGTGTTCCACAGGAATGATGATTCCTGCATCCTCCATCTTCTATATTTCAACATAGACAGCTTTAGCATATTTTGGATTAATTCTATAGCTCTTCCCTCTGATGGGTTTGGATCCATCCACCAGAAGGATTCTATGCTCTCCATAAGTCGCATGCACTCCTTCTAAGTCTTTATAATGCCAGGCAAAAACATCTGTATAATGGGTCAAGAATGATCTTACCTTTTCAAGGTGCCCTGGGTGACTCCACAACCAAGTGGCCACCAAAACTGGCCGATTATTGTCTTGAGTGCCTAATTGTATTTCTTTGACAGGATTTTTGTATACCATATTATCTTCGTGCTCATCTTCTTCCTTGTCTTCTTCCACTAGCTTTCCGTGCATTGCTTCATAAGCAAGTGTATTTTGGATTTCAATGTGCTCCTCCTTGTCCTGCATCCATCCTGCAGGGATTTCTTGAATCGGGAAAGAACACTCTTCACTAGAATCTTTTACCTTGCCTTTAGCCTTAGTAACTTCCTTATCTGTGGTTGTCATATCCTCCTCCAAGTTGTATTTGAGGGGTGTCTTCTTGCCCCTTCTGTGGTCTATGATGGGCTCTCCCAATCCATCAACTTGGACTTTCTCCTCATCTTCATCATAACCTTCAGTTGTGCAAGAATTATTAAGAAATATTCCAAAACAAGAGGAAGAGTTGCCTGCTTGGAGCCAATTTAGAATATCCTCTTCTTCCTCGAAATCTATTTGGGGTTGATCCTCCGATTCTGGTTCCATGCATATGCCAACTGTTTGCATCATGCTAGTGTTTCCTTGATTATCTGGGCCCTCTTCTAAATGAATATGTGTCAGCTCTTGCCCTTTCTTTTGTACCCACATAGTGTCCTTGCCCCAATCGTGGATGACACTTGCATGCCGCAGCCATGGTCGTCCAATTTAGAGGGGAAATCCTCCTTCAACCTGGGGTAATCTTAAAACCACAAAATCCAGAATGAATAGATTACCTTGTACTTCAAGTGGAACTTTTGGGATCACTCCCAAGGGCCTTACTTTGCTCTCATCTGCCAAAGTAACAGTGAAATTTGCAGGCCTTGAAGGGTGGAGTCCAATCTTTTCCATTGTATGTTCAGACATCAAGTTAATGCCAGAACCACCATCCACAATAACTCCTTGAAATTCATGACCTTTGATAGATACTGTCAAGGACTTTTATAATCTGTAAGGGGTGCTTCCCCTACAATTTTTCCTTTATGTAAAACAACAGTCTTTGCCACCAAACTTGTAGTGGAAGCTTCATCAATTATTTGCAATAACTCTGACCTGAATTTCCCATCCATCTTTATTAAAAAAAAAATACTAACCTCCTTTTTCATGGACTTGAGTAGTTTTGAAGCCTCTGATTCCTTGAGAGCATGGGCTCTTGTTGACTTATCAAACTCCTCATGAGCCCTGTTGAAGGCATGCCCAATGGCA
Organism: Ceratopteris richardii; assembly: GCA_020310875.1. NCBI lineage: Eukaryota > Viridiplantae > Streptophyta > Polypodiopsida > Polypodiales > Pteridaceae > Ceratopteris > Ceratopteris richardii. The sequence goes on along the minus strand of CM035408.1, from coordinate 79,137,887 downwards.
TCACTGGTGCATATGAGATCTCCTTTTTGCCTTGTATCTGCACCTGTGGTGGCTTTATCTTCAGATGGTTCTATGTCTTGATTCCATTCCTTAATCTTTGATCCTTGTCCTATGTCTGCTTGAACCTTCCCATTGCTTCTTGTCTCCACAGTCAAAGATTCTATTTTTCTAATTGCACCACCCTGGTAGATGGTGATGGCTCATTGACTAGATCACACACTTCTTCTTTGTGCACAGAAATCAATTGAATATGGGGCCCGGATGAAGAGGCTTGATTCTTAGGACAACAATTGGTATAATGGTCTCTTGCCTCAGGGCAGTTCCTGCAAGGAGGGGCATTTTCTGGTAGGGTGCACCTACTTTGATAGTGCCCGCATTCTCCACATCTGAAACAGATGATTGGCCTCCTAGGCCCATTTCCAAAGTTATTCCTCTATCTAGGATTATAGTTGTTACCTTGATTTGGTGCAGCAGCCATCACATTTGCTGGTGTTGGGGGTCCTCCTTGTGTCCAGTATGCCGTTGCAGGCATTCCCCTTGATTGGCATTCATGGGCCTCATGGCCAACTTTCCTGCATAATTGGCAAGTCACACTTAACAGAGGACATTCACTTACTATGTGACCTTGCTTGCTGCACATGGAACACCAAAGTCCACTCTTGATGCCACCTCCTTTTAGTTCCTGCAACTCCTGTCGCAGTTGAGCCAATTCCTCTGCTTGGGCCTCCTCCTCCTTTTGGAGCTTTAGTGCTTCAATCTCCCTTCTCAAGTGAGCAACAACATTCTCCTCCTCTTTGTAGGTCTTATTTCTTTTTAAGCCCTCCAGCTCCTTCCTTAGCTGGATCACTAGATCCTCCATTTCTGTACCATATGTTGGTTGGGAAGAAGTTGCTCCATACTGGTGCCTTATCTGCTCCAAGCGTGTGGCTATGTTGATGAACTCCTCTATGGAGGCTGTAGGTAACACTAATTCCTTTATTTTGCATTGGGTGGCCACTGTTAGGGGCTTAGCTAACCATTTCTTAACAAAAAAATCGTGTGGTGGATCTGGCAATTTAGCCATTAGTGCTTTGGCCCTAGTCACAAACTCTGGGAACTTTTCTCTTGGACCCAATCTCAAATTTTCTAGTTCTTCTATGATAATCTCCGCAGTGTTGCCATGCTGGAATTGATTTTTAAATGCATCTTTCATCACATCCCAAGTGGTAAAATGGTTTTCAGCAAACTGGCTGAACCACTTATCTGCTACTCCCTCTAATGTGGCAGGGAAGAGAATAAAAAAGGCATCCTCCCTACCCATTAAGCCTCTAGTCTTACATAGTGCCAAAAACATTCTAATGTGTTCATCCAGATCCTCTTGAGCTAGGCCTTTGAAAGAAGGAAACTTTATATTTAATCTAGAGAGTAAAGTTTCCAAGTCTACCTGACCCGCCATGCTCTTTACTGATGAGGTTGAAGATAGTGGACTGGAAGACCTTCTAACAACCTTCCTTCTTGTCTGCTTGCAGATGACCCTCAATGTTTGGGCCCGGGTTGCGGTCAGCTCATAGCCCACTTAATATGAGACACTTGATAAGAATATTTACCTTTTGTTTGATGAAGTAGCATTGTAGTAGGACTATAGACACGTGACCTCTGCTATACATTGCACTTGGTTTCTCCTAAGCTCAAATCTCCTTGGAAGTCCCACCAGGCGTGCCAAATTTTGTTGGGGGATTCTTAGACAAGAAGGAGTTTGAGGGTTTGTAGGAGAAAAGGAAAAGACGAGGAGAGGAAATACACCTTGAAAGCTTCTGCCGATTGATTACAGTAAGACAATTACAATGTTTGAAGCACAATACAAACCAATACTTCTGTGCACAATCCCACAGAGTGCTCAATGACAAAATACCAAATACCCCAAAGTCTTCTTGCCCCCAGCCTCCTCTGCACCAAACCTCCACCTGCTTCAAGCTTATCCTTGTGCACACCTTGCACCAAGCTTCCATTAAGGGGGAGGAATGAATACCTTCTGTCTGCACGCGCACACTACAAGGAGACCTTGAGTTCCTTGGGGGACTAGCTTAGCACCCTCTGCACAATCCCTTAGTCACTCTCCATGCACTCCTTCAACTCCACTTCTCTGCGTCGCACACTGGTGACTCTTGCACTTCTCTCTCTTGCTTTACTTAGACTATGCTTCTCTTGCTTACTCTAGAATTGGTCCAAGAATAGTCCTTGCCTTGATTTGAGTGTGTCGATCACGTATGCTCCTAACTGCAATAGTATCTTGGTGCTCACTTTGATGTCCCAAGATTGTCTTCACAAGTGGCAGCCAACGACTCACTGTTTTGTCCTGTAGTGACTTTAGACTAAAACCAAAAATTTTAATGGGGGGCCATACTTTCACCTATGCATACGTTGCCGCTTCACATACCTTCACATTTTGCTTTTAAGTCTTCACTTTTGCACATAAGAGGGGGTTCACCTGAACCTTTCAAAACACTTTAAAACACACTTTGAACCTTAGGGAAATTAGAGAAAATACCTCTGCAATCTGCAACCCACTTTCTCCAATTTACCCTTTGTGGACCATTAATTGTGCACTACCTGTGCACTTTGACACCTGCACTTTAGCACTTTGACTTTGCACTTGTTGACTTTGACCTTGACCTTGTTGACTTTGACCAGTTGACTTTGAACTTTTGAGTCTGACTGTAGTTGACTTTGACCAACATGACTTTTATGGGCTCAACAGTGTCAAAAGCTTTGTGTTCCAAAAGAACTCAATCATGGACAAAAAGGCTCAAAGACAAGCGGACAGCTCTTCTTGTGCAAGGAACAACGCCACCACCACAACGCAACCAAAAAGTCAAGCAAAACAACATATGACAACCGCAACTGCTATATCAAATATATCAAAGGCTCAAAGACAAGGGGACACCTCTTCTTGTGCAAGGAACAATGCCACCACCACAACGCAACCAAAAAGGCAAGCAAAACAACACATGACAACTGCTATATCAAATGCCAACAACACATGACAACCGCTATATCAAATAAACAACACATGACAACTGCTATATCAAGAAGAAAGTAGTTCCGGGCATGAAGCAAATCTGGGTACGAAAAGGAGAGCAACCACCAACCTTGCCAACACAATTCCCACCGAGGCAAGCCAACCATGTGAACACAAGAACCAATCAACTAGGACGAGCTCAACAAGAAGGTCTCTGACAAATTTCGGTGCCTAAGAAATTAGTTGCAGCTCAACAAGGGCGATTACACATGTGGGTTCCCAAAAGACTCTTATATGCATAAAGGCTATGCTCTCCACCATGCAAAAGTTCTCAACAAAGAATCCAAAGAGAGAAAAGGGTAAGAACGAAGCACAGAGCTCAAAAGAAGATAAACTCACCTCTTTGGAAAAAATGAGAAGGCAATCATCATGGATGGGTTTGAAAGCCAAAAGCACTAGTAGCACCCACAAAAACAAAGTGCCAACCAGGAAGGATAAAAAATTCAACCAACCATCCATAGATGAAGGAGCCAAAGTTGATCTTTATGCAGCTGAACACTCTTCTCAAATGGATCCCTAAAGGGAGGAATGGTCAGTTGTCATTTCGCCATCGACTGCTCACATCATTTCAGGATCCACTGGCTACGTCCAACAAAAACTGCATCAATGTCCACTAGCAACATTGAAAGCCTCCACGAGCAACAAGCATGTGCCTTTGGCATAACCTTGTCTTTTGCACCATTCAAGTCATGCATTTCCAAAGTGTGCATTAATGTAGGGCCATATTACACGGCCGTGCATAGACACAATTGAGAAATCCCAGGCACATGAGACACACTTGACATATGTAAAATATTTTATTCCTACTAACCAGTGTCTTCTTGTTTGTGACATTGTTCCTCAAAAAAAAAAAAGAAAAAAAAACCAGAGAAGAAGAAACACGACTAGGTGATCCAAGAATATCATTAGTGAATCATCAACAAGGACATCCATCAACAACAAAGGACAAGCCCATGTTTAATCACCATGCTGGGTGTAGAACACGAAGAGATAAACATTGATCGAACTTTCACCATGGTAGGCACACTTCGACAACACTACTGCAATGATAGATTAGGAAACCTCTTCCTCAACATACCCTTGAGCACTTAGCTCAAGACCCCATTTTTGCACCATATTGTTTACAATGCATTCCCCAAGTACGCATACATAGGACCACATTACAAGTCCGTGCACAAGGCACATATTTTCTTCAACCCATGCGCTAACACACTTAATCATCCTTCATTATGGGTTACAAGTACTTGGCATAAAAATTGTGAAAGCCATGTTTGGAAGATCTAGAGGACATCTAGGCTACAACATCAGAACCTATGGAGTAATTCACAGTCGACACCTGCTCAAAATCAACATTGACAACCTCTTTTGAGCAACCATCAATTTTTGGGGAAGCTCCCAAATACACCATCATGCAAGAATCCAAGACAGAAGTACATATGCAAGAACTAAAACTTGCAAAGGATAGCGAAGGACATGAATAACTTGAAAATTGACCACGTTACATTTGGAGGATGGACCACTCTTGTTGATACATGAGGGACACTACCTCATAAAGTACTACATGGAACAACCACTACAACAAGGGTCTGTCACGGATGAAAGACTTGAGAGGAGGGGGGGAGTGTTGGAAGTCAAGGTAAAAAAAAAAAAGCATGGGAACGTGTCAAAGAAGTGGACACACAAGAAAACAGAGCATGTACGGAGCTCCAAGAAGCATATGTAAACTTTTTAGAAGAAATCCCTATAAAAATAGTGATTTTCATCACTAAAAACCATTGTAAATACCATTTTTCATTTTTGTAACTCCATTTTGTCCAAGCCAAGGAGTCCTCAAGCTTGAGCAGTATTAGAAGTATTATCCTACCAATTTTCATAATTTTTAGACTCCATTTGAGCCCTCAAATAAGCACTGGAACCTAATTTTTAAATAGGCCGAATACTAGGTCTAGATAGGGCCAAAACCACTCAAAAAACCATTAAAAGGGCTAGAGAGCTCATTTTTGAGGTTAACTTGTTGTAGATTTGAGCTTTGTAATAGATTTCTTTTGTAATCGAAGTCATTCCATTGTTCCACTCTTTGCTCTTACCTTGTGCACGTGTGTGTATGTGTGTGCATGCTTGTGTGCTTTCACTCACATCCCTTCACTTGCTCACTATCTTCATACCAGTCCTCAGATCTCCACGGATTGAAATTTATGAGGTGAAGCTCCTTATGTTGGTACTTACCATTGTGCTAATGTGATAGGTGAGAAAATTGAAGACATTAAAGAATGTCAAAGCTTGGTACGTAGCTTGATATATGCTACTCATACAAGGGCACACATCGCATATAGTGTGGGAGTGATTAGCCAATTCATGCATTCTTGCCAGCTCACTCATTCGTGGACATTAAGATTTTCCTCATGTACCGTTCTTTATATATTGCACTTGTATTGCTGTTTTAGGTCATTCCTCTACATTCATTTTATGTAGTAGTAGTAGAAGAAGAAGAAGATCATTCTTCCTTGCCTTAGTCTATGTGTGTGCTCCTCTTTGATTGTGAGTGTGTGTGTGTGAGCTCTCTTCCTTATCTTCTTCCTCATGAAAAGCAAGAGGTTCTCTACTAGAGTGATCAGTTTGGCATATGTGCCCACACATGAGAACATTGCAGACCTTTTTACAAAGGCTCTACCTAGGGAGAAGTTTGAAGCTTTTTGCAAAGCTTTCGGTTTACTTCCTTTTTGGATTGATTCCACATAGCTTGGCACTTCCTTATACATGAGTGTCAGCTCGTCATTCATTGCATCACTCCTAGAGGGAATTTGTTGATCAAACAAATCCATTCTGATCTTGATCACTTAATGCTATTTTGATCAAACACTATCATGAAATTGGCACCATATAGGTAATGATAGCACTTCTTCACAACATGGGCAATTGCATACAACTTCTTGTCATAGATGAAGTGATTCTTCTGAGTAGTTCCTAGTTTCTTACTCTCAAAAGCTACTAGGTGACCAATTTGAACTAAAACCGCTCCTATTCCTAAATCACTCGCATAAGTCTAAACCACAAAGTGTTTATTGGGACTTTCCATGTGCAAAAGTGGAGTTGTAGCCATTGCTAATTTCAATTTCTCCATTCTTTGCTTCTATTTGTCTCCCTAATGAAAAGTTTTCCAGTTCCCTTTAAGCTATTCCATCATCATGAAAGAAATTTTGGCATAATTCGTAATGAATCTTTGATAGAACCTGCTAGAGATAGATGTCTACGGAAGCACGCAAACAGCACAAGGAAGAAGGAGAAGCTTGGAGCACAACACACAATACTGAATGTATTATCACTAGAATGTACAAATATAAGTGGCTTGTTAGGGCAATAGGCATATATACAAGCCCGAGGAAAAAAAACCTCCTAAAGAGGGAAAAACATGCCCCAACGGTCCTAGTGTGTTCACACAAATCACTACCTAAATATAACAACAAATCCCCTCTGGGAGTAATGCGGTGAACAAGGAGCTGGAACTCATGTATAAGGAAGTGCCAAGCTATGTGGAAATCACTCCACAAAAGGAATTAAGCCCAAAGCTTTGCAGAAAGCTTCAAACTTCTCCCTAGGTAGAGCCTTGGTGAAAAGGTCTGTAATGTTCTCCTATATGGGCACATATGCCAAGCTGATCTCTCCAGCAGAGAACCTCTCCTTGACATAATGATAATGCACCTCAATATGCTTAATGTGCCACAAGGTTCCTCGCAATTGCGAATGCGCTCTGACTATCAGTGAAGATGGTGGAGGTAGAAGACTAACCAACACCCAAATCAGCCATAAGGCATCTGAGCCACACACACTCAACAACTATTGTGAAAGTTGCCCTATACTCAACCTCACAACTCGAAGTGGCCACACTAGGCTACTTCTTGCTCAACCAAGATATACATGAGCTACCAAGCATGAAGCAAAAGCCGCTAATGGACACACGAGTATCATAGCAACCAACTAGTCACTGTAAAAAAAAGGCATGCAAATCTAGCGGTAGTGATCCCCCCTTGGGATAAAAGAATCCAAGTATCCAGGTACCACTCAAGCAGTGAAAGATGCACTTAACCACCTACCAATGCTTGATACTTGGGCAATGCATAAACCTGTTCATCTCTGAGACAACAAACTGACTATCTAGCTGAGTAATGCATAAGTAAATCAAGTATCCAACAGCCTACTGATAGAGAATAACATCAAATGCATCTCCAGCATCATGAAGACTCAATCATAAACCTGTCTCCATAGGAGTGGCAATAGGCTTACACTCTTCAAGGCCAAAACATTGCAATAATGTGTCAATATATTTCGTTTGACACAAAGCTATCCACCATCAACTTGCATAAAATGAATGTCCAAATAATCATGTGAATGCCCCAAATCAGACATCTCAATTGAAACATGCAAATCAGCCTTAAAATCAACAATATGCTTCTCAATAGGACAAGTGAGTAGCATGTCATCAACATAGATAACAATGATCAGAAGCACATCATTAGCATGCTTAACATATAAGGTGCTTTCAGTTGGATTGTTCTCAAAACCATGTACAATCAAATAGGCATGTATCTTTGCATACCAAGCACATGGTGCATGCTTTAAACCATTAAATGCCTTCTTTAACCTGCACACCTAGTTTTCATGCCTTTTTTGCACAAAGCCATGGGGATGAAAAACATACACTTATTCATGCAAGTCACCATTGAGAAATGCTGTTTTAATGTCCAACTGATGTACATTCCAACCATGATGAGTTGACTTGCAAGTGCACAGGTGCTATGAACAATAGTTCTTTGGCATGTAGGTGCAAAGGTCTCATCAAAATCAATGCATCTTTCCTATGCATAACCCTTTGCAACAAGCCTAGCCTTATACTTGCCAACTGTTCCATCATGCTTACGCTTTAGCTTGTATACCCACTTAGTGCCAATAGCCTTCTTGCCAGGAGGCAAGTCACATAAAGACCAAGTATCATCCTTGATTATAACATCATATTCAAATTGCATAGGATCCATCCAATTTTTAGAATTTTGTGCTTCATCAAACGAAACAGGCTCATGCTCATCATAGAGAGTAGAGGCAGCCATAGCATAGCAACTTGATGCAAAAGAGGAACTATGACAACCTGAATGTGTGTTGGTGCAAGACAATCAACAATTGAAGTTTTAATGAAGTTTTGAAGTCAAAGATTGAAGAAAAGATCAAGTCATGAAGCATGAAGAAAGTACATGTTTAGAGAATGAAGATGTATATACATATGTACATTAATTTAGAGTTAGTTCACTTATACTTTTGTATGGTTATGAACTTGTACATATTTGCCTATATATACAAGGAAAAATGTTGGGGAAAATAAGAGAGAGCATGTGAATAGAGAAATTAGAAGTTGTATGAGTCATTAGACACTTTAGAAGTGAGTAAGATTTCTCTCATCACTAAGATGTAAAGTTTTTCAGAAATGAAGAAAAGTTGCACCCGATAAAGCTGAAAAGTATGTGTTCATTGGATATGATGATAAGCAGATGGGATATAGGTTGTGGAGTCCATCCACAAAACAGTTCCTTGTATCAAAGGATGTTACATTTGATGAGAAAGGTACTTGGTATGCAGGTACAATCAATATTTATGCAGGAGATGAAGAAGTTGTGAATCAAAAGAAAAGTAAATCAAAGGTTCAGATATTTGATGAAGAGGAGAACAATGCAGACCATGTTGAAGTTGAAGAAGTGCCAAGGTTTGATCCAAAGTGTGATGAGCTAGAAACCTCAAGGAGTGGACAACTTAGAAGGTCGTCAAGACACAAATGGCAACCTACAAGGTATAGTTATGATACTTCTTTTTTAGCTACCAAAGAATATGCTTATATGATAAAGGCAGATGAAGACCCTTCTACATATGAAGAGGCCAAAGGTAAGGAAAATTGGGAGAAAGCTATGCAGGAAGACTATGATGCATTGATGGAAAATCAGACATGGGATTTGGTTCCTAAACCAAATAGTCAGAAGATAATTGGATGCAAATGGGTCTACAAGACAAAGAGGTTTGCAGATGGAAGTGTGTCTAGGTATAAAGCTAGACTTGTTGTGAAAGCGTTTGCTCAGACATATGGTATAGATTATGATGAGACTTATAGTCCTGTGGCAAAGATGACAACAATCAGGACACTCATAGCCATTGCTACATGTAAAGGTTGGAAATTATGTCAATTAGATGTGAAGAATGCTTTTTTAAATGGTTACATTTCAAATGATGTTTTCATGGAGCAACCACAAGGATTCAGAAATGAAAGGTATCCAGATCATGTACGTAAGATCAAGAGAGCTTTGTATGGTTTGAAGCAGACCCCAAGGGCATGGGATTATAGACTTGTGAAGTTCTTGAAAGAACTTGGTTTCCAAGTATCTAAAGCAGATAGTAGCTTGCTTGTCAAAGCAAGTGATGATGGGTTCATTTACATGTGCATATATGTTGATGATATAATTCTTACAGGTACAGATGAGAAATGTATTCAAAGCCTAAAGAAGCAAATGGAGAAAGAGTTCAAGATTAGTGACTTGGGAGACTTGTCATATTTCTTGGGCATGGATATCTCATACACTCAACATGGAGTGTATGTAACTCAAGAAAGGTATTTGAAAAACTTGTTGGTCAAGTTTAAAATGGATGATTGCAGGGTAGCACCTACTCCAATGGAGATGAATCACAAATTGAGCAGATATGGAGGAGCAGAGTTCAAGGACATGAAGCTATATCAAAGTTTACTTGGTAGTCTCATCTATGCTACATTAACTAGGCTTGACTTGTCATATGCAGTTGGAGTATTATCTCAATTCATGCATTGTCCTAGGAAAGAACATTGGATTGTAGGACAAAGAGTGTTGATGTACATTAAGGGTACACTCAAAGAAGGTTTGTATTATGGTTTTACATTAGATACAGACATCAAGATATATAGTGATGCAGATTGGGCAGGTAATGTTGATGATAGGAGATCAACTTATGGATACTTGTGTTATGTGGAAGATAAGTTAATTCCATGGTGTTCAAAGAAGCAACACAGAGTTGCTTTATCATCCACAGAAGCTGAATACAAAGGTATGGTGGAAGATGCAAAGGAAGTGATATGGCTTAAGACTCTTATGAAGAGTTTTGACATCATTCAGAGTACACCCACTATTCATGGAGATAACATGAGTTCATTGTATTTAGCTGCTAATCCTATTTTTCATGCCGGGACTAAACACATTGAGAGTCGGTATCATTTTCTAAGAGAGAAGGTGATGGATAAAGAGATTGAAGTTATACATACTTCAACAAAAGATCAGATAGCTAATATGCTAACCAAAAGCTTGGATGGACCAAAGCTACACAGATTGAAAGACATGGCAGGTATAAAGAAGATAGAGAAAACCTCAATTGATGATGGAGGGGGAGCTGTTGGTGCAAGGCAATAAAAAAATGAAGTTTTAATGAAGTTTTGAAGTCAAGGATTGAAGAAAAGATCTAGTCATGAAGCATGAAGAAAGTACATGTTCAAAGAATGAAGATGTGTATACATATGTACATTAATTTAGAGTTAGTTCACTTATACTTTTGTATGGTTATGAACTTGTACATATTTTCCTATATATACAAGGAAAAATGTCGGGGCAAATAAGAGAGAGCATGTGAATAGGGAAATTAGAAGTTGTATGAGTCATTCGATGTAGCATTCCTCCAATCACGATCTTCTAATCACATGAATACGAGGAAACTTCCAATATAAAAATAAGACATAGCAATAAATAGAGGGATAAAAAAAATTTAGTTCATTTGAAAAATCCAATACAAGATAGTAACTTATCTTGATGAATCAAATGTCCCAATCCCTTATACAAATAATAGCTTTGGAAAATAACTTCTTGACGAAGCCTCGACCTCGCGACCACCCCCGAGACAATCTCAATCCCAATCTCAATCACAATAACAATCTCAATCACAATCTCAATCTCAATCTCAATCACAATCTCAATCTCACTCTCAATCTCATTATCATGGCTCATTTTTCTAGATATCATTGGATGATGGGATCCAATTCACACGAGAAGGTTTCTTCTTGATTGTAGTCTTAATATTTTTGTTTTCATGATCATGCCTCCATCTTTCGTCCTCTTGGCTCCATGCGAGCTTCATATTCATCAAGCGTGCATTCATGTTTTAATGTCATATCTTCTTCGTCCCACGGATTCTTAGTTTCTCATCGATTTGAGCTTTTGAGCTTGTTTTGAGGTGTAAGTTCATATGATGTAGTAGCTTCTTGCTTTTCCGCATATCATGCTAACTCTATGATACAATTCCTTGCAAATGTTGCCGCTGCTATGAACATGGGTGTCAAGATGCCATCCATGTAGATGATGATCCAAATGGACTTCTACTTGGCCAAACACATCACCGACTTTTTCTCAGAGTGGAAGACGAGTGAACTCATCAACTACATCAGATCCCTTCTTGCTTTGTTCATCACCACGTTTCTGAATCAGTACCTCCATCACCTAACTTCTCGTTTTGTTGTTGCGCTTTGAGCGTTCAATTTGCACAAGAACCTGGCATGACCTGAGACGACAATTTCATCAGTCTTCATGTCTTCCATGATCGCATCTCTCCTATAAAGTCATATATCTGGCTCATGAGGAGCAAGGTAAGCATTAATTTTCATAAAAGCAATAGTATCTGGATTCTTCGACGCATACAGACAATTCTTCGAACTTCTCACAATGCTCTGGAAATTCAGAAACCCTTTGTTTGTGCATGTTCAGAAGAAGAGGAGTCAACGCCACCATGATTCTTCACATACAGAGAGGATTTGAAAAGGTGCACAGGCTGCTTGCTTCCTTCCTCATCATTCAACGGAGCAGTGTTCTTTCCTTCACCGTCAACCTCTAGATAATTCCATGTTTTTTTGCACTTCTGTCATTGCTTCTTCAATGATTGTTGAGATTCGAGTTCTGTACCACATCCAGAAAAATCATCACAATCAAATATTCTCCTTGGTGATCGACATACGCCTCCTGAACAAACAAAAAGCTGAAGGATTCCAATTTAGAAAGGATGTGTTTTACAAAAATAGAAGGTGCGACATCGACGAGGAAAAGATTACTTTTAGATCGTAAATCCCTCCTTTTTATATAAAGAGATCATGCATTTAAGAGATACATGAGCACACATGATTTGTCAACAACCAAAATTAGAACTAAAGTTCCTTTTCTATTTAGATGTCCTTCTTTACGTTAGATATAATTACGTCAATGCTATTTGTATTCACATATCTATTTATTTTTACATGATTTCTTTTACTTTGATTTCTGAAATTTGGCTCCACACTAGAAACCTAGCATTCCTATGCACATTTGATTATAAGCACAAATGTAATACGTATATAAATAGATTCTTGAGGCATGTTTTTAATCCAAGGATACCTTACACACACTCTGGCCACACCCCAATATGAGGTGAGTTTATATGACATGGTTCACATGCTCCTATGCGGAGTCAATCTTTATAAATGCATGCCATGGTTATTGTATGCAAACTCGACTAAAGGCAAACAGTAACTCCAATTATCTTGTTTTTCATTCACATATATACACGACATATATTCAAGTACTCAATTAACCCTCTTGGTTTCCCCTTCTACCAACATTTATAATCAGTTATTAATGTTCATCAGATGACTTTGATACTTGTTATGCTTACGAGCGTTAAGATATGTATATACCTATGATGGGGTATATTACATTAGACACTTTAGAAGTGAGTAAGATTTCTCTCATCACTTAGATGTACAGTTTTTTAGAAATGAAGAAAAGTTGCACCCGATATTTCTGAGAGTTCTCCTTCTGTGTTGAATCTTTTGTGAAATGCTTTTGTAGAACTCTAAGCTATAGTTGATTGACCTCTGTACAGATTTTCAGCTTCTAATTGTGATCAGGATGAGAGAATTGAGTGTAGGAACATTTACATATGTAAATGTAAAGAAGAGAAGTTGCAGGAGGTGCCAAATGCGATGCTAATGTTTTGGTCAGTTCTCCTTCCACAATGTAAAGTTTTGAGCAAGCAAGTACTCATTATTTAAGTTGGAAGGTAAGCTACTTATGGCTAAAAGCATTTGATTAAACGGGTTCTAGTTTGGGAGAACCTAGCTTTAGAAGTTGTAGGTGTCAAAGTCGATTGTAAATAACTAGAGTTTTAGACATAGGTGACTTGTTAAGATCATTTCTCAAGATCTACTGAGTCTTTTGGAATGATTTAACTTGGATGAGGTGCACAAACTATAGAACACACTTTGTGCAAAGTCTTATTAAAAACTTTACACATTTGATAAGTCAATGAGTGAGTTATGTGCAGCAGACTTTCTGTGTAGTCACCTTCTTCACATTTTATGCTTCAGATCAGAAGGAGGACTCAACATTGATAATGAATGCAACTTGTGAAAGGCAAAGTGAAGACAAAAGAGTCTTCTACATTGACTCAGGGTGTAGCAATCACCTGAGTGGCAACATAGCTTTGATGACTGATTTGGAGAATAAGGTAACTAATCATGTAGTTCAAATAGGTGATAATACAAAGCACAATGTGAAGTCAATTGGATCAGTGAAGGCCAAGGATGGAAGTACTCTCTTGAGTAAGGTTTTGTATGTTCCTACAATTCCTAAGAATCTGATAAGTGTAGGACAGATTGTTGAAAAAGGTTATGAAGTTAGGTTAACTAATGACAGAGTTTTTGTGGAAGACCCTAGCAATGGGTATAAACAACTTGTTTCAGGTAAAAAAGAAGGAAGATTGTTCACATTGAAGATTCAAGGCAACATTGTTCATGCCTTGTTTACATATGGAGGACATAAGATCTCTGAGTTAGATCTTTGGCACAAAAGGCTTGGACATTTCAATGAAAGAGGTATTAAACATATGGTTAACAATGGCTCAGTGCTTGGATTGCCTTATGTTGCAGGTCAACATATGACATACAGATGTGAGGCATGTCAATTAGGTAAGGCTCATAAGCAATCTTATTCCAAGCATGGTTTTATGTATTTCAGAGAAGCTTGAATTAGTACACACAGATGTGTGGGGACCATCAAAGGATTTCAGTATCAATGGTTCAAGGTATTATGTGATTTATGTTGATGATGCTACCAGATGGATCACTATCTATGTGATCAAAGATAAGTTAGAGGTATTCAATACATTCAAACATTATCATGTGTATGCAGAGAGAATTACAGGTCAAAAATTGAAGAGACTAAGGTCAGATGGAGGGGGAGAGTATTTCTCTAATGAGTTCAGTGATTACTTGTGAATGTAGGTATAAAAAGGGAAATTACTTGCAGGTACTCTCCTCAACAAAATGGTGTACTAGAAAGGAGGAATAGAACTCTTGTTGAGTTTGGAAGATCCATGATGAAGGAGAAAAATTACCCAAATTATTTGTGGGCTGAGGCTGTAAATACAGCCTCGTATTTGGTCAATAGATTACCATGTAAAGCTTTGTAGGGTGTGACACCATATGAGCATGGTCGCATTGGAAACCTACATTTGATCATTGCAAAGTATTTGGATGTTTGGCATATGCATATGTCGGGGCAAATAAGAGAGAGCATGTGAATAGGGAAATTAGAAGTTGTATGAGTCATTCGATGTAGCATTCCTCCAATCACGATCTTCTAATCACATGAATACGAGGAAACTTCCAATATAAAAATAAGACAACAATAAATAGAGGGATAAAAAAAATTAAGCTCATTTGAAAAATCCAATACAAGATAGTAACTTATCTTGATGAATCAAATGTCCCAATCCCTTATACAAATAATAGCTTTGGAAAATAGCTTCTTGACGAAGCCTCTACCTCGCGACCACCCCTGAGACAATCTTAATCCCAATCTCAATCACAATCACAATCTCAATCTCAATCTCAATCTCAATCTAAATCACAATCTCAATCTCACTCTCAATCTCATTCTCATGGGTCATTTTTCTAGATATCATTGGATGATGGGATCCAATTCACACGAGAAGGTTTCTTCTTGATTGTAGTCTTAATACTTTTGTCTTCATGATCATGCCTCCATCTTTCGTCCTCTTCGCTCCATGCGAGCTTCATATTCATCAAGCGTGCATCCATGTTTTAATGTCATATCTTCTTCATCCCACAGATTCTTAGTTTCTCATCCATTTGAGCTTTTGAGCTTGTTTTGAGGTGTAAGTCCATATGATGTAGTAGCTTCTTGCTTTTCCGCATATCATGCTAACTCTATGATACAATTCCTTGCAAATGTTGCCGCTGCTATGAACATGGGTGTCAAGATGCCATCCATGTAGATGATGATCCAAATGGACTTCTACTTGGCCAAACACATCACCGACTTTTTCTCAGAGTGGAAGACGAGTGAACTCATCAACTACATCAGATCCCTTCTTGCTTTGTTCATCACCACGTTTCTGAATCAGTACCTCCAGCACCTAACTTCTCGTTTTGTTGTTGCGCTTTGAGCGTTCAATTTGCACAAGAACCTGGCATGACCTGAGACGACAATTTCATCAGTCTTCATGTCTTCCATGATCGCATCTCTCCTATAAAGTCATATATCTGGCTCATGAGGAGCAAGGTAAGCATTAATTTTCATAAAAGCAATAGTATCTGGATTCTTCGACGCATACAGACAATTCTTCGAACTTCTCACAATGCTCTGCAAATTCAGAAACCCTTTGTTTGTGCATGTTCAGAAGAAGAGGAGTCAACGCCACCATGATTCTTCACATACAGAGAGGATTTGAAAAGGTGCACAGGCTGCTTGCTTCCTTCCTCATCATTCAACGGAGCAGTGTTCTTTCCTTCACCGTCAACCTCTAGATAATTCCATGTTTTTTTGCACTTCTGTCATTGCTTCTTCAATGATTGTTGAGATTCGAGTTCTGTACCACATCCAGAAAAATAATCACAATCAAATATTCTCCTTGGTGATCGACATACGCCTCCTGAACAAACAAAAAGCTGAAGGATTCCAATTTAGAAACGATGTGTTTTACAACAATAGAAGGTGCGACATCGACGAGGAAAAGATTACTTTTAGATCGTAAATCCCTCCTTTTTATCTAAAGAGAGCATGCATTTAAGAGATACATGAGCACACATGATTTGTCAACAACCGAAATTAGAACTAAAGTTCCTTCTCTATTTATATGTCCTTCTTTACGTTAGATAATTACGTGAATGCTATTTGTATTCACATATCTATTTATTTTTACATGATTTCTTTTACTTTGATTTCTGAAATTCGGCTCCACACTAGAAAACTTGCATTCCTATGCACATTTGATTATAAGCACAAATGTAATACGTATATAAATAGATTCTTGAGGCATGTTTTTAATCCAAGGATACCTTACACACACTCTGGCCACACCCCAATATGATGTGAGTTTATATGACATGGTTCACATGCTCCTATGCGGAGTCAATCTTTATAAATGCATGCCATGGGTTATTGTATGCAAACTCGACTAAAGGAAAACAGTAACTCCAATTATCTTGTTTTTCATTCACATATATACACGACATATATTCAAGTACTCAATTAACCCTCTTGGTTTCCCCTTCTACCAACATTTATAATCAGTTATTAATGTTCATGAGATGACTTTGATACTTGTTATGCTTACGAGTGATAAGATATGTATATACCTATGATGGGGTATATTACATTAGACACTTTAGAAGTGAGTAAGATTTCTCTCATCACTTAGATTTAAAGTTTTTTAGAAATGAAGAAAAGTTGCACCCGATATTTCAGAGAGTTCTCCTTCTGTGTTGAATCTTTTGTGAAATGCTTTTGTAGAAGTCTAAGTCTATAGTTGATTGACCTCTGTACAAATTTTCAGCTTCTAATTGTGATCAGGATGAGAGAATTGAGTGTAGGAACATTTACATATGTAAATGTTAAGAAGAGAAGTTGCAGGAGGTGCAAAATGCGATGCTAATGTTTTGGTCAGTTCTCCTTCCACAATGTAAATTTTTGAGCAAGCAAGTACTCATTCTTTAAGTTGGAAGGTAAGCTACTTATCGCCAAAAGCATTTGATTAAACGGGTTCTAGTTTGGGAGAACCAAGCTTTAGAAGTTGTAGGTGTCAAAGTCGATTGTAAATAACTAGAGTTTTAGACATAGATGACTTGTTAAGATCATTTCTCAAGATCTACTGAGTCTTTTGGAATGATTTAACTTGGATGAGGTGCACAAAGTATAGAAGACACTTTGTGCAAAGTCTTATTAAAAACTTTACACATTTGATAAGTCAATGAGTGAGTTATGTGCAACAGACTTTCTATGTAGTCACCTTCTTCACATTTTGTTCAAGATTTTGGAAATTGAGTATTGATCCTCCAAATTGGTGAAGGTTTTAAGTTACTCTTGATAGAGAAGTGCTCCAAATTCAAGATTAGCTTGTTCTTTTAGAGATTAACACTCTCCATCAACATGTATGGTATAATAGAGGTGCATCTAATTTGATGTCGTGCAAAGTCTGCACTAGCCATTTTGGCACAGTTTTTGCCTCCTCATGTATAACATCACATGAAACCTACAAAGGCTTAGAAGTTGCCTCATTAGGCCCAACACTAGACTATCCACCTATAGAAAGAGGTAGTAAAGTATCATACATGTCTTTGGAGCTAATAGATGTCTCCTTCATACATGAAAGTAAGGGCTGAATAACATCTTCCACAAAAAAAACATTACGGCTAACCAGAATACATTTATTCTATGGATGATTGAGATGATAGCCTTTGCTTTCAGAATTGTACCCAACAAAAATACATTTTACTACTTTATCATGCGATTTTCTACGATGTTGTTCAGCACTAATGCATATGCCAAACAACCAAAAACACACAGATGAGCAACAGATGGCTTGCGAACATGCCAAGCCTCATATGGAGTGATAGACTGCAACACGTTAGTGGGATACCTGTTAAGTACATATGCTACACACATAACAACATCAAGCGAGAAACTATGTGGTAAATCCTGACTCTTGACCATAGACCTTGTCATCTCCATGAGTGACCTGCTCTTCCATTCACCAACTCCATTCTATTGACGTGTATATGGCATTGTACACTGATGTTTTATCCCATGTTCAACCAGAAATGCATTAAAGTTAGAAGACATATATCCCCCCCCCGCCCCCCGATCAAAATGGAGGGCGCCCATTTTACATGCTGACAGATTCTCAGCCAAAACCAAAAATTCTTTGAAGCACATAAACACTTCGAACTTTGCTTTCAATGGATATACCCATGCATGCCTGGAAAAATCATCAACGAAGCAAAGATAATTTCCAAAAGAGGGTGTCTGCATAGGACCACAAACATCACTGTGAACAAGCTTCAATTTTTGAGTTGCTCGAACTAAACCATCTTTTGGAAATGAGGAATGTTGTATTTTGCCCAAAATACAGCCTTCACAGACATGTTTACTGGGTGCCTCAAGTTTAGGCAAAGAGGACACCATTTAAAATTTCTACATGCGTAGCAAACTAGAAAAATTCAGATGAACAAAGCATGCATGCCAAAGCTTTCCATCCAACATAGCCTAAGAATCATGTATTGCACATGTTGAATCATTCACAACATAGTCTATGAGCATATACAGCCCATGACATAAAATCCCAAAACAATAATCACATCGCCATTTGATAGATCATGAAATGTACACCTGTCATCAAGAAATTTCACAACCAAGCCAATCTTGGCTGAAGCTGAAACTGATAACAGATTCTTCTTGATCCCTAACAAAAATAAAGCATATGACAAAGTGAAAGAACTACCATCAGTAATAGTCAGAATGATCTTACCGACTCCCATAACATGATAAGAGGATTTGTTGGCACATGTAACAATATTCCTTGTAGGGGCAGGCTCGAGTGAAGAGAAGAAACTACGTTGCAAGGTAATATGTTTGGTCGCCCCACTATCAAAGTACCAAACATCTAAGTCTACTGCAGACATGCTCATGAGAAGATGGGTCAAAACTGCAAATAGTAGTAAATGTCCATTCTTCATTCTACACAAGATTAGCAGACTCTATTTTCGATGTAGAGGCCTCTGCAACAACCATTCCGACCTCTTTCTTCTTTTCCTCTTTAGTAGCCAATTTTGGATAGCTCTTAATGACATGATCGTTTTCTTTATAGTATTTGCAAAAAAATTTTTGCTTTTTTGATTTCTTCTCGCTTTTGTCTTCCTTCTTCGATTATGCAGAATCAATAGATTTTTCACTTACTAGTAGAAGAGCCCCATTTTCCATTGTCCTTCTGACTAGCCAAGAAAGCTTGATCTACAACACACATAATGGACCTCTTTTGTCTAGATTGATCTTCTTGCAATAGAATAGAAACTCTCTTCAAATGTTAAGGTATTTGGATTACCTTTCATAAGCAAATGAAGATTAGAAGCAAAAATCTGGTATGAATCGGGAAGACCATTCAAAACAGTCTGCACAAGTGAACTATCAAGAAGGACTTCATCAATAGAAATCAATTGTTCCTTCAAATTCTTGATCTTTGTCAGAAAATTGTCCATAGAGTCACCTTCATTCATGTGCTCACTCTCCAACTATTTCCAGAGGTAAGCAACAGGAGCCTCATTCCTAGCCTAGTACAATGTGATATATTACATTCTTCCCCTCTTTGAAGAACTCTGTCCTCAGAGTTGGAATCGTTTATGATAATTAAAGCATTTAACGAACTAACTCTCAATTGTGAGGTCATACCGAAAAGCTTTATTACAATAGAATTCGGTTGCTATGCCATATAATTAGTACAAGAATACTTATCTTCATCATTTCCTTCATCAATTTCACGATTGATTTTTTTTTTTCCACATTTAATTCATCATCACCATCATAGACCTGCAAAAATCATATCTTCTTGACAAGATCATGAGCCATATAAAAGTATTAGAAAAATAAAAAACATAATCTTATGTATAGCATCAGTTGTTGTTCTTGAAGGAAATAAAATACATGTTTGGTGAACTAAACTAGTTCGAAATAGATAGCAACATCAGCGTTCTAAACGCGCACATATTTATCTCATTAGAGAGAAATATTTTTCTTATGCACAAGAATCAACGTGGATATCTAAACTATCACTCATCTATAACAAGGATGTCTATAACGTCATTCAATGATGAAAGAAACGCCAAACGAGTGCATTTATAGCATTAAAATTGATGATAATATCATTACTTCAAGCTGTCTTACCTTCCATATCTCCTTAAAATCTTTATAAAATATCATACAGATCTTTACCATGTCTATTGTAAGTTGGCGAATGCCTATTTTGTAACCATATAAATTATTTATAGTGTTATCGTCTCCCATAGTTTCATAGTTTAATTTATGGCTTAGTCAACAACGAAAAACAAGGCAAAAACAGACGATAACTTCGAACTCATGTCTAAATACTCTTATTGTATAATCCATTCACTATCACTTCAATCTTCACAATTCATCACGGTGTCGGGAAGAAGGAGGTCGGGCAGGAAGCTGGCGCAGGGGTTGGATCAGGCCCTTTACTGGTGCGCACCCGTTCCCGCTGTCCTGCGAGCGGCGTCTACGCATTGGGCACCTCACCTAAACTCTCTCTGGAGTGTGTGTCGATCTTCGTAAGGGCCCTGCCCCTCGGAAGTGACGAGACGTGCGTGCGTATGCATGAGACCGTAGGTGTCGAGAAAGAGACAAATCAGATACAACACTGATACTCGGAATCGCTGGGTCGGTGTGTATACAAACTCGATGATAGAATAAAATCTGAATGATACAGTGATGCCCACTACAGTGCGGGTCGGTGATGCGAAAATCCGCTACAGTGCGAAATAAGTGAATACAAATGTATGCCGCCGCTATAGTGCGGATCGGCAGGATATGACGTAGGCCTCCCGCTACAGTGCAGGAAGTCACCCTCGTGACTCGTCGGTCTTCAGATCTTTGCGGTCCAAGCTTTTCTTCCAAACTTCGGTCTTCAGTGAATGCTTTATTTCAAGTCTTCTCCAAATAATGGTCTTCACTTCATAAACCGCAATAGCCTCTGATCACTCAATAACCTGGAGAGTAGATGCACCAAGAAGATCCACAAGGTACTCTTTACTTCAGGCTTCAATCTTTAATTCTTCACTTCATATAATCCTCCAATATCATCAACCTGGAAAGAAGTTCCACAATCAAGATCCACGAGGTATATAGCTTTCTATCTTCGGTCCTCAAAGCTTTTCGTCACTTCATTTAATCCTTCTACAAATCATGAGAAACCACAATAACCTGGTAGGAAGATTCACAAGTAAGTTCGTCCAATAAATTTTGAATGATACAAATATGCCCGCGACAGTGCGGGTCCATGATGCGAAAATCTGCTACAGTGCGGAACAGGTCAATACAAATAAATGCCGCCGCTACAGTGCGGATCGACCGGATATAAATTAGACCCCTCGCTACAGTGCGAGAAATCGCCCATGGAACTTCCTCTTCACTTCTTTGCGGTTGAATCTTTTCTTCACTTTTCTTCGGTCCAAGCTTTTCTTCAAGTCCTCACTTTGCAGCTCTTTACTTCAAAATCCACAGAAACCTGGAGAATAGATGCACCAAGAAGATGCACGAGTTTTGTACTCTTTACTTCAGTCTTCAATCAGCAATTCTTTACTTCATATAATCCTCCAATATCATCAACCGCTCGAACCTGGAAAAGCATTCCACAGAAGAAACCCACGGGGTGCTCTTTATCTTTAGTCTTCAATCTCTTTCTTCACTTCATATAATCTCTCAAATCATGAACCTGAAAAGAGGATTCCACAAGCAAGATCCACGAGGAGTTAAAACCCATTAGTACATTTATAGGATTCACAAATAAAATACTCTCACAAACTAATCTATCCTTCCTTTTTACTTCTCTTCAGATTCTCTTTTTCCTTTGTGCTAGCAATATGTAACAATGAGAGCCCACACTTGAAATCCATAATGTTCTATTCGTTTTTATGAGCTTTCATTATGTAGTATGTTTAGTCAATGTAAAATAAATATCGTAGTGGAGAAATAAGATGACTATACGAATGCCCTCAATAAATAGAAAGAGGAAAGCTTAAAAGTAATTCCATTATATCTACAGTGACGATGATGAGATCTTGCTATCCATCAGATCTGGGTTGCACATATTTTGTCATCAAATCGTGAGCTAAATGTTTCATTAGTTTAGCTTCTCCATAACATTTTTGAATCATTTATTTTATTGTTAGGAAGGATTGCAGTTATTTTGAATGCCATTTCGAGAGAACATCACATTACTTTCTATTGTTGTGCGCCATGTACTATCGAAGCATTTGGGAACTCTTTTCCCATGCATTTGCTCTACTGTTCTTCAAACCCAGTTTTCTCAATCAAACAGAAACTATTATAAACATGAACCAAGGTGCTATTAATATTGATGCTCTTGGCTAACAATCCTGCTCCGGCAATCTCAGCATTGAACCCTAAAATCCTTTCAAGAGATCCTTCGTTAACACAGCTTTCAAATCATATGATACTGCACTATAAGTGATCCTATCTTTTTGCATTTGCACCAAACAGTCAAGAGCTTTCTCACCATGGGCATGTTTGACATACCCTGTTGCTAATGCTATCCATGTGAATGTGTTTCTAGATGGAAGACTTTCAAGCATATTTTTAGCTTCTTCAAGGGCATCGCATGTAGAGTACATGTGAATTACAGCACTGTCAACAAAAACTCAGTATTACCTTTCTTAGCAATTTCAGAATGTTAATCAAATCCATCGTTTAAGTCTTCATTTCGCGCAAGAAGTAAACTCTCTCTCTGTCTCTCTCTCCTCCACGTATTTTCTCCTGTGCCTATCTGTGCGTGATCCTCTCTCTGTCTCTCTCTCTCTCCATATGCTGTTGCGTAGCTAGACGGATTCTCTCTCTGTCTATTTTTGCGGATTCTGTGTCAGCCAATTACGCAGGGCCAATAGACAGCCATATCGGATCTCTCTCATCACACCCGCATGAGCGACTCTTTCTCCATCCTCCGTATTCTCCGCCAGCCACGCAGCGCCTCTCACAAGTCTCTCCAACCTTTCGACTGCTCAGCGTCTCTCCCTCTCTCTACGCCTAATCCACGGTCATCGACTCATCACCTCTGCGCGTGCAAGTAGCTTGCACCTCTGCGCGTGCAAGTAGCTTGCACCTCTGCGCGTGCAAGTAGCCAGCAGTACCGTCGGTGTCATGTTTTCTCTCTCTCTCTCTCTCGACATCAAGCGCCGCCAATAGCCATCCAGGTCCTCTCTCTGCAACATCTGCGCATTCGACTAAGCAAGCTGACTGCCCAGTGACTCTTTCTCTTTCCAACGAATGCATCCAGATGGATGCCCCCGTTCTCTCTCTCCAGTGTGTCGTGCAGCACCGACAGGAACTACATGTGGCATACGGCTCTCTCTCTCCTCTCTTTCTCTCTTCCGCTTCTACTTCTCTCCCTATCCTCAACATCTCCGAAATCTTCTGCGCAACGCCTATCTCATCTCTTCTCTCTCTCTCTTTCTCTCTCTCGTCAGTTTCTCTCAGCAGCGCCGTCGAGCCTCTTTAGATTGCTCTGCGTGCGTGTGCGCGGCAGCCACGTACTCTCCTCCATCCCTCTCCACGCAGATCTCCGAAGCATGTGTCTGCTCAATCTCCTCTGTCTCATTAGGTGCGGTCCTCCTATCGGTCAAATGCGCAAGTAGTTCCCTGACTTCCCTCTCTTGTGTCGGAGACGTAGCACTGCCATCAACAACACACGCCGACTGTTTCTCTGTCTCTGACAACATTCGCACGACATCCCCTGAATCACTCTCTCTTTCTCCCTCCACTACGCTATCACATCTCTGTGCAGGTGACCTTATCTACTCTCTCCTCTGCGTATCTTCCCCTACGCCTGTCTCTGCGCGATCCTCTCTCGACCCCCACTGTCGGAGCTCTCTCTGTTGTTGCACCTATCAGGTCCTGCTAGCTCCCGAGAGCAGCACAGTCAGTCGTCGACTAAGGGCTGTAGACTAAGCAACATACCTCTCTCTACCGACAGAGCACCGAGAGGCTCTGCCCTCTCTCTCTCTATTCGTGTGACAGCAGTTATCTACATAAGTTACCCTCCTCCTCGAACCATGAAAGCTCTTAAGCACTATCGTAAAGCACGAGCAAGAAGATGAACATGAACAGAAATGGAAAAGAAGCATACTTGGAAAGAAGTTCCACAATCAAGATCCACGAGGAGGATCAAATGAGTTTAGGCACCTATTTATAGGCCTCCCCCCCTTGGACTTTCCTCTAGAAACTTCTAACCTCCTTAACCAACTTTCTAATTTCAGACCACATTGCATGTTCATTTTCTATTTTTGGGAAATACCGCGTCTTGTTTTTATTTTCTATTTTTTTTCTCCCTTTTTTTATATTTTAGTTTTGGTTTCACACTATGTACATACAAAATTAATTAATCTAAGGGTTTGGTCTAGGATAAACACCGATTTCAAGGGTCTAAGCTAGGGATTTTGGTCGGGCAAATTAGGGTTTTGATCACAATCAAGTCAAACACATTAATCCAAGGGTTTCATTTACAATTTGGATCTAAACTCCAAGGATTTCCAAGGGTTCAAGTCTATTTTTCATGGGATAAACCCAAATTTTGAGTCAGTTTCAAGGGTCAAACCTAAGAGTTTATGGGTCAAACGTTAGATATTTACACACACGGTTCTAACGTACATCTCGAACATGATTTCGCATCGCACAGTCAATCACATCGGCCAAATCATGCACGAAATATACCCCTCTTTAGATCAAAACATCACACAAATCTCATAAAATCTATGAACTTTGAAAAAGAATCATGCACACTTCCCTGCGGGATTTCATCCCGACATTCGCCCCTACTAAACCTGCACATCGTCCCGATGGACCAACCTGCAAGATCCAACAGAAGAGTATCAGGGTTCTTTTGAAATACTTTTTACTTTTTATTTTCTTCTTTTCAAAAATCAAAGATGACTTCATGCAGTACATGCAATTTTTATAAAGATTAGTACGAATTTTAGAAAATTATGCAGATTCAAGTTTTACAAACATCCTACTATGTTTTCTGCGTCTACAATCTGACAAGTAATCACATGAATAAACTGTTGGCTTTCTAGATCTTCTGTTCATTCAACTGGTTCAGATCCACCAACTCATTCTAAGTACTAGCATATACATATGTTTCTACTAACTCAGTTTGTAGAATATACCTCGATTCCTACCATTTATCTCCTACTCTCCAACTCTCCATTAGATCTCTTTCCTTTTCCTTTTTCTTTTTTATTTTATTTTTCTTTTTCTCTTCATCTCAGCTCAACATTTCTTTTTATCTTTCATTTTCACAAATCGGCCTATGTCGAAATCGGGTGCGACTCATGGACTTGTCCGCCCGGCCAAGTTTATCCCACCTGTCTGCCGACCCGACATAGCGCACGACATACACAACGTCAGTCCTACATGAAATCGACGTCAGCTCGTGGCTCTGACCACACAACCAGAGTGACTCCACCCGCCTATCGACCCATGCAGGCGCATGGCAACAAATAGGTCAGGCCTACGACGAAACTAGCTACGGCTCGTGGCCTTGATCGCCCGACCAAGGTGGCTCCACCTGCCTACTAGCCCATCGCAGCGCACTAACAACATGCACACACATATAAGCTTGCTTGAGTATGAATGCTTTTCATAAATCATGATACATATGGAGGTAAGATCTCGTAAGAAATAAATAGTAGGATCCAAAGTTTCCCACTCACTAAGTGTTCAAATCAATCAGCATATACATGCACTCGGTCTAAGCATGCCATCACATTCCCAAGCTTTCACTCTCAAAAGTCTCTAGTCCACTAACTGATTTTATTCATATAATTCCTAGTCGTTCATGCTTCATGCAAACCCATAATAGATATTTGTTATCTTCATTCTACATGATTTTCATAAATTCATACATATCTTTATCACACACATAAATGCAATGCATATGCTCTAACAGAAAGAAAATAGATCTCAAATAAAAAACATTTCACCTTGTCATTTTTCTTGCATCTTCTTCATTGATTGATCCAGCTTCTCTTAAATTTTCATAATCTATCATTCTCCATCAACATCAACATCAATGTCATCAGCATCCTCCAGTGTTATCAGTATCCTCCAGTGTCATCAGTATCCTCCAGTGTCATCAGTATCCTCCAGCATCATCAGTATCCTCCAGTGTCATCAGTATCCTCCAGTGTCATCAATATCCTCTAGTGTCATCAGTATCCTCCAGCAGCATCATCATCATTATCATAATCATCATCATCATAATCAAACATCATCATTTATCATCACCGTTATCAATCATCTTCTTTCATCATCATCTTTATCAATCATTATCTTTTATCATGATCTTTATCAATCATTATCTTTCATCATCATCAATCATCATAAACCATCATCATCAATCATTAGCATTCATCAGTCATCTTCATTCAATAGTTCTTGATCATTCTTGTATGTTTCATTATGCTTTTTCTTCAATCATCACTCAAGATTTCCAAATATATCTTGGAAAGTCATATTTTTAGTTCTCTTATTCTTTTTCAAAGACTTGGAAGGTTTCGAAGTTGTCTTTATACTCCCCTCGATTTGCACAATAATGTCATCAAGCACTTCTTTTTTTGCTTTGTTAACTCGTTTATCAGATTTTATATCTTCTTTAGTCTCTTCTGTACTCTTTTCTAGTTCAATCTATTTATCAAAGTTTACTTGGGATTGTAATTTTGTAACTTTATCTTGGTCAAATAAATTTTCATTAGTCAAAATTTTGTGATCAAATGAAACATATATCTCTTGATCTTTCTTTAATTTCTCTTGATTTTCTCTATGAAACTCTCTTTTATGATCTATTTCTATTTGTTCTCTCAATATCTGCTCAATATTTTTCTTTTCAACCTTTATCTGTCTACCTTTGGCTTCTTCAGTAGATTTCTCTTGACACTCAATAGATAGTAGGCTCTTTTCTTCATCAGATCTATTATGTTCATGAGTTTTTGGTTTCCATATCTTTTGAAATGCCTTTGATCTAGATTTGGTCTCTTCAAAACATTCCTTCATCTTTTCCTACATTCAAATGCAAAGATATTTGCTCTTGATATTTACAAATTTTTCCCTCGTGCTCACTTACAAGTCTATGTTTGCATGCACTCTCATATGCTATGCAGTCCTAGAACATATGTCCAGACTGATCACACCAAAAGCAACGTATAGGTCCCTTCTCAATCCGACTTGATTTCCTAGGTATCACTCTAGGCATGGGTCTTCTAAGACCTAAAGACTGTTTATGTGCAGATATGCCTTGGACTTTTACCTCATGCTCATTATCACATTTCAATACTTGTAGGTCATTAACTTGGTTTGTTAACAGGTCAACCTTATTTCTGAATTCAGAAATCTCAGAATTTGATACTTCCTTTACATCTTTAATGCTTATGCCCATCAACTGAATAGTATCTGATATTGAATTTATAGTTTGCATTAGGATCATAACAATACCAAACTTTGATTTTATAGATTCATTTGTGTTTATTTCTATTTCTTTAATTCGTCTTCATATCTCCTAAACTGTCCGATGCCGAGGTTCTTGTCTGTCTTCTCAAGGAGTGGGTGGCGTGTCGAGGATCACCGGGCAACCGCCTCGCTTCACGTCCGGTTCAGGTGTCGGGAAGAAGGAGGTCGGGCAGGAAGCCGACGCTGGGGTTGGATCACACCCCTTACTGGTGCCCGCCCGTTCCCGTTGTCCTGCGAGCGGCGTCTGCGCATTGGGCGCCTCGCCTAAACTCTCTCTGGAGTGTGTGTCAATCCTCGTAAGGCCTCTGCCCCTCGAAAATGACGAGACGTGCGTGCGTACGCGTGAGATCGTAGGTGTCGAAAAAGAGACAAATGAGATACAACACTGATACTCGGAATCACTGGGTCGGTGTGTATACAAACTCGATGATACAATAAAATCTGAATGATACAGTGATGCCCGCTACAGTGCGGGTCAGGTGAATACAAATGTATGCCGCCGCTACAGTGCCGATCGGCTGGATATGACGTAGGCCTCCCGCTACAGTGCAGGAAGTCGCCCTTGTGACTCATCGGTCTTCAGATCTTTGCGGTGCAAGGTTTTCTTCCAAACTTCGGTCTTCAGTGAATGCTTTATTTCAAGTCTTCTCCAAATAATGGTCTTCACTTCATAAACCGCAATAGCCTCCGATCACTCAATAACCTGGAGAGTAGATGCACCAAGAAGATCCACGAGGTACTCTTTACTTCAGGATTCAATCTTTAATTCTTCACTTCATATAATCCTCCAATATCATCAACCTGGAAAAGTTCCACAATCAAGATCCACGAGCTATATAGCTTTCTATCTTCGGTCCTCAAAGCTTTTCGTCACTTCATTTAATCTTTCTTCAAATCATGAGAAACCACAATAACCTGGTAGGAAGATTCACAAGTAAGTTCGTCCAATAAATTCTGAATGATACAAATATGCCCGCGACAGTGCGGATCGATGATGCGAAAATCCGCTACAGTGCGGAACAGGTCAATACAAATAAAAGCTGCCGCTACATTGCGGATCGGCCGGATATAAATTAGACCCCTCGCTACACTGCGAGAAATCGCCCATGGAACTTCGTCTTCACTTCTTTGCGGTTGAATCTTTTCTTCACTTTTCTTTGGTCCAAGCTTTTCTTCAAGTCCTCACTTTGCAGCTCTTTACTTCACAATCCACAAAAACCTAGAGAATAGATGCACCAAGAAAATCCACGAGGTTTGTACTCTTTACTTCAGTCTCAATCAACAATTCTTTACTTCATATAATCTTCTAATATCATCAACCGCTCGAACCTGGAAAAGCGTTCCACAGAAGAAACCCACGGGGTGCTCTTTATCTTTAGTCTTGAATCTCTTGCTTCACTTCATATAATCTCTCAAATCATGAACCTGAAAAGATGATTCCACAAGCAAGATCCAAGAGGAGTTAAAACCCATTAGTACATTTATAGGATTCATAAATAAAACACTCTCACAAACTAATCTATCCTTCCTTTTTACTTCTCTTCAGATTCTCTTTTTCCTTTGTGCTAGCAATATGTAACAATGAGGAGCCCACACTTGAAATCCATAATGTTCTATTCGTTTTTATGAGCTTTCATTATGTAGTATGTTTAGTCAATGTAAAATAAATACCGTAGTGGAGAAATAAGATGACTATACGAATGCCCTCAATAAATAGAAAGAGGAAAGCTTAAAAGTAATTCCATTATATCTACAGAGTGACGATGATGAGATCTTGCTATCCATCAGATCTGGGTTGCACATATTTTGTCATCAAATCGTGAGCTAAATGTTTCATTAGTTTAGCTTCTCCATAACATTTTTGTATCATTTATTTTATTGTTAGGAAGGATTGCAGTGATTTTGAATGCCATTTCGAGAGAACGTCACATTACTTTCTATTGTTGTGCGCCATGTAGTATCGAAGCATTTAGGAACTCTTTTCCCATGCATTTGCTCTACTGTTCTTAAAACCCAGTTTTCTCAATCAAACAGAAACTATTATAAACATGAACCAAGGTGCTATTAATATTGATGCTCTTGGCCAACAATCTTGCTCCGGCAATCTAAGCATGCAACCCTAAAATCCTTTCAAGAGATCCTTCGTTAACACAGCTTTCAGATCATAAGCAAATGATACTACACTATAAGTGATCCTCTCTTTTTGCATTTGCACCAAATAGTCAAGAGCTTTCTCACCATGGGCATGTTTGACATACCCTGTTGCTAATGCTATCCATGTGAATGTGTTTCTAGACGGAAGACTTTCAAGCATATTTTTAGCTTCTTCAAGGGCACCGCATGTATAGTACATGTGAATTACAGCACTGTCAACGAAAGCTGAGTATTACCTTTCTTAGCAATTTTAGAATGTTAATCAAATACATCGTTTAAGTCTTCATTTTGTGCAAGAAGTAAACTCTCTCTCTGTCTCTCTCTCCTCCACGTATTTTCTCCTATGCCTATCTGTGCGTGATCCTCTCTCTGTCTCTCTCTCTCTCTCTCTCCATATGCTGTTGCGCAGCTAGTCTCTCTCTCTCTCTCTCTCTCTCTCTCTCTCTCTCTCTCTCCATCAATCGCCGCCAATAGCCATCCAGGTCCTCTCTCCGCAACATCTGCGCATTCGACTAAGCAAGCTGACTACCAGTGACTCTTTCTCTTTCCAACGAATGCATCCAGATGGATGCCCCCGTTCTCTCTCTCCGGTGCGTCGTGCAGCACCGACAGGAACTGCATGTGGCATACGGCTCTCTCTCTCTCCTCCCTTTCTCTCTTCCGCTTCTACTTCTCTCCCTATCCTCAACATCTCTAAAAATCTTCTACACAACGCCTATCTCATCTCTTCTCTCTCTCTCTCTTTCTCTCTCTCGTCAGTTTCTCTAAGCAGCGCCATCGAGCCTCCTTAGATTGCTCTACGTGCGTGTGCACGGCAGCCATGTACTCTCCTCCATCTCTCTCCACGCAGATCTCCGAAGCATGTGTCTGCTCAATGTCCTCTGTCTCATTAGGTGCGGTCCTCCTATCGGTCAAATGCGCAAGCAGTTCCCTGACTTCCCTCTCTTGTGTTGGAGACGTAGCACCACCATCAACAACACACGCCGACTGTTTCTCTGTCTGTGACAACATTCACGTGACATCCCCTGAATCACTCTCTCTTTCTCCCTCTAGTATGCTATCACATCTTTGTGCGGGTTACCTTATCTACTCTCTCCTCCGCGTATCTTCCCCTATGCCTGTCTCTGCGTGATCCTCTCTGGACCCCCACTGTCGGAGCTCTCTGTGTTGCTGCACCTATCACGTCCTGCAAGCTCCCGAGAGCAGTGCAGTCAGTCGTCGACTAAGGGCTGTAGACTAAGCAACATACCTCTTAAATGCGCTTTTGCCGTCAGAATGTGTTTAAGCTCTTTCCGGGTTCTTGGGAGTGGAAGGGGTCTGAATAATCAAAGGCCCTATACTTGATTTTCCCAAATCAACTCACTCACATGACCTTTCGTTCAAAACAACTCTGCTAATCCAACTTTCTAACAAACTCTGGCTCTTTCCTTTACAGAATTACTATTCGTATTCCAATCAATACATCTCAGTACAGAACGCTAGGATAAACATTACCGCAACACAGACTTACAATAAACAACTTACAAATTAGCAATTCAATACTTCACTTAATGTAAACATTACCATAACCCAATCTTTACCGTACAGGTGCAGATAATCAAACAAAACAGAAAGACACAGCAGTACGCAGAATTCTCAAACACACACTATGGGAACTCCACAGAATGTCTCGCTCAGACAAACAGTCTGGCGATCTTCTGGTCGTCACCGAAAGTGTCTTTTCATTGCTTTATAAAAAGTTACAACTCATCGCAACGACCTTTTGGTTCGTGCGGAATATGAAAAGGAAAAGGTTTACAATTGCCAATCCGGTGGCTTACACTGGCACGCACGGTGGACTTGAACCCGCAGGTATACAAAATTCTATGGTTCATCTATTATACCCTGTAGATACATTGTTCTAGCTAACTTAAAAGTTCTGACAATTTTCTTTTTTAATGAATCTAACATCTGTTTTAGGATTTTGGGTTCTACTAGCTGAGCATCAGTTCTTACTGAACTGGTTGCAATTACCTGGCTCATCAAAATTTCTGCCTGTGTTTGCAGAAAGGCTTCCTGTAAGTAAAAATCATTTGATAAAGCTGCATCCCGATTCACTTTCATGTCTGCAATCAACTCTAGATAGTCGTTCTGCTTGAGCACCCAGTTGGTTCTCTCTTCTTTCCAACTCTTGATTTTGAAATTGTATGGTCCGGTAATAAGCATCTCTTTCTCTTCTTATCCCTGGTATCTCCTTCTGTAGTTGAGCGACCAACATCATCTGGCTTTTAAGAGCAGCGTTTGATTCAAATAGGTTTGCAGTTGCAAACTCTAGCTCCGTATTAGTTTGCTTTAGTAGAACCGTCATTTCCTATCCTTTCTGTACTGCTTCATCCAATTGTGCTCTAGTCTCTTCTAACAAATCTCCCAGTGCTATGCGGGCATCCTCTTTATCTTTGACTAACTGTTTCAATTGCAAGATCTCTGCATCAGCAGCACATAACAAATCATCTTTTGCTTGAATCTTAGCTAACGCCTCATCTTTCTGATTAATCAATGATTCCTGTTCAGTAATTGTAGCCTAGAGCTGTAATATCTGTTTGTGCAGAGCATGATTTTCTGCCTTTACTATATCTATTTCTTCCTGGAGTGGACTAATGTCTACTTCAAGAATATCTACTTTATGCTAGAATTCGTCTCTAAGATTATCAATAATCTCCTTTATCTGTGCTGGTAGTTGCTGCGATAGATGAATCAACATTTGACCCATGGATACAAGCTCAGAAATCATAGGAATCAAAGGAACCGGAAGAGGAGGACGTGGTTGAGATGAAGAAGTTGTCAGGAGTTGATGAGAATGGGTGGAGAGTAGTTAGGTGAAGAGGATGAGGAATTGGGTGCATTAGGTACAATTGGTGGAATAGGGATAATAGGTTTGAGTGGAGGTAGGGGTGGAGGAGGGGGTTGCAAAATGTTAGCCACCAATACTTTTTCAGTGAGTTGCTACGTAGACACTTTAGATTTGGCAACTGCATTATCCACTGCCGTAATCAATTCTGCCAAAATCTGTAACCATAACATGTGTATCTTCTTGTACCTCTTATTTGGACTACTGCTGCGATTCTTCGTTAGAAGATTTGTCGTCAGAATTGGTCACACTTTGCTCTTGTTGGTTGTTTGGAGATGACTGGGCGGACGAATCATGGTGAATGGAGGTGGCTGTATCGTGAAAAATCTCCTCTTCATTTTTGTCTGCTTTATCACCTACGGTAGACCCTTGCACTTGACTGTCAGACGAACTAATCCTGATGCGTTTTTGGCAGAGGAGCTGGAAGATTTCTTCGTCATCTTCTTCGTCGTCTTCCAGTATCTGAGCAGATTCCTCATGATATAAAATTGGACCTCGTGAAGGCGGTTGTGCTGCTTGGATGGTCGGAAACAGAAAACTGAGTATGTGTGGAAGACGTGATCGCGTCAACTCTCCTTTGTTAACCTGTTTAATAACCGAAACACATTCACGGTGAATGCGCTGGAAAAAATAGGAAGCAAAATTGATAGGCTCTCTAGCAGCCATATCAATCACCGAGTAGAATGGGCGAGAAATCCCATAAGTTCGTTTCTGTAGTTTTAAGATGGCTACTAAAAACTGTAAAGCTGTTCTTTCAGGCTCAGGTCGATAGAGTATGGCATACTCATTCGAAGAATATCTGGGAAATAATTGAATGATGGTAGCGATCGGAAGGTAAGGGCCATTCTCTCGTCCTTTCGGAGAGAGTCGGAATGCATCAGCAAATGATTGTAGAGTGATTATAGTACGAGATGGTAAAGAAGTAATTGGCCAACTCTGCTCCATAGCAGGTGTGGCAGCGATGGTAGCAATGATCTGGGCATAAAACGGGTGACATTCCACTGAATGCGAAGGCAATTCAGCGAAATTGGACAACCCACAGACGCGCAAGAACTCATCCACATCCGTAGGGAGTCCGTCACGGAACGCAGTGAAGTTGGCTAACACTTCCATGATGCGCACGCAACGTAGCACAAAGACACAGTGAATACAAGAAACACAGAGCACACAGAGCACACAGAGCACATAGACACAAAAGCGATTAACAGCGAAACAAAAGAGATTAAGTAGATACTTGGCAGTGTGAGGCGATCGAAATTGTTAATCATCGTGCGATATTGAGATGATAACCTTCATAACTACGGTGTGCATGCATGAGCAGAACAAAAGGCGGCGATTATTCATGGTTATGTATCCAAACGAGGAGTTTATGATTATGTAGCAAAACGAGTAGTTTATTGTTTTTAAGCAACGAACACGCAAAACTAAAAAGGAAAAGAAAAGAAAAGAGAAAAAAAGAAAAAAAAATACGCGGGCAACCGCAGAACACTTCAGTGCGAATCAAGTGCTTGATGATAAGGTCGCAACTTTGAACCATTTATCACTTTTGGAAGAGGAACTCCGGTCAATGTAGTCAACCGAAAAGTAGTTGGGCCCACTTGTTCAGTAATCCGGTAAGGACCAAACCATCGTAACTTGAATTTTCCAGCAGAACGATTTGATTTTGCATTATAAAACAGCACAAGTTGTCCTACCGTAAAAACTCGAGTTTTAAGATACCGATCATGTGTACGAGCTTGCCGCAACTGCACTTCTTGAAGAGTCAGAAAACTTTCCCAGCAATGCTCATCTAATTCTCTGAGTGTGTCCAATCGAAATGGCAAAGAATCTTCGGGTATCAACTTCTAAGTTATGGCGACGCATAAACTCGGCACTACAACTTCCATTGGAGCGATTGCTTCCAATCCATAAGCAAGCTTGAAAGGAGTCAGTCCAGTGGCAACTTTGTAAGTAGTCCGGTATGCCCATAATACTGCAGGTAGTAACTAATCCATCTTTCTGGTGATTCCACAATCAATTTTCGAAGCATTGTCAACAACGTTTTGTTTGTACTCTCAGCTAAGCCATTAGCATGAGGATAATACGGTGAACTGAAATTATGCAGAATCTGAAAAGTGTGTTAACACTCGCATTAAATTGTTGATAAAGTGGGTCCCTTGATCTGTGACAAGTTCCAAAGGTAATTCATAACGTGGGAATACGTCCTTCATTAGACATTTTGCCACCAAAACAGCTTTGGCGGACCGTAAAGCCCAAGCTTCTACCCATCTGGTAGCATAATCTATGCATGTTAGAATATATCTGTTATTGCTAAGGATTGCTGGAGGTGTGATTGGTCCAATAAAGTCAAGACCCCATTTTTGAAAAGGTTCTAAAGGTAAGACAGGTTGCAGAGGAAAGAAATGGCGTTGTAAAGGCTGTCCAGATCGCTGACAATTGTCACATTGCTGCACAAATTGAGATACATCTCTGTACATAGTAGGCCACTAGAGCCCACTTTGCAAAATTTTTTGGTGCGTTAAATCTGCTGCAAAATGCCCACCGGAGGGTATCAAATGTGCCAGAGCGATTACTGAGTTTACTTCATGTGGAGGAATACAACGAAGTAAAACCCCAGTGTGATCCATATAATACAACTCTCCGGCAATCAACCGGAATCTGCGACTGTAAACTGCAATTTTCTGGCGCATTGCAGGAGAAGTTTGAGAAGGAAGACATCCATGAGTAAGAAAGGTTAATAATTGATCATAGTAAGTAGGTGTCACAGGAGGTTGTTCAGATTCATCACTAGTTGTTTCAGTAACATAAATTGCTGGTGTGGTGTCATCAACACTGACCGGAGCTTCATCGGAATCCAACCGAGAGAGAAAATCTGCTAATGCATGTGCAGTGCCGGATCAATGAATTACTTCATAATCGAATTCCTGTAACAATGGAACCCAACGTCCCAAGCCACCACCTAAATGCTGTTGTCTAACCAGATACACCAGCGCAGCATGATCTACATGAAAGATGAATTTTCGGCCTAGTAAGTAATGCCGGAATTTCTTTACAGAATACACCAAACCAAGACATTCTCTTTCAGTTACTGAATAATTCTTTTCAGCAGGAGCAAGCCGTTGACTTGCATAATAGACAGGCCGAAACCACTTATCAGTTTGTTGCATTAAAACACTTCCAATGGCGATGTCTGATGCGTCTACAAAAACATGAAATGGGTGTTCCCAATCAGGAGGTTGTAGAATTGGAACCTGCGTTAATAAAAATTTTAGACGATCAAATGCAATTTGACATTCTGGGGTCCAATCAAACTGTCGAGGAGTACTAGTTATTAGCCGATTTAGGGGTATTGCCAAATGGGCAAGCCACCGTAAATGTCGACCATGCCACCTAACTTGGCCCATGAATCGCATTACTTCTTTCGGTGTAGTAGGCATAGGAGCTTCTAACACGGCTGCAATTTTGTCTGGATCAACTTGTATGCCGTGTGCAGATACAATGTGGCCAAGGAGTTTACCACAAGAAACCGCAAAGACAAATTTGGTTGGATTTAAACAAAGTCGGTATTCTCGACATTTTTCAAAGCAACACCGTAAATGATACATGTGTGCAACCATCTTACCAAATAAAGAGAAATCATCTAGATATACTTGCATAAAAGAAGTGAGATAGGGTGAGAAGATTTCCTGCATACATCGCTGAAAGGTGCTAGGAGCATTCCTCAATCCAAACCACATGACTGTACAAGAAAAAACACCCCAATTTGTAATAAACGTTGTTTTTGGTATATCTTGCTCAGCCATTCGAACCTGGTTATAACCACTATAACCATCAAGAAATGAATACATTTCATGCCCAGCCACTCTATCCAACATTGTATCAAGAAATGGAAGAGGAAATGGATTAGGTACGGTGGTTGCATTCAATTTCCGGTAATCGACACATATTCGGAGCTGCTTGTTTTTCTTTGGTACGATTACAATCGGGGAGATCCATTCAATGTGCTCAATGGGTACAATGAATCCTACCTTTAATAGGCAATCAAGTTCTGCTTTGACCTTTGCTGCATAGTTAGGGTTCATACGGTAGCTGGGTTGTTTAATCGGCTTGGCTTCTGGTTTGAGCACGACCCGATGCTGATAGATTCGAGGATCTAGACCTTTCATATCACGATAGTCCCATGCAAAAACATCAGAGAACTCACGAATAAGCTGTATCAAATCAGTTTGAAATGCTTCAGACAATCCTTCCTTTATCTTGACAGGTCGTGGATTTACTTCATCTCCCAAATTATAGGTGATTAACTGATCTTCGGGAACATAGAATTGACGAGGTTTGCCTGGATTGTCAGCTGACTGTAAAAGATGTTGTAGAGCGGCTTCATCCATAGCAACAGTTTCACGAGGAAAGAGATAAGCAAGAGAGCTCACACACACACTCTCACTCTCAAGGAGAAGCACACACACAGATTGAGGCAAGGAAGAATGATCTCCTTCTTCTTCTTCTATTACATAAAAGCAATGTACAAGAATGACCTAAAAACAAGAATACAACCAGTGCAATATATAAAGACCAGTACATAAGGAAAGACCTAATGTCCGCGAATGAGTGAGCTGGTAAGAAACAAATGTGCCATCACTCTCGGTAGATAAATCTAATAAAGCTCAATGAAGTATCCCTGAGATATACCGGCGTGACCACTATACAAGTCAAAGAAACGAAAAACTAGTACGTGTCATCTTGGATCATCACATGTTGAGCTTGATATCTCAACACTCCCCCTCAAGCTCAATGCCATATCCTGTAATCCAAGCATCTTTCGAAACTTCTTCAACTTCTTAGCTCCAAGTGCTTTGGTGAAAATATCAGCAACCTGCTCATCTGTTCTCACATAAACAAGATCAATATCACCTGCTAATACCTTCTCTCTGATGAAGTGATAATGTACCTCGATATGCTTTGTTCTAGCATGGAAAACAGGGTTTCGTGCTAACTGTATGCTGCTAAGATTATCACAATAGATAGTGATAGGCTTTTGCACTTCCACACCTAAATCTGCAAGTAACATCTCCAGCCATGATGCCTCACATGCTGCCATTGCAGCACCTCTATACTGAGCCTTTGTACTCGACAAAGAAACAGTGGGTTGCTTCTTACTGCTCCATGTAATAGCTGCACCTCTAAGTGAGAAAAGAAAGCCACTAGTAGATCTTCTATCTGGAGTACTACCAGCCCAATCTGCATCGGTGTATCCATGAACCTGCAAATCTACACCAGCTTCATAAAATAATGCATAATCCAAAGTAGCACTCACATAACGTAGAGTGCGCCTCAGAGCATCCAAATGTGGCTTCCTGGGAACCTGCATAAACTGACTTTCAAGTCCAACAGTGTAGCTTAAATCATGCCTTGTAATTGTAAGATATATAAGACTTCCCACAATTTTCCTGTACATAGTAGCATTTTCCAATGCTTCACCTGATGTAGTATCTAATTTCAAATTCTGATCTAAAGGCATAGAGATTGGCTTACAATCAGCCATACCATACTTTTGTAGCATATTCAAGGCATATTGCCTTTCGACATCCATATACCTGTTTTTGTATGTATAAACTCAATGCCCAAGAAATAGCGCAGCACACCAAGATCTTTCATGTCAAATTCCTACATAAGAAGTTTCTTTACCTCTTTGATGCTTTCTTCATTATCACCACCTACAATCAGATCATCAACATAAATAGCCACAATAGTGATGCCATCAACAGCCTTCCTTGCATATAGTGAGTGATGTGCATCACACATAGAAAACCCAATGCTGGTTAAGTAATCAACAATCCTTGCATGCCATGCACGCGGAGCCTGCTTTAGCCCATACAAAGCCTTTTGCAACTTGCAAACATATTCTGGATGCTTTGAATCTTCATATCCTTGTGGCTGGTCCATATATACTTCTTCCTGTAACTCACCATGTAGGAAAGCATTCTTCACATCCATCTGATGCAAAGTCCATCCTTTTGCTGTAGCTAATGCAACAAGTGTTCTGACAGTAGACATTTTAGCTACAGGGCTGAATGTTTCCTCATAAGCAATGCCATATGTCTGTGCATAACCTTTAGCTACCAATCGTGCTTTATACTTGCTTATGCTACCATCAGCATTATGCTTTACCTTGTAAACCCATTTGCAACCTATGGATTTCTTTCCTTGCGGCAATGGAACCAGCTTCCATGTATCATTTCCATAAAGTGCAACCATCTCCTCATCCATAGCTTTTTCCCAATCTACATTACCAATTGCATCTTCAAAACAAGAAGGTTCAGCATCTTGTATTACCTTTGTCATGTAGGCACAATGGCGAGCCATGTAACTATCATATGTCAATCGTTGCACTGAATTACGCATCCTCCCAGATCTTCTTGGTCCTGAGTCACTTCTTCTTGTATCATCTGCATGTGCCCTTCTTACTCCTGGAGTCTTCATAGAGGACAATCCAAGTTCCTCATCAAGACTCTTTTCTGAACCGCTTGAATCTCCATCAACGTCTTCAAAACCTACACCTATTTTACTACCAGCACAAAGCTTTTCTTTACCTTTCTTGGATGTATTTGATGAATTTGTTGGAATGAAATTTCTACGCAATCTTCCACTCCATGGATTTGAGTTGGAACTATTGCTTGGTGATGCATCCGATCCACTCAAAACTTGAGATTGTGCACTAGATTTTTCAGCATTTTCTTTGTCATTTGGTTCAAGATTCAGTCCTTCTTTGACATCTGCATAGAAGCTTGACATTTCATCAAATACCACATCTCTGCTCACCTTCACCTGTCGTGTGAGTGGGTTATAACATTTGTACCCCTTTTGCTCAAGGGAATATCCAATGAAGACACATTTTTCTGCTTTCCGGTCAAGCTTCATCCTCAACTCATCTGGAACATGTACATATGCAATACAGCCAAAAACTTTCAGATGTGATAAGTTTGGCTTTTTACCTGTAAACTTCTCTTCAGGTGTAACTTGATGTACAGTAGCAGTCGGAGTTCTGTTCATGATGTATACAGCAGTATGCACAGCTTTTGCCCAATAACAATGAGGCATATTCTTCTCAGCCATCAAGGCTCTTGCTATTTCTACAATATGTCTATTTTTGCATTCAGCAACAACATTCTGTTGTGGTGTGTACCTGCATGAAAACTGACGCCGAATTCCATGATTTTTTAGAAAACTGCTGAACTCATTTGACATGTATTCACCTCCTCCATCAGATCTTAATGTTTGAATGTACTTGCCTGTCTGCTTTTCCACCATAACTTTAAAATTCTGGAAGTGAGTAAAAACCTCGCTCTTCTCTTTCATGAAATATACCCATACTTTGCGTGTATGGTCATCAATTAAAGTAACATAAAACTTGCAACCGCCCATAGATGTGGTCTTTGCTGGACCCCAAACATCTGTATGTACTACTTCTAGTACATTCTCACTAACATGCTTGTCATGTGGAAATGATGCTCTTGATTGTTAACCAAATTGACATGCTGCACATACCTTTTGCATTTCTGCAACTTTGAAATTTGGTAGTCCATGGATAATCTCCTTTGACTGCATCAGTTTCAGCCTTTGCAAGTTTGCATGTTCAATCCGTTTGTGCCATATCTCTATATCTGCAATAACTCCTGCACCTTTCCCAAACATGGCTGCATTCATTTCAGGAATCTTCACATTTAAGGTGAACATCCTACCCACTTTGTTTCCTTTGGCAACCAATCGTCCATCCTGCTTGTACTCTTCTACATATAATCCATCAGCATTGAACCTGAGTTGTAATCCCTGGTCAACCATTTGTCCAACAGAAACCAGATTCTTCGTTATATTTGGAACATGCAACACATCAGCGAGATGTTTTACATTTCCGTCCTCCATAGACAATGCTATGTTTCCTGTATGCTCAATAGGATGCAATGTGTCATCACCTGTTTCAACATATCTAGGAACTGGCATTTTCTGCAAACTACTAAACCATTCTGCATGACTGGTCATGTGATTTGAAGCACCTGAATCATTTCTTTGGAAATTTTTGCGACCTCTTTGGATCCCCCTGCCTCGAAACTGTCCTCTTCCTCCTACATGATTCTATTGTTGACCTTGGTCTTGGTTACTGTTTCCTCTTCCACTTCCAAAACCTCTACCTCTGCCTCTTCCTCTGCTAGAGTAGAATACCTGCTCAGAATTGGGCTTTCCTTGGGAGTTTGAATCCTCACCAAGATTCTTTTCTTCAATGATCAACATAGAGACCAAATCAACAAAATTCGGAATATTTTCTCTAGTCTGTATAGAAGTTCTGAACTGCTTATATGCAGCTCCTAAACCACGAAGGCACACTTCCACCTTATCATCATCATCATCTACATTCACGCCAACAGATGCAAGTGACTCACATATGCTTTTGATTTTTAGAGTGTAGTCACTTACCGACATGCTCTTTTTCTCCAATGTATGCAGCTCGTTCTTGAGTTGCAATTTCCGTGCCTTTGTATTGGTCTCGTACAAAGTGACCAAACTGTTCCAAGCCTCTTTTGGAGTCTTGGCATCCTGTATGTGTCCAATCATGCTATCCTGTATGCTAACAAATAGCCAATACATTACCTTTCATGCTCCTTGATTCCATTCCTCATATGCTCTTAACTGTTCTGTAGTCCGATTCCTTTCTGGTAACTAGGGAGCATTTTCATTCTCTCCTTCGATGTACTTCCAGTAGCCTTTTCCCATTAAGAAATTCGTCATTCTGAATCTCCAAGCATGGAAGTTGTTCTTGCCCAGCTTATCGCCCATAAGCTGACTCATTCCATCTGCGTTTGCCATTTCTGCAACAATTCACAACACCGTAACACACTACAAGCAGCACTTCTGCTTGAACACTGTCGCACTATGACGTGACAGTTCGATCTCAGAAAAACATAGTTTTCGTGTATCAACAGTTCACGGAATCGCTTGAAATTCTCAATCTGGAATATATGAGTGTCGTCGAACACAACGCAAGTTACAGTTTCTAAAACTGACCTGGTTTTTCTGTGGGCCCCACCTTGCGGGCTCGAAACAGAGGTCGAGATGCTCCGAAACTTCGATCTGACAAAAACGAGTGACCCTAAAGGGATAACTCACGAAAATATTTTGAGGTCTTCTACCTTCACGGAGATTTTCGTAGCAAACGGAGGCCGTTTGTGAAATCGCGTTTTCTCCACGCCTTGCAGCGTAGTCTTCACCGTCGCCTTCTCCACGAGCTCTCTACAACCACGCTGGATCTGATATCATGTCACGAGGAAGGAGATAAGGAAGAGAGCTCACACACACACTCTCAATCTCAAGGAGAAGCACACACACAGATTGAGGCAAGGAAGAATGATCTTCTTCTTCTTCTTCTATTACATAAAAGCAATGTACAAGAATGACCTAAAAACAAGAATACAACCAGTGCAATATATAAAGACCAGTACATAAGGAAAGACCTAATGTCTACGAATGAGTGAGCTGGCAAGAAACAAATGTGCCATCACTCTTAGTAGATAAACCTAATAAAGCTCAATGAATATCCCTGACATATACCGGCGTGACCACTATACAAGTCAGAGAAACGAAAAATTGGTACGTGTCATCTTGGATCATCACATGTTGAGCTTGATATCTCAACAATAGTATCTTCGGTCTTCACTTCTTCGGTCACAGGCACCACCGTACAGGCTGCCAGACTCCAGTTATCTACAATAGATTGCAGATCTACAGTGCCTAAGGAAATAAGATCTTCATTGTTTTTTAAAAATGCTTCTTCTTCATCGTCAGATAAGCCATCCGACATGTGGACTGGCTCTGCTACATATGGCCTGGCATGGAGTTCACAAGGCTGAATGGCATCAAGTTTAACAACATATTTATGATGATTATCCTTAAATGTTAGTTCTTGTGCTGACCAATCCTGTATAACCTTAGCCTGTTTTAACCAGGGTCGTCCGAAAAGAAGATTATAATCAAGACTAGACTCTGGTAGTTCTAAGGCTACAAAAGTCATCTTAAACGTTGTACCCTGCAAGGTTATCGGAACATTCCGTACGAGTCCTACCGGATGAACTCGAGATTGATCGAGATGAACTCGAGATTGATCTGCCATTCTAACGAAAAATTGAACAGGCTCGATTTGCGTCCATCCCAACTTTTTACAAAGCGCTGCAGTGGCTATATTTACACCAGACCCACCATCAATTAGTACTTGAGTAATTTTGTGATTTTTGTACCATACCGTAATCAAGGGGACCGAATGATCCATTGTAGCATCAATTTCCGGTTGTACCGTTGCTGTCGCTGGAATGTAGGAAGACCCAGGACTGAGCTATTGCTGGAATTGCTGCCGAACTCCCGTCACTAATGCAAGTAACTGTCCAAGAGGGAGAGTAATGGATGCCTTAGATAAAATTTCCCATGCCTGATCTGCTTGAATTGTACTTTTCACCGATTCTGAAGATGATGCGCCTGTTACTGGGGTAGAATCTTGTTCCTGCGATCCATCCTTTGGCAGCGGCACTTGTGTCACCGGAATTGGATCTGGGAACACTGTAGGTTCTTTGGTGGTCCATTGACTAGCTTTGTCATACATTCTCTGCTGTTCATGGATGCCAAGTTCAAACACTTCTGCTGTTGGGTGTAACTGCTTACCAGATATTGTTTGAATCACTGCGGCCTGAGTTTCCACTGGTGAGATATAAACCATATTGGTCATTGGGTTCTGACGCTCTTTCTTCCTCTCATCATATTCTGCTGCATCTTTACAGAATCTGTGTATGTGGTCTAATTCACCGCAAAAATGACAGCGAGGAGGTGGCAAAGAATTACCTTCCTGTGATGTTCCTGTCTGCCAACAATTAGTATTGTAATTTGTATTCCGCTGTCCTTGATAATTTTTGTATCCTTGCTGCTGATTATTTCTCATCTGAGGTGGTACATAATGAGTGGCCTGCTGCCCTGGTTCTTATATGATAGCATTTACGGTTGCTGGTCCCTGCACTTTGGCGTTATAAGCACAGTTTTCAGTGGAATGTCCGGTTGTATTGCAGATAGCGCAATACATCTTATTAAGATTTTACCTACTTATTCTTTGCACTATGGTGAACCGAATTTCTGAAATAATAGAAGCCACCTCCATACTCTACCTCTTGCTTGTGGATTGCTTAATAGATAGCTTAGTGGTTGATGATGAATTTTACCCCTAGCAAGTAATGGTAAACTTTTTATACAAAAATTACCATTGCCAAGGCCTCCCTCCTCTAGGTACTATAGTTTTCTCTTCCTTAATTAGAATTCAACTTGCATAATAAGTGGGTCTATCCAACTTATACTATTCACTATCTTATG
This sequence comes from Ceratopteris richardii, assembly GCA_020310875.1. Taxonomy (NCBI): domain Eukaryota; kingdom Viridiplantae; phylum Streptophyta; class Polypodiopsida; order Polypodiales; family Pteridaceae; genus Ceratopteris; species Ceratopteris richardii. The sequence continues at coordinate 79,093,708 of CM035408.1, read as the reverse complement.
TGAGAATTGTCCCTATTGTGTAGGCACTCACATCTAAATGGACGTGGAAAACTTTAGATGAACTAGATGTCACAAGAATTGGTGTGGCCACTAGCTTGGATCTAAATGTGTGATAAGAAGTTTCCTCTTCATTATCCCACTTGAATGGGACTTCTTTACCTTTGAGCCTAATGGGTGGTCTAGCTATGCTTGCATACATCTTATTAAATATCTTGTGGTAAATAGTATGAAGCAAACAGCTTCGTACCTCTTTTGGTGTCCTAGGCTTGGGTAGTTTCAATATATCTATTTATTTGGGTAAGGGGCCATACCTTTGGTGGGCACCACATGTCCAAGGAGGGACCATTGATCACTAAAAAGTGACACTTATTAGGATTTAACTTGTTTCTGTGCATCTATTGAAGACCTATCACAATTGGATCAAATGATCATCTAAGTAGTCCATAAGAGTACTAATGGAAGTACCGAAGAAGGAGGAAAAATCATATGTGAGAATATGAAGAGCCTCCAAAAGAAAAGGTTCAAAAATAATATTCACTATTCTATTGAAAGTTGTTGGGGCATTTCTGAGTCCAAAATGCATCTTAGCATAAACATATGACCCCCATGGCATGATGGACGTCTTTTCTCAATCCTCCATGTCCAACCACTTCTTCTATAACCTATTCTCTAAATGTTACCTTTTTAAGTGCTCTAAAATCCATACATATCTTGATTCTTTTTGTATAGGGAACCCATCCGGAATCATTATCTTGTTAAACTCTCTGAATTCCATACATATCTTGATTCTATTTGTATTATGTTTGGACACAAGAACATGGGAGAAAGGCACTTTGAATGCTCCGCTAGAATAATAATTCCAACATCCTCCATTTTTTGGATCTTTTGGTAAACAACTTCAACATAATTTTGATTCAATCTGTAGCTTTTCCCCTTACTTGTTTGGCTCCTTCAATCAGTGGAACCTTATGTTCCCCAAAACTTGCAGGTACTCCTTCCAAATCCTTGTAATGCCATGCACATACAGCGGCATACACTTTCATAAAAGAAGTTACCTTTGAAAGAATCCCAAGTTAGTTCCATAACCATGTGGCCACCAATATAGAAAATGAATTATCCTTATTGCCTAGCTAAATTTCTTTGAAATGATTCCTATCCATCAATGTGTCTAGAGGTTCTTCTTCATCTTTGGGATCTTCCCTCACTTTATCCCACATATTCTTAATGTCATATGCAAAAGCACTTTTCTTCCATCCACTCTGCAGGGATTTTATGAATTGGAAAAGAATTTTTTTCAATAGATTGCTTTAAGTTGTAGGTAGTTTCCTTCTTGATATTTGAATGAGCTTCATCTATGTTACACTTAAGAGGTGTTTTGTTCTCTCATTTATGGCCTATCATAGGCTCACCCAATCCAGCAACTTGTAGGATCTCCTCTTTTTCTTCATAAACTTCAATACTTAACTCATTTGGAAAAAATCCACAACAAGAAAATGAGTTACCCACTTGGTGCAAGGCCAAAATATCCTCTTTCTCATCCAAATCCAATTTTGAGTTATCATTTATGTCTTTCTCCATACAAATGCCAATCATTTCCATCATATTGGTGTCTCCCTAATTTTCTGGTCCTTCTTCCAAATATACATGTTTATGCTTTTTTTCTTCATGTTTTACCCACATAATATCCTTGCCCCAATCATGTTAAAAACTTGCATGCCTTAGCCAAGGCCTCCTAGTCAATAGTGGAAAAACTCCATCTATTTGTGGTAGTCTTAACAACAAAGTCCAAACTAAAGTTGTTACCTTGTACCTCAATTGGAACTCGGGGAACCACTCCCAGTAGGCTTAGTGTGCTTTGGTTGGCCAATGTCATGGTGAATTTGGTTGGTCTTGATGGTTGAAGCCAAAGCTTTTCCATAGTATCTTCAGGCATCAAGTTAATGTCTGACTTGTCATCCACTATAACTCCTTATAGATGTTGTCCTCTAATAGTGATAGTGAATCGTGGGCTCTTATGTTGTGTAAGGGGGGCTTCCCCTATAGCTATACCCTCACTCATCGCATTAGCTATTGCAACTAGAGTGGACAAAGATTTTGACATAAATTTTGTATCCTTTTTAATAAGGGCATGGGCTACGTGTGAATTCTCAAGCTCCTTTTGGGCCCTGGTAAATTCTTGCTCCAATGACTTCACTTGTTCTTGCAAGCTCTTCTTTTGATTGAGTCTCTTCAGTTCGAGTAGGCATAGCATCAAATGTCTCCTTTTCCTTGTTCACTCCATTTGTACTTGACTCTTGGTAGTTGGTTTGTTCACTTGAAATAGGCATATCATCAAATGTCCCCTTTTCCTTGTTCAATCCATATATCACAAGAAATTTATTCAATCATAGTAACATAAGAACTTGAATCAATCACAAGTCCAAAGTTCATAGTTTCTTATGATTAGGTTGCACGGTATCCTTTTATTTTTCACTATACATAGAAGATTATTGTGACTTCTTTGCACATATGGGATAACCTTCTTCACCTGATCTTTAGAAACATCCATCCATGATTTTCTATATCTTACATGCCCGAGTGAGATCAGGCTATTGGTTTACTAGTGTTCTTGGATTGCTACGACTAGAAAAAACATGCATGCAATCTAAACCCCAAACATTGGTGGTGATGACATAAAATTCTCTATTTTAATTTAAGTATTCTTCCATATTCTTGGGACATAATCTATATGTTGAGTGATAACACTTCACCAAGATACTAATTAGTTCACAATAAAATTTTCTAAGGACTTGGCTGTATCAATTTATCAACTTTGATAGAGTTTGTGCAGATCAATGTTTCGTAGAATATTAGGGATGCTGATCACAACATCATGGTAGAGATCAAGATTAGTAAAAAGTAATAATTTAGAGAGAGAGAGAGAGAAGAGGTATTAGTTTATTTCCTTATCACATGGAAAACGCAAGGAGAAAGGATCTAGAACTCCAAATAATTCCAAAAACGAAAAAACGTAATAGTTATGTTCCAAGAATGGTCGTACGATCTTATAAAAAGATTAATTTGGAAAAAGCAAGAATATTTTTTTTTTTCCTACTTTGGTATTGATGTCTATAAATGCTGAATATTTGGCATTAAAACATACCAAGGCACATCCCCTTTATTTTTTCCACACAAATGTTCGCTCTTCGGAAAAAAATACTATCGATTTTGTTTCCAGCAAAAAGTTTCCACTGTAATGAAATAATATGAATTTCTTCTACTTTGCCAATAGTGTGTATGCGCAATCTGCGCAATCAAAATTATGCAGAAATAGGGTGTATCGAAAAGTTGTGTATGCGCAATCTGCGCAATCAAAATTATGCAGAAATAAGCCGTGTTTCTGTGTTTCCAATTGATTATAGATTCAAAACTATGCAGAAATGAAAAAAGAAATATTTAACCATCACCTCCTAATAAATCCTTTAGATTTTGCAGAACAGAACGTGAGGATGAGGTTGTCTTCGATCACAGACTCCATGTAATGAAGAAAAGAAAAGAAAAAGGAAAGAATAGAAAATCTAAATCAGTTCCTAGATCAATGGCGACGTAATCGTCTGCGCGAGGAGCCCTAGTCGACACTATTGTCAAACGTAAATGTCAGCGGCTCGCCTTGATCTGTTGTTGGTAAGACTATAAAATCTCTACAAGTTGGGCAAGTTAGCGCCACCGCCACCGCGATCCAACTTTCGATGCATGCAGCATGGTATAGACGCTTGCACCGACGAATGATGCGCACACGTTGATATTCCCTGAACTCATCGAAGCAGATTGCACAATGTAAGTCATGAGGACTCGCCTTGCTAGTTTGATCACCAGCGGAGGCCACCACTTCTGCATCGTCGGACATATTATTCCTGCGTTCGACGTCTGAACTGGTGGAGGATATGTTACGTGCGCTACCTACAGAGCAGTTGATGGCGCCTTCCTTCAGATCATCATCAGTAAGATGAGAAGAATCGAGTATTCTTGAGAGGAAAGGAAAAACTGGCATTGCGTCCTCAAGCTCCGCCGGAGATGGTACTCTACTCAACGAATTAACTTGACGGTTGTGTCTTTGTAATTGGGCGCGCGTCTTCTTGCGCGGTGACTCGCTGTAGCGTCATCTGTCCCCTTCCAGGTGCACCATAAATACAGGAAAACGGGAGCGCCAAAAATCACTACTAAAATACTATCTGGTATCATATTGTTTGTTTGTGGGCATATGTTTTTGTTTATGATGGGTCGCCGTTATATATATGTAAACGGTCCGTGCTTTTCGTAGGCCTTTTTTTTCATGCTTTTTAAGTCAGCGACTTGGCAAAACGCGGCCAATTGCTTTCCCGCTTCCACTCGTTGATTTTCAGTTCGCATCCGACTTTAATACGTTGAATTATGATCGTTGTTGTACGTCAAAATTCGTAGGCGAGTTGGTTGGACAACGAGATTGAGTGCGCTTCATTAATCTGAATGTAATATGAGTGGCTACTGTGTGATCATCGCGGCTTGTGGAGTTATGCAATTCGTGCTCCTTTGATGGAGATGTCAATTTCATGCCCTGAGTTCCCAAAAAAGCCTGGAGGTCGACATGTCCAATGTCAAGACAATCAAATTAAGGGAGTTTTTTTATGATTTTGTCTCGCAAGGTTCAATACAATGTTTCTCAGTGATGTTAAGGAAAGAGGGAACGGCAGGCGCCAAACGAGGTGTCAAGACATCAATTGCAAAATCCTCAGAGTCATCGCCAAACGAGGTTTGTAATCTTTAACTGCCCTTTTGGGTTGTGGGGTGCACATCCTGCCCCTTGTACATTGTATACTTCCCTGCTTTAATACTATCTTTTCGTTGTTCTCTCGAACAAAAAAAATCCTCAGAGTCGGAGATGCAGCAGGAGCCTAAAATTGTGCCTCAGACTTCTCACAGGAATTACTACAGCTGGATTTTTAAGCTCATAAATTAGTTTATTTTAAACTTGTTATCTTAATCTTTTTCCTAGTTTTCTACGACCGAAATCTTTGATGTTCTTTTGGATAAGTCCAATTAAATATAAGCTTCCTAAAGACGTGAAGTTGATTGAAATAAATAAAATAAAAATACAAGATACTTAAGAGGAGAAAGAAAGCAGGCTAAAAAACTTACCAACACCTTGCTATTCGTTCTCGATCAGGGATGCAAAGAGATCTAAAAGTACGAACTAATAAATAAGAGTCACAACAGAAGTTATTTTGTTGCTTCTGTATCCATCAAGTTTATTCCTTGGATTGAATCAATAGGTTAAAGTAATTGAATACAACTTAACGGCAATGCAAAAAAGAAAAAACACACACACACACGCACACACACACACACACACACACATTGCTCCATCACACATCTCATCCTAATATTGATATATTTGTATGTATTCTTGAGGATAAAATCTTGAAGAAAAAAACGCACGTGAGAGAAGGAATATATACCATAAAGCTGAGTTGGTATCAGCCAAACATACACAAGGTTGGAAGAAAAATAGTCAGCTCAATCCAAAAAATAGTCAGTTCACAACTTAGCAACAATCCAAAAAATAATTTCATAGTGCTCTCTTACATATCTCATTGTTTTAAAAATACTGATATAATTATATGGTGAGAACAATCGTACATCCTTGAGGATGTAATATCCAAACGATAACATATAAAGTAGATTTGTGTCTCCAAAATACTCGACATGATCAAGATTTACATATTTGAAAACAAAAAAAATATTCGATATGAAGAACAAACCACATAACTTTTGCACCTAAAATCAATGAATAGAATAAATCTTACTCACACTCGATGGATTCTAACTTTTTATTAATTCTTCTTTATTAAAAACAAAAATGCCATTTTGTATAACCAGGTGACTTAGTCTCATCATTTTTTAAAAACAAAATTGAATCCATTTAGAAAAGTTTCATGTTATAGAAACACATATATCCATTCATACATGCACAATATATATCTTTATACAAATATCTATACATGTGCACATGCATAGATACATGCAAATTGATAAATAATAAAACATTTCCAAATTGACATATGTCCAGCATATGCTCAAATATGACTCCTTGGGTAAAAAGAATATTGTTTTCCAAGAAATTTGGTGGTCTTCCAGAGCTCCATCTACTAACTACAAATTCACCTTGGTAGGCCTAAGAACAAGTTTTCCCCATTTCTCCAAAATCTCTTTGGTAGCAATGACTACTTCGACTCCTAGATCTAAAATATCTTTGACTCCCTTACTATAGTCTCCAATATTATCTATGGGGATCTACTTGATGTATAATGATGCTTTGTTTGAAGTTGTTTCGTGATTATGTGCTCCCACACTATAACAAAGAAGAGTATATTGGTACATGTTCGATCTCGTTAGTAGTTCCTTAAATACGATGTTATCATGCATAATAAGGTCTTTGATATTACAACTCGTAAGCATCTCTATTCTCACCATTGCCACGTTCTATTTGTTCTAACTTATTTGAATATGAGATGTTGACATACTATAATAGAGAACAATTTATTGATGTCTTCTCAACATTGCCATGTGCTAATTTGTAAGCATCTGTGTTCTCAACATTGCCAGGTTCGATTTGTTCCTTATTTGAATATGGGTTGTTGACACACTATAATAGAGAAGAGTTTCCCCGCTCTTGGAAATGGCTATAACCATTTGCCTACGATCACGAATGTTTATGGATTCTATTAAGTTTTGTGATTTTTTTTTAAATTGGGAATGTTGGTGGATGGATTAAGGTGTGAAAAAAATTCCAAGCATATCCCCTTTATGATGAAAAGTAGAAAGTTTTTTTGTATTTGTTACAATGTTTCTTGGTAGTATAAGATTGTTTTTTTTATTAGTAGGCATAATGCTTTCCTTAATATATTTTGGCATTGATCTGAACACATGAACACATTTAGGATTATTGGGCACTCTTTTCCTCTTTAGGAGTCCCCCCCCCAAATTTTATATATGCCCATAACCCTAACAAGCTACTTATCTTTGTATATTCTAAACTTAGTAATAAAATTTGTGTTGTGCTCTTAAGATTTCTGATCTTTTTTGTTGTGCTATTTGTGTGAATTCCCGATCCCCAAAACTCCAACGATTGGTATTAAAGTAGGTCATTACTTTTTGATGTGCATGCTTGGAACACTATTTATTTGTTTCTTAGATTGCAACAAAATTTTTGACATGTTTAAGGTGACAAGTTACCATTCAAAATAGCCATAAGCATTATGCATAGCTCAAAAAATGATTTGAGCTCATTTTGTCCTTCAAACCTATTATGATAACAATATCCAAACAATTTTATCCTTTTGTGCCAATTTCTATTCAAGTTTCTGCTCCCCTTTACAAGTGTAGTAAAGTTTTCTACATGCTTACTACAACTACGCTAGGTTTTTTTGTTAAAATCTTGAGAAATAATCTTTTTTTTTGCATCAGAGTACATTGATAAGCCATGTCTAAAAACATTGATGTATTTTGGATTTTGGCTATTAAGGATAAGTTAAATGGTTCTAGCTATCCATTATGGGCATACATGATGTCTTATGTATTGGTTGCAAATGGATTTTGGAACATTGGGAATGCTATTCACATATCTCCTATCACAGCTACAAAGATTCAAAATGTAGCCAATGGAGGTGTTGTTGAGATTGTTACAAGTCAAAGCTATGATGTAGTTCCTATTTTGAGTCCTCTTTTAGCTCCAATTTGACTATGTAGGTATACCATCAACATCCCTAGCCATTGTAGAGAAACTTCAATGGTATGAAAGAGATCTATAGGCACATGCCTTGATTGCATTATCTATAAAGTGTCCCATTATCCGTCATATTTTATTGTGCATTATAGATAAGGCCACTTGGGATACTCTCATTACATTTTATCAATCAAGAGTTGTTTTGCATAGCCAAGAAAAATGGAGTGAGCATATTAATGGAAGGATTATATGGACATTTTTATCACAAGGATTAAATATTTGAAGGAGCAGTTAGTTGTTGTAGATGAAATAATTGCTAGATAGTAGTTCAACTGTGTAGAATATTCTCAATGGAATAATTGATTCTTATTCGAGTTTTGTTTCTAGTCTTTGGTTGTTGATGAAAGAGAACCCGAATTCGTTAACATTTGAAGGGTTAGTTTCTATTTTTTTCTAGGAAGGCCAATCCAATCAAATCATGTCCATTATACGTGATGCACTCCAAGCTTTTGTTCCTAGTTACAAGGGCAAGGGTAAAGGTTGCTCTTCCTCACTTAGGCAAAATTTTTAAGTGCTGCATGTTCAAATAAGCAAGAAAAAAATGAGAAAACATGAAACAAGAAAAAATAATTTCACAAATACTATAAGAGAAATCACCACATAATAAAGAAATACTGTAAAATTGTTGCTAAAGAGGTAAAGAAGAAAGCGCTAGGAATGGTTGTTAGCGGATTTTTACTCCCAATTCTCATTCTACAAGTTTAGTCCAAAATGAAGAATGCGCATGTAATACACAATGTCGTTATGTCCCATCAACTCATGTTCATTGTATGTTCATTTTAGGCTCAAGTGTTTGACAGTTAAACATTGGTGCAACAAAACATATAACCTATCAATGCATTTTATTCCCTAGATTTGAGCTTGCCCCAATATTATCACATGTGCAAATAACTCGTCATTTCTTGTCATGGTATTTGGAGAATTTGTCCATACTTATTACGATTAATTGTAAATAAATTTTTCAGGACTTATTACAAAGGTTTTTTCTAGTTGAGATTGGTCATCTTGGAAAAAGATGAAGAATATTAGAAGTTAAAGTCCATGAACATGAAGAACTAAAGGGGCATAATAAGATGTTAAATGAAATCAAAGAAACTTATGGTTACTTACACTAAAAACTCCAATGGAACTATATAATTATGGGCTTTCGAGAGAAAGGTCAACCCAAATTCATAATGATAATGCATATGAACCCATATAGACTTTCCCTAAATAAAAAAGCATTGATTAAAGACTCAAATCTAAGTATAACAAGATGGTTTTTGAATGACTTGTTCAACATGTGTTGATCCAATAAGAAATTTTTGGCATTCAAGGTGAGGCATGAGGTACGACAACACATCAAAGAAGTGGACACACAAGAAGAGGGAGCATGTAGGGAGCTCCAAGAACTGTATGTCAATTTTTGAGGAGAAACCCCTATAAAAACAATGATTTTGATCACTAAAAACCATCGTAAATATCATTCAGCTGTATTTTGTGCAAGCTGAGGAGTCCTCAAGCTTGAGAACCCTAGGTAGAACTCACTTTTTGGATTTTATAATTTTTTGAGCTCATTTCAGCCCTCAAATAGCATCAGGAACTTAATTTTTACCTAGGCCAACCATTAAGTTTGAAATCGGCCAAAACTAGTCAAAAAACTATAAAAAGAGCTAGAGAGCTCATTTTTGGGGTTAAAAACTTAGAGAAAGAGTTTCTTGAAGAGCGTAATTGAGTTATTGAGAATCAAAGCTTCCATTGTTCCTATCTTTGTTATCTTGCCTTAGAATCGTGATTGTTTGATTTTCACAAAATCACGATTCTCTAGTTATCACAACATCACCATTGTCTCATAGCATCACGATTGTTTGATTTTCATAAAATCATGATTTCTTGGTTTTCATAACATCAGGATCATCTCAGATCATTGCGATTGTCTAGCTCTTACAAAATCACGATTCTCTGGTTGTGAAAACATTGCAATTTTCTCATAAAAATTAGACAAACGTGGCTATTTCACACAATTGTGGCTACCTTAAAGAAATACATAAATATCCCTAGAATTTTTATTTGTCTATTTACTCCTAGGAGCATGGATTGACATAATGTTTTTGTCCAAAATTTGTTCTTTGAGCTCTAGACTTCACTATTTTTTGAGCTCTAAAGATAATCTTGAGGCCACACTAGATATGACATCAGACACACATTTTAGCCCTTCATGTTTTAAGGCTATCATGTCTTATCAAATCTCTCTCTCTCTTCTCTCTCTCTTTCTCTCTCTCTCTCTCTCTCTCTCCACGGTGTATAGTATCCGAGATGGAGCTCCGATGATGGATGTGGCTGGCAAAGAAATGCGTGCACACATACGACAACTTTGCTCCATCCAGTTTGGACACTCTATCATGCTGAAATGGAGTTAGTAGGATAAAGATCGGAAGAATTATATCACACAGACGATTTATCAGGAGTTTCGACCAGCCGATGTATAGTCTCTTGTCATTCAGAGTGGATTCTGCACACCGCACGTGAGGTTATGTCCCATCCACGATCCGAGGCTCGTGATGCTTTCAGAGCAGGCTTACCAAAGCCTGTATGGTTAGATGCTGAGGAGTGGGACGTGATTCGTGATGAGCAATAGCAGACTCCTGACAGATATCGCCAGCAGCAAGATGCCACAGCCACACGTTTAGATACGGTTGGACCATCACATTTGGGCAATGGCGGATATGACAGGATGCGTCATGAGTTTGTAAGTACCATTTCATTTATTGAATTTATTTTTGTTAAATTTCTCATGTATGTTTCTCTAATCTTTTGTATATTTGTTTCAAGAGCTGGCAATGGGTGGTCCTCCAACACGAATGGAGGAGTCTTACGGATATTGTCATGGGTTGATTGCACTATTGGAGGACTTGGAGGGACGCGGTGCAGTCGTTTCATGGGAGCATTTGCGATGAGGTAATTAATTTATAAACTTGGTTTTTACTTGTTTGTAATTTTCATGTGAATTTATCTCATTCCATTAATGTTGTTTGTTGCAGGGCTGTTGATATGGAATGTTCTTTGCATGTGTATGGCAGTGGAACACCAAAATTTTGTATTTGATTTTCATATGGCAATGCATTGCTTTGCCACATTTTGTAAAAGCCTCATATATGACAGTGGTTTTCCACACTCTTGTACATGCTTCACTATTGAAATATATAACTTCTTTTGTACATGGTTCATGGTTCATTCTGATTATTCTCTTTTGTGTCCATTAATACTTTGTTTCATGAAATCATATTTCGGTTGACATTAGAGTACACATCACATGTATTCGGTTTTTTTTGGGCAGAGTGTATTGCCTTTTGATAAGCAACATCATGGTAATGTTGCTGTAACAAAAGACAACACACTCTGCCCAAAAAAAAATTTTGCAGGTATGGTCGTCGGTATGCGTGATGGTTCTCCCCACTAATGTCATTGAAATAAGCGTCGGTATAACCCAGCAGGCGACGGTATACACGACGGTACGTCCAATAGAAGCCTCGATATGGGCGTCGGGATGGGTGCCGGTATTATCGATGCATATACCGATGCATATATCGACGCTTATACCGACGTTTTGGTTACCGACGTGCATATCGACCTTTACACCGGTGTCGCGGTAAATAAAGCCGCATTCATTTTCCCTCGATAATAAACCTCGGTATACCATCGATCTGTTGTAGTGTTTGGGTAGCGCCAGATACAATAGTATGCGCTACCAATTTTTAAGTATCATTTTAATTATTGAATTTGTTGTGTTGAACACATCATGTATGTTCATCTAACATTTTGCATATTTATTATAGGAGTTGGCAGTGGGTCATCCTCCGACGTGGACCGAAGACGCTTATGGATATCGTCATGGATTGGCTACATTGTTGCAGGACTAGAGGGACGCGATGCGATCATTTCATGGAAGAATCTATGATAAGGTAAACTTATAGCTTGGTTTCCTATTTTTAGTGTTTTTTATAAATGTCATGTCAATTTGTCTCATTTTACGCATATGCTTGTTGCACAATTGTAGGGGTAAAGGTTTTGATCCCCTTGAGCATATTGTATGATAGTGCTTTGCCAGAATTTTTTATTACACTCATATGTGGCAATGATATACCATAATTTTGTATTCGGTTCCTATATGGAAGTGCTTTGTCACATTTTGTATTTGGTTCCTATATGGAAGTGCTTTGCCACACTCTTATACATGCTTCATTTATGGAATATACAACTTTTTTGTACATGATTCATGGTTCATTTTTCTCTTCTCTTTTAGTGTCCGACAATATTTTGCTATATGAAATCATGTTTCGGTTTGCCATTAGAGTACACATCAATGTACTCGGTTTTCTTTGGGCAGAGTGTATTGTCTTTTGCTAAACAACATCACGGTAATGTTGTTGTAGCAAAAGACAACACACTGCCCAAAAAAAAGTTTACAGATATGATCGTTGGTATAAGTGTCAGTACTTGTAGGCAAGTCATCGGTCTAGGCATTGTACTCCTAGCAGGGTCCTCGATACGCGCGTCGGTATGAGCATCGGTATTTTTGATGCTCATACCGACGCCAATACCGACCATCTATAACGGTGCCTATATCGGCGCTTTGTTTTCGACGCCCTATACGACTGCTATGCCAATGTCATGGGGAAAATGTGCCTATTCAATTTCCTCGGTAAAAGCCTTAGTATACCCTGGATATGTTGTAGTGTGTGTACCTTGTTAATTAGACTACTATCCAAATCACTTCATGGTATGAATCCTTATGAAACATGGCATGGAAGAAAACCTAGTCTAGGACATTGCAAGGTATTTGGTGGTTTAGCGTTTGTACATGCACCTTCACAAATTAGAGGTAAACTTGATTAAAGGGAAACCAAGGCAGTATTCATTGGCTATAATTCAACTCATATGGATACATATATTATAACCTTCTACCTAGAAATTTACCACAAGTACGGAGGTTGTATTTTAAGAACACAAGCCATGTATGATGAAGACAAATAGAGGTAAACCCACCATATGATATTGATTTTGATTTCCATCCATTAGGTAGAAAGCATGATACACAAGTCCACGATCGAAGAAGTGAATTCGATGACGATCAAGATGAGAAGCAAAGAGACCAGAAGCTGGGGAAGTAAGAGGAAAGGCTAAGATGCAAGAATGTGGAGAATGCACTTAAGCATAATCCCATATGGTCAACAAGGGAGAAGAAACAACTAGAAAGGTATGGATATGATTCTACATTTGTTACAAAGCATTCAATTAGTAGGAAAAGGAGTCAATTTGAGAAGAACCTTTAACATATGAAGAAGCAAAAGGTAACTCTAATTGGGAGAAATCTATGAAATAGTAGAAAGAATCCTTTAAAGGAATGGATACTTGGGAGTTGGTTCCAATGCAAGCTAATTAAAAGGTAACACGTTGCAGACAGGTCTATAAGAAAAAACAAAATTCAGATGGATCAATTTCCAAGCACAAAGCTAGATTAATTGTCAAAGGATGTGCTCAAACTCATGGTATAGACATTGAGGAGACCCCTTTTAAGCAGTTCCTAAGATGGCTACAATTAGGACATTGCTAAGTGTATTTGTTGCAAGAAATTGGAGACTACTTCAACTAGATGTGAAGAATGCATTTCTCAATGGATAGATAAGTGAGGAGGTATACATGTCACAAACTCCAAGATTTGAAAACCCTAATTATACATCTTACATATGGAGACTTAAAAAGGCATTGTATGGATTAAAACAAGCTCTTAGAACTTGGAATTTCAGATTGTTAACCTATCTTCAAGATCAAGGTTTTAGGTCAAGGAATGTAGACCCTTCTTTGTTCATCAAGAAGTATCACAATGAAGTTATCTATTTGTGTGTATATGTAGATAGGAGATGACTTGCATGCCATAGAAAGGATAAAAATCCATATGCAAGAGGAGTTTAAAATAAGTGATTTAGGTGAGGTCACATTCTTCTTAGGTATGCAGGCCATATACACAAATGAAGGAATTTATTTGACTCAAAGGCGATACATTTAGGATCTACTCGTTAAGTTCAAAATGGAGAACACTAAACTTGTAGATACACCTTTGGAGATGAATCATAAACTTAGTGTTTATGAAGGTGAAAAATTTGAAGACATTAAAGAGCATCAAAGCTTTATAGGTAGCTTGATATATGCTACTCATACAAGGGCAGATATCGCATATAGTGTAGGAGTGTTAAGCCAGTTCATGCACTAACCAAGAAGATCACACATGGATCCAACTAAAAGAGTACGTAAGTACCTCAAAGATACAATCAATGAAGGTATATTTTTATCCTTAATCTTCACATTTGTATATCAAAATATATCTAGATGCATATTGTGAAGGAGCTAAGGATAGAAGAAGTATCTTTCGTTACTTAGTATTTTCAAGCTCAAAGCTAGTGTCATGGAGTTCCAAGAAGCAATAAACATTTGCTTTATCCTCAACTCAAGCACAGTATAGAGTTTTGACCATAGCAACTCAAGAGGCAATATGGTTAAAAGCATTGTACTCATATTTGGGATAGTGCGTTCCAATCCTCACATATTTGGAGATAATGTAAGTTCCATGCATCTAGCAACAAACCATATTTTCCATGCAAGAACCAAACACAATTAGATTGAATGTCTTCAATGACATGTTGGCCTTCTTCTCCTAGTCTTCAAAACTCCTTGTTCTTTGACAAGCATGACCAAATCTTTACTTTATGGCTAAAAGTTTCTTCCTTTGCTTCTCACAAAGGATTGCTTGCTCCTTGTCTTGATTTTAGTTGCTTCAAGCACCCTCCTCTCTCTAATGATGGTGAAGATGCCTCCCACAAGCATCTTACTTCTCCAAGCTTCAAGGGACCATGTTCCCACTTACCTTCATTTTTTCTCTTGAGGGTACTCCATCTTTATACTGAAAAGAAGAACACTTCTTCCAACCAACCGTCAACAAGAAATACCTTTCTCTCTTCAAGAGACCTTCTTGCTTTCGAATGAAAGCCTCTTGGCTTTTTTTATTAGTTCACGGCTAACCAAGGCCTTTATGGTTCAAGCCTAACCTTTCACAAATGATCCTACAAGCTTTCAAACACCAACAAGAGATACATACAAAGAATATACCTCTTACAACTAGGCAGCTTTTCTTGGAAGTCTTCAACTTCGTTTCTTGTCCACTTCTTTTTAAGACCTTAGGCTTCCAATGTCGCACTCAAGTAACTTAGCAAAACACTTATGTCTTCCAATGTCACATACAAAGTGACTAGCAAAAGCACATGCACTTAATAGTGCTCTTACAAATTACTGGAAAACAATCACTTTTACCTTTGGGGGATTTCAGTGCAATGGCCACTAGCTTCAGTTCTCCTTGAGTCTTTGTTTTGAGCTTCAAAAACTCTTGGATTATATTCATCTTTTCCAATGCTTTTTCTAATGCCTTTGTTACTGTCTATGTCATAAGAAGCACACCACAATTCTTCTTGCAAACAACTCACCCTTGTAGGCAAACATTCCTCATAAGCATACCGCTTGAGAATCAAACTTCAAATGCAAATATCAACCCTTTCATATATTCCTCAAGTTCTCTTCTTGCAACTCTAGAGACTTGTTTGAGACCTCAAAGCATGTATGAGGCATTGATACCACTGTTAGAGCAAATAAGCTTTGATACCACTATTAGAGCAAAAAAAACTCTTATCCTCCTGATGGAACAAAAAGGGAGTGAGATCAGTGTGTTGATGCAGAAGTTCTTGAGCATAGCCTTTTGCAACAAGCCTAGATTTATACGAGTCAACTACTCCATCAGGCTTACGGTCCAGCTTATATACCCACTTAGTGCCAATGGCTTTCTTGCCAGGATGCTAATCACATAAAGAATAGGCACCATTCTTCATAATAGCATCATATTTTGATTGCATAGCAACCATCCAATTTTCTGAATTTTGTGCTTCTTCAAATGAAACAAGTTCATTCTCATCACAAAGACTAGAGGCAACCATTTGCAAAGTCTACATTAGCCATTTAGGCATAGTTTTTGCCTCCAATTAGTTAGAACTCTCATCAACAAGTGCATCATGTAAATCTACATCAAGAATGGCATGATCTGCATCATCATGTGGAACCTACAAATGTTGAGAAATTGCTTCATTCGGACCACCACTAGAGTATTCACCTTTAAAAAGAGCCAACAAAGTGCCATACACCTCTTTAGAGCTAATTTATGTCTCCTTGGTACATGAAAGTAATGGTTGAATTGCATCTTCCACAAAAAGAACATCATGGCTAACCAAAATGCGGTTAGTCTCTGGATGATACAAACGATAGCCTTTGCTTTTAGAACTCTACCCAACAAAAATACATTTCACTACTGTATCATCCAATCTCTTGCATTGTTTTTTAGGCACTAATGCATATCTCAAACAACCATAGACACACAAATGAGCAATAGATGGATTGTGACCATGCCAAGCCTCAAATGGAGCTATAGACTGCAATGCTTTACCGGGACACGTGTAAAGTACACATGTTGCATAGATAACAATCTCAAGCCAGAAACTATATGGTAAAGCCTAAGTGTTGACCTTAGACCTTGCCATCACCATGAGTGACTTATTTTTCCTTCTAGCAAATCCATTTTGCTGAGGTGTATATGACACTGTACATTGATGTTTTATCCCACCTTCAGCCAAAAGTACATTAAAATTAGAAGATATGTATTTACCCCCTCCATGCTGATAGATTTTCAACAAAAACTAGAAACTTTTTGAAACACATAAATGCTTTGGACTCTTCTTTCAATGGATATACCCATGCCTGCATGGAAAACTCATCAATGAAAGTCATGAAGTAAAGGAAGTTCCTAAAAGAAGATGTTTGCATAGGACCACAAACATCACTATCAACAAGCTGCAAGTTTTTAGTATCCCATACTAAATTATATTTTGGGAAGGAGGCACGCTGCATTTTCCCAAAGAAATAGCCTTCAGAGACATGTTTACCCGGTTCCTGAATTTTGGGCGGAGCAGACAACATTTTATATTTTTGCATGTGTAGCAATCTAGCAAAATTTAGATGACGAAAGTGTGCATGCCAAAACTTTGCATGTGACATAGCCTAAGAATCTTGAACTACACATGCTGAATCATTCACACATTTTGCATGATCTATGAGCTTATATAACTTACAACATAAAATGCCAAAAGCAATAATGACATCATCATTTGATAGATCATGAACTATACATTTGTCATTAATAAATTTCACAACCAAGCTGATCTTGGCTAATTCCAAAATTGATACTAGATTTTTCTTGATCCTTGGCATAAATAAAGCATTTGACAATGTAAAAGAACTACCATCAGTAGTAGTCAAAATGATCTTTCCAACTCTTGTTATAGGATAAGAGGAGTTATTGGCACATGTGATAGTATTCTCTATGCCAATAGGCTCAAGTGAAGTGAAGAAACTATGCTGCAAGGTAATATGTTTGGTTTCCCCATTATCAAAGTACCAAACATCTAAGTCTAGTGTAGACATACACTATTCATGAAGATGGATCATAACTGTAAACAGTAGTAAATGCCCATTCTTCATTTTTCATCCTGCTGATACATAACAACATCAAACACATCTCCAACATCATGAAGACTCAATCGTAAACATGTTTCCATAGGAGTGGTAATAGGTTTGCAATCTTCAAGGACAAAACGATGAAATAATGTGTCAATATATTTTGTTTGAAACAAAGCTATTCCCCCATCAACTTGCATAAGCTAAATGCGCAAATAATAATGTAAATGCCCCAAATTTGACATCCAAAAGAGGCATACAAATTAGCCTTAAACTTAGCAATATGTTTATCATTTGGACTAGTGAGTAGCATGCCATTAACATACACAAGATTAGATTTACATCATCTACATGCTTAACATATCAGGTGCTCTCAATCGGAATGCTCTCGAAACCATGTGCAATCAAGTAGGCATGTATCTTTTCATACCAAGCACCTGGTGCTTGCTTCAAATCATATAATTCCTTTTCCAACATGCAACTTTTTTTTCATGCTCTTTCTACACAAAACCATGATGCTAAAATACAGACACTTTTTCATATAACTCACTATTGAAAAATGCAATTTTAATATCCAATTGATGTAGATCCCAACCATGATGAGCTACAAAGTGCACATATGCTACGAACGATGTTCATTTGCCAAGTGGGTGCAAAGTCTTTCAAATATTTGAATTTTGTCAAAAAACTATCCATAGAATCGCCTTCATTCATTTGCTCACTCTCCGGCTATTTTTGAAGGTAAGAAATATGAGCCTCATTTCTTCCCTAGTATAAAGTGATAAGCGTATTTCAAGCATCCTTTGCAATTTTGAAAGAGTGACTATGAGGGATAACGGCATGCTTGACAGACGATTCTATCAATGCATGTGGCTCAACATTTCTACCATCCGAACAAAGTTTTCTCTACGTGCAATAGGGACTGTTGGAGTTTGAGGTCAGTGGAAGCATGCGGACAACACAAAGAAGAAGAAGAAGAAGCTTGGAGAACAACACACACTAATGAATGTATTACAAAGAGAATGTACAAAGATAAGTAACTTGTTAAGGATATAGGTGTGTATACAAGCTAACCCTCCTAAAGAGGGAAAAAAGTACTCCGATGTTCCTAGTGTGTTCACACACATCACTACCAAAATATATCAAAAAATCCCACCTAGGAGCGATGCAGTCAACAAGGAGCTGGCATTCATGTATAAGGAAGTGATAAGTTGTGTGGTATCAATCCAAAAAAGGAAGTAAGCCCTAAGCTTTGTAGAAAGCTTCAAACTTCTCCCTAGAGAAAGCCTTTGTGAAAAGGTCTACAATGTTCTCCTATGTGGGCACATATGCCAAACTAATCTCTCCAGCAGAGAACCTCTCGTTGACATAATGATAGTGCACCTTAATGTTCTTAGTGCGAGCACGGAATAGAGGGCTCCTCACAAGTACCAATGCACTCTGACTATTAGTAAAGATGGTGGTGGAAGAAAACTGACCAACACCCAAAATCAGGCATAAGGCATCTCCGCCACATGCACTCAACAATCACTCTAAAAGCTGCCCTATACTTAGCCTCACAACTAGAAGTGGCCACAGTAGTCTGCTTCTTAATCAACCAAAATATGCATGAGATACCAAGCATGAAGCAAAAACCACTGGTGGACACACGAGTGTCATAGCAACCAACCTTTTGGGATTGTTGTTAAAAGCATGTGCAAATAAGTAGGCATGTACCTTTTCATACCAAGCACGTGATGCTTGCTTCAAACCATATAAGGCCTTTTTCATCTTGCACAATCTATTTTCATGCATTTTTGCACAAAACCATAGGGCTTAAAAAACATAGAGTTTTTCATGTAAGTCACCATTTAGAAATGCATTTTTAATTGATGTACATTCCAACCATGATGAGTTGCAAGTGCACAAATGCTATGAACAGTAGTCATTTCGAATGTGGGAGCAAACGTGTCATCAAAATCAATGCCTCTTTCTTGAGAATAGCCTCTTGCAGCAAGCCTAGCCTTATACCTATCAATTGCTCCATCATGCTTATGCTTTAGCTTGTATACCCACTTAGTGCCAATGGCTTACTTATGAGGAGGCAAATCACATAAAGACCAGGTACCATTCGTTATAATAGGATCATATTTTGATTGCATAGTAGCCATCCAATTTTTAGAATTTTGTGTTTCATCAAATGAAAGAGTTTCATTCTCATCACAAAGACTAGAGGCAGCCATAGCATAGAAATCTCATGCAAAAGAAGCACTATGAGAGGCTAATTGAGTACAATATGGTAGAGGTGTATCTAGTTTGCTATCTTGCAAAGTCTACGCCAGCCATTTATGCATAGTTTTTGCCTCCTCTTAATTTGAACTCTCATCAACAAGTGCATTGTGTAAATCTACATCAAGACTGGAATGATCTGCATCATCATGTGAAACTTGGAAATGTTGAGAAATTGCCTCATTTGGAACAACACTAGAGTTCCCACCTTTAAAAAGAGGCAACAAAGTGTCATACACCTCTTTAGAGATAAGTGATGTCTCCTTAGTACATGAAAGTAATGGTTGAATTGCATCTTCCATAAAAAAAAACATCACGACTAACCAAAATGTGGTTATTCTGTGGATGATATAAGTGATAGTCTTTGCTTTCAGAACTATACCAAACAAAATACATTTCACTACTTTACCATCCAATTTCCCCCATTGTTGTTTAGGCACTAATGTATATGCCAGACAACCAAAGACATGCACATGAGCAACGAATGGCTTCTGACCATGTCAAGCCTCATATGGAGTTATAGACTATAGTGATTGAGTGGGACACATGTAAAGTACATATGTTGCACACATAAGAGCCTCAAACCAAAAAATATGTGGTAAAGCCTAACTCTTGACCTTACACCTCACCATTGCCATGAGTGACCTATTTTTCCTTCTGAGAAATCCATTCTATTGAGGTATATACAACACTATACATTGACGTTTTATCCCATGTTCAGCCATAAATACATTAAAGTTAGAAGACATATATTCCCCCCTCTATCGAAATGGAGGGTTCCCATATTACATGCTGGTAGATTTTTAGTAAAAACTAGAAACTGTTTGAAGCACATAAACACTTCAAACTTTTCTTTTCAATGGATATACCCATGCATGCCTAGAAAAGTCATCAATGAAATTCATGAAGTACAGGAAGTTCTGAAAAGAACGTGTTTGCATAGGACCACAAACATCACTATGAACCATATTTTGGGAGGGAGGAATGTTGCATTACACTCAGAATATAGCCTTCAGAGACATGTTTACTAGGTGCCTCAAGTTTGGGCAGAGAGGACACCATTTTAACTTTTTGCAAGCATAGCAAACTAGCAAAATTTAGATGACCAAAGTGTGCATGCCAAAGCTTTGCATCTGACATAGCCTCGAAAATCTTTAACTACACATGCTCAATCATTCATAGATTCTGCATAATCTATGAGCTTATACAACCCACAACATAAAATGCCAGAAGCAATAATGAATTATCATTTCAGATATCATGAACTGTACATCTGTCATCACTAAATTTCACAACCAAGCTCATCTTGGCTAATGCTAAAACTGATAACAGATTTTTCTTGATCCCTCGCATAAATAAATTATTCTACTATGTACAAGAACTACCATCAGCAGTAGCCAAAATGATCTTTCCAACTCTCATCACAGGATAAGAGGAGTTGTCAGTACATGTGATAGTATTTCCTATACCAAGAGGCTCAAGTGGTCAAGAAAGTATGCTACAAGGTAAAATGTTTTGTTTCCCCGTTATCAAAGTACCAAACATTTGAGCCTAGTGGAGACATACACTATTCATGAAAAGATGGGTGATAGCTGCAAACAATAGTACATGCCCATTCTTCATTGTGCACAAGATTTTCAAACTCTAATTTGGGTGTAGAGGCCTCTACAACAACCATTCTAGCCTCTTTTTTCTTTGCCTCTTTTGCAGCAAGTTTTGCAAAACCCTTTATGACATGAACATTTCCTTTACATTATTTGCAAAGCAATTTCTACATTTCTATTTTCTTGTCATCTTTTTCATCCTTCTTTGATTGTGTAGGATTAGCAGATCTTTTCTTACTAGTAGATGAACTCCATTTACCTTTGCCCTCCTAACTAGCCAAGAAAGCTTGATCTACAACTTGCATAATGGACATGTTCAGCCTAGACTTATGATTCTACAATAGAACAAAAACTAGCTCCTCAAATGTTAATGGATTTGGATTGCCTTTCATCATCAATCAAAGAGTAGAATGAATATGGAAGACCATTCATAACATTTTGCACAAGTGAATTGTTTGGCAAGACTTCATTAGCAAAAATCAACTACTCCTTCAAATCTTTGATCTTTGTCAAAAACTTTTCCATGGAATCTCCTTCAAGCTACCCGAGATAAGACTCAGTACCTCATGGACATTTACAAAGAACTCAAGGAAGATATCCGTAGAGCTCAAGAACCATATAAGTATTATGTAGACCAACATCTTGCTCAAAATCCAGCCTATCACATTTGGAAGTGTGGTTACTCACAAATAATTTATAGACTTCAAGGTCTTGTGCAAATCTATACCATCAAAGATTTGGACCCTTCATCACCTTGGTCGAGATTATCTAGTGCCTTTCAAGCTTCAGTTACCAAGTAACATGAGAATACATCTAGTTTTCCATGTCTCCATGTTGAAACCATATCAAATTGCACCATCGAGGGGGGAGAGACCTAGTCGTTCATCACCTATCAAGATTGATGATCATGAAGATTTCAAAGTTGAGCATGTCCTAGATTCTAGAATATCATGAGGAAGACTGGAGTACCTTGCTCATTGGAAAGGTTTATGACATCAAAATTCATAATCAAGAACCTCCCAAAATCCTTTAGAGAGCATCAATGAAGGTTCAAATATTTCATAAGAAAAAACCATTAAAGCGGAGACCTTAGAACACGACTGCTCCTTGTGGAAATTGTCGTTTGAGGGGGAGGTGATGTCATGCACAAAGAAAACGATCTTGAACTTGAAATTCCATGTGACTTTATATATCTCATGATTGGTTGATAATTTGGGAAAATTATTGCTTCCATTACATCCAAATTTGCCAAAACCCTAAGATCAACTATCTACTTGCTTTGATCAAAAGTGTCATTATGAAACCTTGTCTAATCTAGTGAGAGGGCACAGTCTAGTGCTCTCTTGACATCTTCTACTCTAAATCTCAACATGAAAGATCTATTTACATAATTCAAAACAATAAAAACGCACATTACTATTGTATATTTGATTAATTTAATACTCATAATATAGAAAATTTAACCATAAAATTTCACTTTTAATGAAATTATGCAAACCAATCATGATAACGTTTGTTTTTAGTTTCTAAGAGCAGATATTCTTAATCTAGAATCAAGAATATATCAACTTCATCAAGTCAAAACTAGAAAAGCATGCTACCTAAAATAGGGAATGTAGAGAATAGATAAAAGGAAACACTTATCACTATTATACTCAACAAAATAAATCTTAGGAAACTCAACAAATAGTGATGTCGTAGTATTGAGCTTGCATCAAGTTTATATGCTCAATATATATTCAACTTCATAGTACAACCACTGCTAAAGTTTAACGAATTTATGATTGTCCCATATTAATTTTTAAGATTGATGAATCACTTAGAATAAGTTAGTAATAAGATCAAACCCTTGATAAATATATTTCGTTAACTATAACTTACAATACCTTCCAATTGAGTGATATGAGAAGCATACCAACCATTTATTCTCCGACGTCCCTAAAAAACACTTCAAGCCAACTAAATAAATGAATTGTGCTCAAATCACATATTAAATAGATTCTAATTAAATTTATACCCAAATGTATAAATGTTTTGTTAGATACTATAGTAACTAACACCCATACGTAAATAGCCCCTATTGAAAGTCAAGTTTCTTGACATGCTCGTTTATATATTTCAATGAAACATGTATTATGTCTTGTTTTAGTAGTCATCAAATTCAACTTAAATTTCCCATTTTAAATATGCTTTCGTAACGAATGATCATGAAATTGTAACCCAATCTCCAAGAACAATATCAAGGAACCCAAATCAGCAAATATATCTTAAAGCAAAAAGAGTATTGTGTTAATCTTACCAAAAAAATTGTAAAGGGTCTAGCAATCAATTACCTTTACCATTTATCTTGTCCCAAATCATTTCCAAATCTAAGTGAATATTTTTTTTTCATTAAACAATAGTCACAATATCTATATACAAATAAAGAATTGATGGGTGCTACTTGTCCATCTTCATCATAGCAATGGTTATAGAACCACTCATTATGCAAACAAATATTAATACAATGGATTTGCCTATTCAATTCACGTAGCAATGTATGTTTCACCTCAAAGTCAAAACTAAAAAATCAAGAAGGGCTAATATCATATGTTGCATTTGGATTTTCATCATACTTGTAATAGAATCATTAAATTATAGCTATTACATTATGTACATATCAAAGAAATAATTCCTCAAATAAATATTTATATACAACTTATATAAAGGTCTTTACCATTTCCAATCGAATACAATAAATTTTTTTCAATACCTAAAGACCTATATTGAATTATAACATTTGTACTATGATATGCCAAATGTATCATCCAATAAGTATTCTATATTTTAAATAGTAATTTATAAGAACATAGTCACCACATCCCAAAAATTATAAAATTAGTTATGAATGTCATTATGAAAACATCATAAGCATGGACCCCATCGATGAAAAGGAAAAAAATGGCTTTTCTATGGCAAATTTTTCATTGAGGTATATGCACCAATGCCACATCATATAGTTCACTTTGTGCAAATTGTTCTTAATGGTCTTCGAGATTCATATCAAAGTTTTGCTTCTACTCTTTGGTTGATAATGAAAGGAAATCCAAATGCCTTAACATTTGAGGAATTAGTCTTTGTTTTATTGCAACAAGATTGTTCTAGGCAGAATAGGTCCATTATGCATGTTCTAGATCAAGCTTTCTTAGCTAGTCAAAAAGCCAAAGGTAAATGGAGCTCATTTACTAGTAAGAAAAAATCTACTAATTTTGCACAATAAAAAAGGGAAGATAAAGACGAGAAGAAAAAAAAAAGTAAAAATAAATCTGCAAATATTGTGAAGAGAATGATCATTTCATAAAGAGTTGTCCAAGAATGGCTATAAAAGAGGCTCGAATGGTTGTTGCAGATGTCTCTACACCTAAAATAAAGTCTGCTAATCTTCTGCAGAATGAAGAATAGACATATTCTATTGTTTGCAGCTATGACCAATCTTCTCATGAACAATGTATGTCTGTAGTAGACTCTGATATTTGGTACTTTGACAGTGGGGCAACCAAACATATTACCTCGTACTGCACTTTCTTCAGTTCACTTGAGCCTGCCCATCTTCTCATGAACACTATATGTATGAAGTAGACTCAGATGTTTGGTACTTTGATAGTGGGTCAACCAAACTCATGACATTGCAGCTATGACCCACCTTCTCATGAATAGTGTATGTCTCCAATAGACTGAGATGTTTGGTACTTTGATAGTGGGTCAACCAAATATATTACCTTGCAGTGCAGTTTCTTTAGTTCACTTGAGCTTGCCCCTACATGGAATATTGTCACATGTGCTAACAAATCCTCTTATCCTGTAATGGGAGTTGGTAAGATCATTGTGACTACTACTGATGGTAGTTCTTTCACATTGTTAGATTCTTTGTTTTTGCTAGGGATCACGAAAAATATGTTATAAGTTTCAAAATTAGCCAAGATCAGCTTGGTTGTCAAATTTGTTAATGATGGATATGGAGTTCATGATCTCTCAAATGATGATGTTATTATTGCTTCTTGCATTTCATGTCATGGATTGTATAAGCTCATAAACTATGAAAATTTTATGATTGATTCAACATGTACAATTCAAGATTTCTAGGCTCTCTCAGATGCAAAGCTTTTACATGCGTGATTTGGTCATCTAAAATTTGCTAGTTTGCTATACCTGTGAAAATCTAAAATATTGTCCTCTTTGCCCAAACTTGAGACAATTTGTAAACATACCAGTGAAGGTTGTATTTTGGAACAAATGCGCCATTTCTCCTTCCCAAAAGATGGTTTAGTATTAGCTACTAAGAAACTGTTGCTTGTTCATAGTGATGTATGTGGTCCTATGTAGATACCTTCTTTAGGAAACTACCTTTACTTCATGACTTTTATTGATGATGTTTCCAAGCATGCATGGATGTATCCATATAAAGAAAATTTTGAAGTATTTATGTGATTTAAATAAATTCTATTTTTGGAAGAAAACCTATTAGCATGTAATTGGGCACCTTTCGTTTTGTTTGAGGAGGGGAATATATGTCTTCTAATTTTAATGCATTTTTGCTTGAAGGTGGGATAAAACATTAGTGTACGATCCCGTATACACCCCAATAGAATGGAGTTGTTGAAAGAAGACGTCTCTCATGGGGATGGTGAGGTGTATGATCAGAAGTTAGGATTTACTACATTGCTTTTGGCTTAAGGCTATTATGTGTGAAACATATATACTCAATAGGTGTGTTATCAAAGTACTATAATCCATCCCTCCATATAAGGCTTGGCATGGTTGTAAGCCATTTGTTGCTCATCTTTGTGTTTTTAGTTGTCTAGCATATGCATCAGTGCCTGAACAACAATGAAGAAAATTAGATGATAAAGTAGAAAAATATATTTTTATTGGATACAGTTATGAAAGAAAAGCTATCATCTGTATCATCCATAAACTAAATGAATTTTGATTATTCATGATGTTTTTTTTGTGGAAAATGCAATGCAACCATTACTTTCATGTATTAAGGAGATAATACTTTGTTGTCTCTTTTTACTAGCGGATAGTCAAGTGCTTGTCCAATTGAGGAAATGTTTCAGGCTTTATAAGTTTCACATGATAATGTAGCTCATTTCATGTATGATGCAGATTTACATGATGCACTTATTGATGAGAGGGATGACATAGAGTAGGCTAACGCTACACACAAATGGCTGGTGCAGACTTTGAGAGATAGCAAATTAGATGCACCTCTGTCATATTGTACTTGTTTGCATCAGATTGCTATGCAATGCTTGACTCTTGTCTTTATGATAAGAATGAGCCTGTTTCTTTTGATGAAGCACAAAATTCAAAAAATTGGATGGCCACTATGTAATGAGAGTATGATGCTATTATAAAGAATGATACCTAGCCTTTATGTGATTTGTCTTTAGGAAAAAATTCCATTGAGACTAAATGAATTTAGAAATTGAACCATAGTCGTGATGGAAAAATTGACTTGTAGAAAGCTAGGCTTGTTGCAAAAGGTTATGCTTGAGAGAGAGGCATTGATTTTGATGCGATCTTTGCACCCACATGCTGAATAACCACTGTTCGTAGCATCTATGCACTTGCAGCTCATCATGGTTGGAATGTTCATCAGCTGCACATTAAAAGAGCATTTCTAAATGGTGACTTACTAAAGAAGTGTATGCTTTTCATCCTTGTGGTTTTGTGCAAAAAGGGCATGAAAACAAAGTGCATAGATTGAAAAAGGCTTTATATTTTTGAAGCAAGCACCACGTGCTTGGTATGAAAAGATACATGCCTACGTTGATTGCACATGGTTTTGAGAACAGTCCAATTGAGAGCACTTTACATGTAAAGTGTGTAAATGATATGTTTCTGATCATTATTGTCTATGTTGAGGACATGATGCACACTGATACTAATGAGAAGCATATTGATGAATTTAATGCTAATTTGCATGCCTCTTTTGAGATGTCATATTTGGGGCATTTGCATAATTATTTGGGCATTCAGTTTATGCAATTTGATGGGAATATAGATTTGTGTCAAATAAAATTAACACATTATTGCATTGTTTTGGCCTTGAAGATTGCAAACCTATTACCACTCCAATGGAAATAGGTTTATGATTGAGTCTTGATGATGATGGAGATGCATTTGATGTTATTTTCTATTAGCAAGTTATTGGATGTTTGATTCACTTATGCATAACTCGACTTGATATTTCGTTTGTTGTCTCTCAAATGAGCAGGTTTATGCATTTCCTAGGTGTGAAGCATTGGTAGGTGGTCAAGCAAATCTTTTGCTACTTGAGTAATACTCAACTACTTGGATTGTTTTATCCCAAGTGGGGATCACTACCATCATTTTTATATTCTTGTTGAGTGCATGGCTCATATGCCTTTTGGCTGATTTGGGCATTGGTTAGTCTTATGGCACCACCATCTTCATTAAGAGTTAGAACACATTAGCAGTTATGAGAAATCATGTGTTCCATGCTGGCAGAAAGCATACTAATGTGCAATATCATTATTTCAGGGAGAGATTCTCTATTGGGAAGATCATTTTGGCATACATACCTACACAAGATAACATTGTAGATCTTTTCACAAAGGCTATGTCTAGGGGGAAGTTTGAAGCTTTCTACAAAGCTTTGGGCTTACTTCCTTTTCTGGATTGATCTCTTTTCACATAGCTTGGTACTTCCTTATACTGAGTGTTAGCTCCTTGTTCACCGCATCATTCCGAGGGAGGATTTGTTGATATATTTCAGTAGTGATTTGTGTGAAACCACTAATAGATGACATTTCTTTGTACATTCACTTCGTAATACATTGTGTATTGTGTGTTGTGCTCCAAACTTCTTCTTCTTTGTTTTACTATTCGATAGCGCATACACTCTTTGCTCCGCAAGTCAAGCTCTGGTCAAGAAATGTGAACCATTCCCCTCCAAAAATTCTTTCGATTGCGTCTTCAAAGTAGAAAATAGTAACCGCGTGGAATTCTCTAATTCAAAACTACTACGACAAGGGTAGAGGGACTCCACCCGAAGTATTCGACTCAATACACGCAAAACCCTAATACCTCCTCATGTACGTTATTCAAGGAAAAGAGCTATCGGTCGTGAAAACCTGGTCATGTTATTAATAAGAGGCCATATTCTGGTGTTAAGTCCTATCATTGATTAACAACCCACTACAATGTGATTATAGATATAACTACTCTTTAGAGAACCGAGCCCATATTTGTTCATAGAAATATACTAAACATAAATAATTCACCAAGATGCTAAATTTAAGAACCAGATGTTGGAGTTTGAGGTCTGCAAAAGCATACAAACAACACAAGGAAGAAGAACAAGAAGCTTGGAACACAACACACAACACTTAATGTATTACCAAGTGAATGTACAAAGATAAGTCATCGGTTAGGGGTTATAGACATATCTAAAAGCCAGGCGAAAAAACCTCTTAAAGAGGAAAAAAAGTAAAGAGATGGTCCTAAGTGTGTTCACACACATCACTACCAAAATATATCAACAAATCCCCCCTAGGAGTGATGGGTGAATAGAGAGCTAGCACTCATGTATAAGGAAGTGCCAAGCTATGTGCAAAGAGATCAATCCACAAAACGAAGTAAGCCCAGAGATTTATGAAGAACTTCAAACTTCTCTGAAGGTAGAGCCTTTCTAAATAGATCTACAATGTTATCCTATGTGGGCACATATGCCAAACTGATCTCCTGAGCAAAGAACCTACTGTCAATGAAGATGGTGGTGGTAGAAGATTGACCAACACCCAAATCAGCGAAAAGGCATGTGAGCTACACACACTCAATAGTCGTTGTGAAAGCTTCCTTATATTCAACCGCACAACTAGAAGTGGCCATAGTACGCTGCTTCTTACTCAACCAAGATATGCGTAAGCTAACAAGCATGAAGCAAAAACCAATAATGGACACACGAGTTTCATAGCAACAAGTCCAGTCATAGTTAGAAAACACATGTAAATCCGGCGGAAGTGATCCCCCTTTGAGATAAAACAATCCAAGTAGCTGGGTACCACTCAAGTAGTGAAAGATGCACTTGACCATCTACCGATGCTTGACACCTAGGAAATGTTAGTATATGATCAATGTCTACCCCTCATGATTGTATGCACATTTTGTAAGGCCCCCTTTATGAGGAGAAGCCAAGCGTGCATTACCCAATTGATGGGAATCCCAACTTGAATGTTGGATGAAGGTCATATTGGACCATGTAAGATATTATAAGGAAAGGGAGTTACCAGGGTCCCCAATTGTGGGGTCCGGGGCAGCG
The DNA here is from genome assembly GCA_020310875.1 of Ceratopteris richardii. Taxonomy (NCBI): domain Eukaryota; kingdom Viridiplantae; phylum Streptophyta; class Polypodiopsida; order Polypodiales; family Pteridaceae; genus Ceratopteris; species Ceratopteris richardii. Next base: position 79,064,118 of record CM035408.1, on the reverse strand, counting down.
GTGAGCAGCCCCGGCTGGGGGGTCCAAGGGGGCCAGCGGGCCCCCTGGCTGGGGGGTCCCAGGGGGCCAGCGGGCCCCCTGGTGGGGGTCCGGGGGCAGCGCCCCCGGCGCGACGGTAAAGGGAATATTCCATGGAATATTCCCTGTCGGAGTCAGAAATCATTTATATTTGTTAGGTCGGTTCAACCAGTCTAAGCCGTGTATGGCAATTACGCGGGCGGTGGCCGCCCACGCTCTACCGCCCATGTATAGCCGTCCATGGCAGGCCACCCATGATCCTATATATACATGACTTCTGCACTTCCTAAGATACCGAGTTGAGCCAGCATACCTCTACCTTGTATCTCCCTATCTAGAGTTGTCTAGATCACCATTTAAGCTCTACCTTGAGAGCGCACGGGTGGACAACGCCATCATCTTTGTACTTGCTGCTAGTAGAAAATTGTTGAGATTCTCCTATATCTGTTATCTTCTCTGCTATTGCTCCTGTGTTATATTGCGTAACTATTGTCTTTCATGGTATCAGAGCTGTAAGGTTCGAATAGCTTGAGAAGTATCATTATTTTAGCCTACTAGCAGACTAGAATATCAGTAGATTATTCGAGTGATTACATGATGGCTTCATCATCGAATAGTAGTCTTGGTGCTTCAGCTAATGTTAATGCTGCACCTATTCGAATTCGTCCACCTGCATTCACTGAAGGGAAGCTGGATGGAACCAATTATACACTCTGGAAGTTCAAAATTTCTGCAATTTTGGACTCCTATGAATTACTTGACACTGTCATGGGACCGATGGGATTGGATCCAGAGCCTATACCAGTTGAAGATCCAGCAAATTCAAGATTGATGATTCAGCCAGATCCAGATCTTCTACGAGCTTGGAAGAGGCGGAATGCTGATGCATTATGTGCGATTGTCACTAGTGTAAGTGATTCTGTGCTTACTTTAGTTCAACATACTACTAAAGCACATGAGGCTTGGGGCATATTGGCTCGACAATATGAGACCAAGAACCACACTAGGATACAGAATTTAGAAAATCAGTTGGCAAATGAAAAGCATTCTGATTCTGAAAAGGCTGAAGATTTTATCAAACGGATAAAGCATCTTCAAGATCAATTGGCTGCAGTTGGTGTTGTTATAACACCAGAAGAGCTGGCTCGAAGATCTGTACGTGTTCTTCCAGCAAAGTATGATGGATTAGTAACAGCCCTTAACACTCAGGTAAGGCCAACTCCTCTTACATTTGAAGAGTTTTGTGGCATGCTTTTAGAAGAAGAGATGCGGCTGAAGAATCAGCAAAGTACAACTGATGCTGCATTCTCAGCAAATGCAAAAGGTAAAGGCTCTTCAGAGGGATCAAAGAAGAAGCCAAAGAAGAAAAAGTTCACAGGAAGTTGCTTCTATTGTGAAAAGAAAGGCCATGCCATCAAGGATTGCAGAAAGAAGCAAGCTGATGAATGGAATGGGACTGTAAAATCATCATGGAAGAACAAAGAGTCTGCAAACAACACAGAGCTGGAACTTTGGGTAGCTATTGAAGAGGTATGTTCATCTGCTCAAGCTCGTGTTGATGAGCCATGGATTTTAGATAGTGGAGCTTCTCGCCATATGACTAGTAAAAAGGATTGGTATAGTTCCCTAGTGCCTCTGCGGGAATCCATCAATGTAGTGGTGGGAAATGACTCCAAGTGTCCAGCTGAAGGAACTGGAACCATCTCTTTTATCACTTCTCCAGGTGTTGAGAAAAAGTTATCCGATGTTCTCTATGTACCTACACTCAAAAGAAATTTGTTGTCAGTTTCTGCAATAACAGATCGTGGACTCGAAGTTCACTTCAATAAGAGTGGTGCGGAAATCATGGATTCATCAGGTAATGTTGTAGGTAAAGGCATACGACGGGATAACTTGTATGAGTTAAGTGCTTTAACTGCTACAGAAGATAAAGATGTAAGCAGGTTATGGCACCGACGATTTGGGCATCTCGGATTTGCAGTTTTGAAGGAGATGCAACGAACAGGGATGGTTGCTCATATGCCTGCATTTTCAGAGTTGCAGGAACCTTGTGAAGCTTGTATGATGGGCAAGCAACAACGAAAGGCATTTCCAAGAGAGACCAGCAATCGATCTCAAGCTCCTCTAGAGTTGGTACATGCTGATCTCTGCGGTAAAATGTCTACACCTGCTTTAGGAGGATCTTTCTACTTCTTGCTGTTAGTCGACGATTATAGTAGAAAGATGTGGGTTTATTTCATTCGAGAGAAGGCTGATGCTTTTGAAAAATTTAAAACGTGGCATAAGTATGTAGAAAATGAATCAGGAAGGAAACTGAAGAAATTTAGAACAGATAGAGGAGGTGAATTCTTGTCAACAGAATTCAACAATTACTGTAAGGAGCATGGTGTGAAAAGGCAACTTACCACAGCTCATACACCCCAACAAAATGGCGTTGTTGAGCGCAGGAACAGGACAGTAGTTGAAATGGCTCGTTGTATGTTGAAGGCTCAAGACATGCCTGATTCATTCTGGGCAGAAGCAGTCAATACAGCAGTCTACATCCTCAATCGAAGCTACACAAAAGCTTTAAAGGGGATGACTCCTCAAGAAGCATATTCTGGTAAAAAGCCTTCAGTTTTGCATTTCAGAATTTTTGGTTGTTTCTGTTATGCACATATTCCTGATTCAACAAGATCAAAGTTGGATTCAAAAAGCAAAAAGTGTGTCTTCCTAGGATATAGTGAAGAGTCTAAAGCATACAGGTTATGGGATCCTGAGGCAAGGAAGATTTTTGTCAGCCGAGATGTGGTGTTTGATGAACGACCACACTTAGTAGAAGATAAAGGTAAATCTACTATCTCATCAAGCGGAGAAATATCTCACCTTGTGCCTATCAAAAGACAGGTTAAAGTTGAGGAGGAGGAAACATCTAATGGAGAAATTTCCTCAATAAAAAGCCAACCAGTTGTAGCTGCACAGCGTAAGCCACTACCGAAGTGGGCACAACAGCTCTTTGATGATCACAATCCACATGTAGATGTACCAGAATCATCATCGGATGGATTACGAAGATCAAAGAGAATAGAGGAGCAAAGGAGAGCCTCAGAACACATTGTTAACATGGCTCTAATGGCAGATATCATGGGTTCGATAAAGGAACCTACCACCATTGAAGAAGCCCTTGATGATCCAGATTGGAGAGCGGCAATGCAGTCTGAGTATGATAGTATACTCAAAAATGATACATGGGATCTAGTCGACTTGCCGCCAAAGAAGAAGGTAATAGGTACTAAATGGATTTGGAAAGCTAAGTATAAAGCTGATGGAACATTAGAAAAGTATAAGGCACGATTAGTTGCACAGGGTTTTTCACAGATTGAAGGATTTGATGTTCAAGAAACTTTTGCACCAACAGCACGCATGACAACTATTCGGACGGTACTTGCAGTAGCTGCACAAAAGTCTTGGCCTATTTTCCAGATGGATGTCAAATCTGCATTTTTGAATGGTCACCTCAAGGAGGAGGTATATGTATCTCAACCACCAGGTTTTGAGGTGCCCAATTCAGAAAATAAAGTTTGCAGGTTGAAGAAAGCTTTGTATGGACTTAAGCAAGCTCCACGGGCTTGGTACCAACGAATAGATCATTTTTTCAAAAATATGGGTTTTGAAAGAAGTACTTCTGATGCTAACCTGTATGTAACGAAAAGGGATAGCAAGCTAGTTGTTGTCATTGTATATGTAGATGATTTGATCATTACAGGAGATCATCAGGAACTCATCAATCAAACTCGGATCAGCTTGGGAACTGAGTTTGAAATGACAGACTTAGGTCTACTCCATTTTTGTCTGGGAATTGAAGTATGGCAAAGGAAGGATGGCATTTTCATCTCACAACAAAAATATTCCAAAGAAATTCTCAAGGCATTTGGAATGATGGACTGCAAACCAACTAGCACACCTATGGAGGTAAATCATAAGCTATCTATGGATGATAACATGCCTGATGTAGATGCTAAGAAGTATAGGAAGCTCGTTGGAAGTCTTATTTTTCTGTGCAACACTAGACCAGACATTTGCTATGCTGTTGGAGTGTTAAGCAGGTTTTCCAACAAACCTAAGGAGAGTCACTGGAATGCTGGAATGCGAATTCTAAGGTACATTGCAGGAACCTTGGATTTTGGTATTTTGTATACCATAGGTGATACACTCCAAGGATATTGTGATTCAGATTGGGCTGGAGATTGTGATTCTAGAAAATCAGTTTCTGGATATTGTTTCTCACTTGGTTCAGGAATATTTTCTTGGGTAAGTAGGAAGCAACCAACTCTCGCACTCTCCTCCACTGAAGCAGAGTACAAAGCAGCTTGTTTTGCTTCTTGTGAGGCAGTCTGGTTAAGGAGAATTCTTGCAGATATAGGCTTTCCATCAAATATGCCAATTGTACTCAAGTGTGATAATCAAAGTTGTATGGCTATTGCAAAGAACCCAGTATTTCATGCTCGCACCAAGCACATAGAAGTACAGTACCATTACATTCGTGAGCTAATTGAAGATGAAATTGTGGAGCTAGAATATTGCCCAACAGAGGCAAATTGTGCTGACATATTCACTAAAGCACTTGGAAGAGAGCAGCTCAACAAGCATCTTCAACAGATGGGCATAGGACCGAGACCTACTTGATTTATCATCGGTAAACATTGAGGGGGGGTGTTAGTATATGATCAATGTCTACCCCTCATGATTGTATGCACATTTTGTAAGGCCCCCTTTATGAGGAGAAGCCAAGCGTGCATTACCCAATTGATGGGAATCCCAACTTGAATGTTGGATGAAGGTCATATTGGACCATGTAAGATATTATAAGGAAAGGGAGTTACCAGGGTCCCCAATTGTGGGGTCCGGGGCAGCGGTGAGCAGCCCCGGCTGGGGGGTCCAAGGGGGCCAGCGGGCCCCCTGGCTGGGGGGTCCCAGGGGGCCAGCGGGCCCCCTGGTGGGGGTCCGGGGGCACCGCCCCCGGCGCGACGGTAAAGGGAATATTCCATGGAATATTCCCTGTCGGAGTCAGAAATCATTTATATTTGTTAGGTCGGTTCAACCAGTCTAAGCCGTGTATGGCAATTACGCGGGCGGTGGCCGCCCACGCTCTACCGCCCATGTATAGCCGTCCATGGCAGGCCACCCATGATCCTATATATACATGACTTCTGCACTTCCTAAGATACCGAGTTGAGCCAGCATACCTCTACCTTGTATCTCCCTATCTAGAGTTGTCTAGATCACCATTTAAGCTCTACCTTGAGAGCGCACGGGTGGACAACGCCATCATCTTTGTACTTGCTGCTAGTAGAAAATTGTTGAGATTCTCCTATATCTGTTATCTTCTCTGCTATTGCTCCTGTGTTATATTGCGTAACTATTGTCTTTCAGGCAATGCATAAACCTACTCATTTGAGAGAAAAATAATTGAATATCATGCCAAGTTATGCATAAGTGATCAAGCATCCAACCGCTTGTTTGCTAATAGAGAACAACATCAAATGCATCTTCAACATCATGAAGAATTAACCATGAACCTATTTCCATAGGAGTGGCAATAGGTTTGTAGTCTTCAAGGCCAAAATATTGTAATAATGTGTCAATATATTTTGTTTGACACAAAGCTATTCCGCCATCAACTTGCATGAATTGAATTCCCAAATAATGATCCAAATGACCCAAATCTAATATCTCAAAAAATGCATGTAGATCAGCATTAAATTCAGCAATGTGCTTCTCATTAAGACTAGTCAGGAGAATGCCATCAACATACACAACACTAATTAGAAGTATATCATCTGCATGCTTAACACATAAGGTGCTCTTAATTGGAATGTTCTCAAAACCATGTGCCATAGGCATGCGTCTTTTCATACGAAGCAAGTGGTGCTTGTTTCAAACCATATAATTCCTTTTCAACCCACATAATTTTTTTTCATGCCCTTTCTATACAAAACCATGAGGCTGAAATACATACCCTTTTTCATGTAAGTCACCATTCTGAAATGCAGTTTTAATTTCCAACTGATGTATATTTCAAGCATGATGAGCTGCAAGTGCATTGATGTTATGAAGGGTGTCATTTGACATGGGGTGCAAAGGTCTCATCAAAATCAATGCCTCTCTCATAAGCATAACCTTTTGCAAGAATCCTAACGTTATACTTATCAATTGTTCAATCAAGCTTATGCTTAAACTTGTATACCCATTTAGTGCCAATGGCTTTTTTTCCCTAGAGGAAAATCACATAAAGACCAAGTACCATTCTTCATAATAGCATCATATTCTGATTTCAAAGTAGCCATCCAATTTTTTGAATTTTGTTCGTCATCAAAAGATACAGGGTCATTAGCATCAAAAAGACTAGAGGAAGCGATTTCATAACAATCTGATGCAAATAAAGCACTATGAGAGCTTGAGCAAGTATGATATGACAGAGGTGCATCTAAATTGTTATCTCGTAAAATCTACACTAGCCATTTAGGCATAGTTTTTGCCTTCTCTATATCAGAACTTTCATCAAAAATTTCATCATGTAAATCTACTTCAGAAATGGAATGATTTTCATCATCATGTGAAACCTATAAATGCTAAGAAATTGCATCATTTGGACCAACACTTGACTATCCATCTATAAAAAGGGGAACAAAGTGTAATACACATCCTTGGAGCTAATTGATCTCTCCTTAGTAGATGAAAGTAATGGATCAATTGCATCTTTTATAGAAACAAAATCATGGCTAAACAAGATGTGTTTATTTTGTGGATGATAATAACAATAGCCTTTACTTTTAGAATTGTATCCAAGGAAAATGCATTTCACTACTTTGTCATCCAAGTTCCTATGTTGTTGTTCAGAGACTAATGCATATGTGAGACAACCAAAGACATGCATATGAGAAGCAAATGGCTTGCAACCATGGCAAGCCTAATATGGACTGATAGACTCCACTACTTTGGTAGGGCACCTGTTAAGTACACATGTTGCACACATAACAATCTCAAGCCAGAAGCTATGTGGTAAATCTTGACTTTTGACCATACATCTCATCATCTCCATGAGAGACATATTCTTTATTTTAGCAACTCCATTCTATTGAGGTTTATATGACACTATACATTGATGTTTTATCCCATGTTCAACCAAAAATGCATTAAAATCAGAAGTCCTGTATTCCTCCTCTTGATCAGAATGGAGGGTGCCCATTTTACATGCTAATAGATTTTCAACCAAAAACAATTTTTTTTTCAAGCACATAAACACTTGAGACCATTCTTTCAATGGATACACCCATGCATGCTTGGAAAAACATTAATGAAAGTCACAAGGTAAAGGTAGTTCCGAAAAGAAGGTGTCTACATAAGATCACAGACATCACTCTCAACAAGCTGCAATTTTTTAGTAGCTTGAACTAAAACATATTTTGGGAACGAGGAATGTTGCAATCTGCCCAAAATAAAATCTTCAAAGACATGTTTACCAGGTGCCTCAAGTTTGGGTAGAGAGGACACCATTTCAGATTTTTGCACGCATAACAAACTAGCAAGATTTAGATGACCAAAGCATGAATGCCAAAGCCTTGCATCTGAGATAGCTTGAGAATCTTGAATTTCACATGTTAAATCATTGATGGATTTTTCATATTCTATGAGCTTATACACCCCACGACATAAAATGCCAGAAGCAATAATAACATTGCCATTTGACAAATCATGAACTGTGCATCTATCATCCACAAATTTGACAACCAAGTTGATCTTGACTACTGTTGAAACTAACAACAAATTTTTCTTGATCCCTTGCAGAAACAAAGAATCTAACAATATGAAAGTAGTACCACCAACAGTAGTCAAAATGATCTTACAAACTCCATGGTAGGGTAAGAGGGGTTCTTGGCACATGTGACAGTATTCGTTGTAGGGGCAAGCTCTTGTGAACTAAAGAAACTACATTGCAAGGTAATATGTTTGGTTGCCTCATTATCAAAGTACTACACATCTAAGTCTACTCTAGACATACATTGTTCATGAGAAGATGGGTCATGGATGCAAACAATAGTAAACACCCATTCTTCATTCTATGCAAGATTAGTAGACTTTGTTTTAGGTTTAGAGGCCTTTGCAACAACCATTCCAACCTCCTTTTTCTTTGTCTTTTTGGGAACCAATTTTGGACAACTCTTCATGACATGATAATTTCCTCTATTGTATTTGTTGAACTGTTTCTGCTTTTCTATTTTCTTCTCTTCTTTGTCTTTCTTGTTTGATTGTTCAGCACTTAAGATTTTTACTTACTAGTAGATAAGTTTCATTTAACTTTGACCTTTGTCTAGATAAGAGGCCTTGATTTGCAACAAACATAATGGACTTTTTCGCCTTGGACTAATCTTGTTGAAACAGAACAAAGACTAACTCCTCAAATCTTAAGGAATTTGTGTTGCCTTTCATCATCAACTGAAGAGTAGAAACAAAAATATGATATGAATCTAGAAGTCCATTAAGAATGGGTTGGACAAGTGAACTATCTGGCAAGACTACATCTCTAGAAATCAAATGCTCTTTTGAACATTTGATCTTCGAATTGCCAAAAATTTTTCCATAGAATCTCCTTTCTTCATATGGTCACTCTCCAACTATTTTTGGAGGTAAGCAACATGAGCCTCGTTTCTTGCGTGATATAAAGTGGGAAGTGTATCCCAAGGATCCTTTGTTATTCCACAAGAGTGAATATGAGGGATAATGGCATGTTTGACAAACAAACCCATCAATGCATGTGCTTGATTCTACCATCCCATCAAAGTTGCTTTGTTGTAAGTGCAATAGGAACCACAACATGAAGAGAAATTCGAAGATCATCATCTTCAACCGCATCTACATCACCTTCAATAACTATATTTGCAGGTGTAGTAGGTGATTTTTCAACACCTTGCACAATACTCCATAGTCTTTTTGCCACCAATACATAACACATCATATGTGCTTCAAGCTTATCCTTGTGCACACCTTGCACCAAGCTTCCACTAAGGGGGAGGAATGAATACCTTCTGTCTGCACGCGCACACTGCAAGGAGACCTTGAGTTCCTTGGGGGACTAGCTTAGCACCCTCTGCACAATCCCTTAGTCACTCTCCATGCACTCCTTCAACTCCACTTCTCTGCGTCGCACATTGGTGACTCTTGCACTTCGCTCTCTTGCTTTACTTAGACTATGCTTCTCTTGCTTACTCTAGAATTGGTCCAAGAATAGTCCTTGCCTTGATTTGAGTGTGTCGATCACGTATGCTCCTAACTGCAATAGTATCTTGGTGCTCACTTTGATGTCCCAAGATTGTCTTCACAAGTGGCAGCCAACGACTCACTGTTTTGTCCTGTAGTGACTTTAGACTAAAACCAAAAATTTTAATGGGGGGCCATACTTTCACCTATGCATACGTTGCCGCTTCACATACCTTCACATTTTGCTTTTAAGTCTTCACTTTTGCACATAAGAGGGGGTTCACCTGAACCTTTCAAAACACTTTAAAACACACTTTGAACCTTAGGGAAATTAGAGAAAATAGCTCTGCAATCTGCAACCCACTTTCTCCAATTTACCCTTTGTGGACCATTAATTGTGCACTACCTGTGCACTTTGACACCTGCACTTTAGCACTTTGACTTTGCACCTGTTGACTTTGACCTTGACCTTGTTGACTTTGACCAGTTGACTTTGAACTTTTGAGTCTGACTACAGTTGACTTTGACCAACATGACTTTTATGGGCTCAACAGTGTCAAAAGCTTTGTGTTCCAAAAGAACTCAATCATGGACAAAAAGGCTCAAAGACAAGCGGACAGCTCTTCTTGTGCAAGGAACAACGCCACCACCACAACGCAACTAAAAAGTCAAGCAAAACAACATATGACAACCGCAACTACTATATCAAATATATCAAAGGCTCAAAGACAAGGGGACACCTCTTCTTGTGCAAGGAACAATGCCACCACCACAACGCAACCAAAAAGGCAAGCAAAACAACACATGACAACTGCTATATCAAATGCCAACAACACATGACAACCGCTATATCAAATAAACAACACATGACAACTGCTATATCAAGAAGAAAGTAGTTTCGGGCATGAAGCAAATCTGGGTACGAAAAGGAGAGCAACCACCAACCTTGCCAACACAATTCCCACCGAGGCAAGCCAACCATGTGAACACAAGAACCAATCAACTAGGACGAGCTCAACAAGAAGGTCTCTGACAAATTTCGGTGCCTAAGAAATTAGTTGCAGCTCAACAAGGGCGATTACACATGTGGGTTCCCAAAAGACTCTTATATGCATAAAGGCTATGCTCTCCACCATGCAAAAGTTCTCAACAAAGAATCCAAAGAGAGAAAAGGGTAAGAACCAAGCACAGAGCTCAAAAGAAGATAAACTCACCTCTTTGGAAAAAATGAGAAGGCAATCATCATGGATGGGTTTGAAAGCCAAAAGCACTAGTAGCACCCACAAAAACAAAGTGCCAACCAGGAAGGATAAAAAATTCAACCAACCATCCATAGATGAAGGAGCCAAAGTTGATCTTTATGCAGCTGAACACTCTTCTCAAATGGATCCCTAAAGGGAGTAATGGTCAGTTGTCATTTCGCCATCGACTGCTCACATCATTTCAGGATCCACTGGCTACGTCCAACAAAAACTGCATCAATGTCCACTAGCAACATTGAAAGCCTCCACGAGCAACAAGCATGTGCCTTTGGCATAACCTTGTCTTTTGCACCATTCAAGTCATGCATTTCCAAAGTGTGCATTAATGTAGGGCCATATTACACGGCCGTGCATAGACACAATTGAGAAATCCCAGGCACATGAGACACACTTGACATATGTAAAATATTTTATTCCTACTAACCAGTGTCTTCTTGTTTGGGACATTGTTCCTCAAAAAAAAAAAGAAAAAAAAACCAGAGAAGAAGAAACACGACTAGGTGATCCAAGAATATCATTAGTGAATCATCAACAAGGACATCCATCAACAACAAAGGACAAGCCCATGTTTAATCACCATGCTGGGTGTAGAACACGAAGAGATAAACACTGATCAAACTTTCACCATGGTAGGCACACTTCGACAACACTACTGCAATGATAGATTAGGAAACCTCTTCCTCAACATACCCTTGAGCACTTAGCTCAAGACCCCATTTTTGCACCATATTGTTTACAATGCATTCCCCAAGTACGCATACATAGGACCACATTACAAGTCCGTGCACAAGGCACATATTTTCTTCAACCCATGCGCTAACACACTTAATCATCCTTCATTATGGGTTACAAGTACTTGGCATAAAAATTGTGAAAGCCATGTTTGGAAGATCTAGAGGACATCTAGGCTACAACATCAGAACCTATGGAGTAATTCACAGTCGACACCTGCTCAAAATCAATATTGACAACCTCTTTTGAGCAACCATCAATTTTTGGGGAAGCTCCCAAATACACCATCATGCAAGAATCCAAGACAGAAGTACATATGCAAGAACTAAAACTTGCAAAGGATAGCGGAGGACATGAATAACTTGAAAATTGACCACGTTACATTTGGAGGATGGACCACTCTTGTTGATACATGAGGGACACTACCTCATAAAGTACTACATGGAACAACCACTACAACAAGGGTCTATCACGGATGAAAGACTTGAGAGGAGGGGGGGAGTGTTGGAACTCAAGGTAAAAAAGAAAAGCATGGGAACGTGTCAAAGAAGTGGACACACAAGAAAACAGAGCATGTACGGAGCTCCAAGAAGCATATGTAAACTTTTTAGAAGAAATCCCTATAAAAATAGTGATTTTCATCACTAAAAACCATTGTAAATACCATTTTTCATTTTTGTAACTCCATTTTGTCCGAGCCAAGGAGTTCTCAAGCTTGAGCAGTATTAGAAGTATTATCCTACCAATTTTCATAATTTTTAGACTCCATTTGAGCCCTCAAATAAGCCCTAGAACCTAATTTTTAAATAGGCCGAATACTAGGTCTAGATAGGGCCAAAACCACTCAAAAAACCATTAAAAGGGCTAGAGAGCTCATTTTAGAGGTTAACTTGTTGTAGATTTGAGCTTTGTAATAGATTTCTTTTGTAATCGAAGTCATTCCATTGTTCCACTCTTTGCTCTTACCTTGTGCACGTGTGTGTATGTGTGTGCATGCTTGTGTGCTTTCACTCACATCCCTTCACTTGCTCACTATCTTCATACCAGTCCTCAGATCTCCACGGATTGAAATTTATGAGGTGAAGCTCCTTATGTTGGTACTTACCATTGTGCTAATGTGATAGGTGAGAAAATTGAAGACATTAAAGAATGTCAAAGCTTGGTACGTAGCTTGATATATGCTACTCATACAAGGGCACACATCGCATATAGTGTGGGAGTGATTAGCCAATTCATGCATTCTCGCCAGCTCACTCATTCGTGGACATTAAGATTTTCCTCATGTACCGTTCTTTATATATTGCAGTTGTACTGTTGTTTTAGGTCATTCCTCTACTTTCATTTTATGTAGTAGTAGTAGAAGAAGAAGAAGATCATTCTTCCTTGCCTCAGTCTATGTGTGTGCTCCTCTTTGATTGTGAGTGTGTGTGTGTGATCTCTCTTCCTTATCTTCTTCCTCATGAAAAGCAAGAGGTTCTCTACTAGAGTGATCAGTTTGGCATATGTGCCCACACATGAGAACATTGCAGACCTTTTTACAAAGGCTCTACCTAGGGAGAAGTTTGAAGCTTTTTGCAAAGCTTTCGGTTTACTTCCTTTTTGGATTGATTCCACATAGCTTGGCACTTCCTTATACATGAGTGTCAGCTCGTCATTCATTGCATCACTCCTAAAGGGGATTTGTTGATCAAACAAATCCATTCTGATCTTGATCACTTAATGCTATTTTGATCAAACACTATCATGAAATTGGCACCATATAGGTAATGATACCACTTCTTCACAACATGGGCAATTGTATACAACTTCTTGTCATAGATGAAGTGATTCTTCTGAGTAGTTCCTAGTTTCTTACTCTCAAAAGCTACTAGGTGACCATCTTGAACTAAAACCGCTCCTATTCCTAAATCACTCGCATAAGTCTAAACCACAAAGTGTTTATTGGGACTTTCCATGTGCAAAAGTGGAGTTGTAGCAATTGCTAATTTCAATTTCTCCATCCTTTGCTTCTATTTGTCTCCCTTATGAAAAGTTTTCCAGTTCCCTTTAATCTATTCCATCATCATGAAAGAAATTTTGGCATAATTCGTAATGAATCTTTGATAGAACCTTCTAGAGATAGATGTCTACGGAAGCACGCAAACAGCACAAGGAAGAAGGAGAAGCTTGGAGCACAACACACAATACTGAATGTATTATCACTAGAATGTACAAATATAAGTGGCTTGTTAGGGCAATAGGCATATATACAAGCCCGAGGAAAAAAAACCTCCTAAAGAGGGAAAAACATGCCCCAACGGTCCTAGTGTGTTCACACAAATCACTACCTAAATATAACAACAAATCCCCTCTGGGAGTAATGCGGTGAACAAGGAGCTGGAACTCATGTATAAGGAAGTGCCAAGCTATGTGGAAATCACTCCACAAAAGGAATTAAGCCCAAAGCTTTGCAGAAAGCTTCAAACTTCTCCCTAGGTAGAGCCTTGGTGAAAAGGTCTGTAATGTTCTCCTATGTGGGCACATATGCCAAGCTGATCTCTCCAGTAGAGAACCTCTCCTTGACATAATGATAATGCACCTCAATATGCTTAATGTGCCACAAGGTTCCTCGCAATTGCGAATGCGCTCTGACTATCAGTGAAGATGGTGGAGGTAGAAGACTAACCAACACCCAAATCAGCCATAAGGCATCTGAGCCACACACACTCAACAACTATTGTGAAAGTTGCCCTATACTCAACCTCACAACTCGAAGTGGCCACACTAGGCTACTTCTTGCTCAACCAAGATATACATGAGCTACCAAGCATGAAGCAAAAGCCGCTAATGGACACACGAGTATCATAGCAACCAACTAGTCACTGTAAAAAAAAGGCATGCAAATCTAGCGGTAGTGATCCCCCCTTGGGATAAAAGAATCCAAGTATCCAGGTACCACTCAAGCAGTGAAAGATGCACTTAACCACCTACCAATGCTTGATACTTGGGCAATGCATAAACCTGTTCATCTCTGAGACAACAAACTGACTATCTAGCTGAGTAATGCATAAGTAAATCAAGTATCCAACAGCCTACTGATAGAGAATAACAACAAATGCATCTCCAGCATCATGAAGACTCAATCATAAACCTGTCTCCATAGGAGTGGCAATAGGCTTACACTCTTCAAGGCCAAAACATTGCAATAATGTGTCAATATATTTCGTTTGACACAAAGCTATCCACCATCAACTTGCATAAAATGAATGTCCAAATAATCATGTGAATGCCCCAAATCAGACATCTCAATTGAAACATGCAAATCAGCCTTAAAATCAACAATATGCTTCTCAATAGGACAAGTGAGTAGCATGTCATCAACATAGATAACAATGATCAGAAGCACATCATTAGCATGCTTAACATATAAGGTGCTTTCAGTTGGATTGTTCTCAAAACCATGTACAATCAAATAGGCATGTATCTTTGCATACCAAGCACATGGTGCATGCTTTAAACCATTAAATGCCTTCTTTAACCTGCACACCTAGTTTTCATGCCTTTTTTGCACAAAGCCATGGGGATGAAAAACATACACTTATTCATGCAAGTCACCATTGAGAAATGCTGTTTTAATGTCCAACTGATGTACATTCCAACCATGATGAGTCAACTTGCAAGTGCACAGGTGCTATGAACAATAGTTCTTTGGCATGTAGGTGCAAAGGTCTCATCAAAATCAATGCCTCTTTCCTATGCATAACCCTTTGCAACAAGCCTAGCCTTATACTTGCCAACTGTTCCATCATGCTTACGCTTTAGCTTGTACACCCACTTAGTGCCAATGGCCTTCTTGCCAGGAGGCAAGTCACATAAAGACCAAGTATCATCCTTAATTATAACATCATATTCAAATTGCATAGGATCCATCCAATTTTTAGAATTTTGTGCTTCATCAAACGAAACAGGCTCATGCTCATCATGGAGAGTAGAGGCAGCCATAGCATAGCAACTTGATGCAAAAGAGGAACTACGACAACCTGAATGTGTGTTGGTGCAAGACAATCAACAATTGAAGTTTTAATGAAGTTTTGAAGTCAAGGATTGAAGAAAAGATCAAGTCATGAAGCATGAAGAAAGTACATGTTTAGAGAATAAAGATGTATATACATATGTACATTAATTTAGAGTTAGTTCACTTATACTTTTGTATGGTTATGAACTTGTACATATTTGCCTATATATACAAGGAAAAATGTTGGGGAAAATAAGAGAGAGCATGTGAATAGAGAAATTAGAAGTTGTATGAGTCATTAGACACTTTAGAAGTGAGTAAGATTTCTCTCATCACTCAGATGTAAAGTTTTTCAGAAATGAAGAAAAGTTGCACCCGATATTTCTAAGAGTTCTCCTTCTGTGTTGAATCTTTTGAGAAATGCTGTTGTACAAGTCTAAGTCTATAGTTGATTGACCTCTGTACAAGTTTTTAGCTTCTAATTGTGATCACGCTGAGAGAATTGAGTGTAGGAACATTTACATATGTAAATGTAAAGAAGAGAAGTTGCAGGAGGCACAAAGTTTGATGCTAATGTTTTCGTTAGTTCTCCTTCCACAGTGTAAATTTTTGAGCAACCAAGCACTCATTCTTTAAGTTGGAAGGTAAGCTACTTATCACTAAAAGCATTTGATTAAACGGGTTCTACTTTGGGAGAACCAAGCTTTAGAAGTTGCAGGTGTCAAAGTCGACTATAAATAACTATAATTTTAGACATAGGTGACTTGTTAAGATTATTTCTCAAGACCTAGTGAGTCTTTTGGAATGATTTAAATTGGAGGAGGTGCACAAACTATAGCAACACCTTGTGCAATGTTTTATAAAAAACTTTACACATTTGATAAGTCAATGAGTGAGCTATGTGCAACAGACTTTCTGTGTAGTCACCTTCTTCACAGTTTGTTCAAGATTTTGGAAATTGAGTATTGATCCTCCAAATTGGTGAAGGTTTTAAGTTACTCTTGATATAGAGGTGCTCTAACTTCAAGAGTAGCTTGTTCTTTTGGAGATTAACACTCTCCATCAGTGGTATCAGAGCAGCAAGCATCAAAATTGAAGAAAGGAGGACCCCGACTATGGAAGTTATAAAGAATTCAACAAATTTTGAAGATACAAAAGGTGAAAGCTTGAAAGCAAAGCTTGAGAAGGAGGCCAGAAGATATCAAGGAAGACAAAAGGAACTTCATTTGAAGAAAAGGTAATCTTATTCCTCATAAAGCTTGAAGGATTTAATACAGAGGTGAAGAAAGGATGGGAGATTCTCTTCACATAGAGAAATTGGATAGAGAGAACTATCCAACATGGTGAATGAGGATGGAAGCTCATCTTATGAGCAAATAGGTGAAGAGGAAAAGCCTCAGTTCATAGATCCTAGTGTTCCAACTAGGGATGAATTGTCAGAATTGAAGACTTGGATGAAGAAAGATGCTCAAGCTAGGAGCATTATCTATATGGGAGTTAATGACTACTTGCTACCTCACATTAGAGGTCTTGAACGTGCAAGTGATATATGGAATGCTTTGGAGGAGCATTTCCAAAACACCACAAAGTCAAGGAAGGCATCCTTGTGGGCAGAGTTTACCGCATTCAAGAAGAAGGCCTCTCAATCCATCTCAGATTATGTAACAAGAATGAAGGACATTGCAGATGCATTAGGAGCAGTTGATGAAGATATTGAGGAGGATAAATTGGTAAGGCAAATCTTCACAGGTTTGAGAGGTGATGAAAAATGGAAGCCATTCATTTTGTCTACTGAATTATCACTAGATCATTTTACTCCTGATTCAAATCAATTGCTAGGACACATGCTAACATTTGAGCACGATGTCAAAGGTGAAAGTGATAAAAGTACAGGTCAAGCAATGAATTCAAAGGAGAAGAAGAAGAATAGCAAAGGGAAGCAACAAGCAAATGAAGATGACGGTACAATTAGCCAAGCTAACTTCCTAAGAGGAAGAGGAGGCGGCAAAGGTAGAGGAAGAGGAGGTGGCAAGGGTAGAGGAAGAGGTAGAAGTAATAAAGATGGAGTCAAAGCTTGCTGGATTTGTGGTAAGACAAATCACTTAGCTCGTGATTGTTGGCATAATACTCAGAATAATGGTGGATATAATCAGAACTTTAATTCAAGAGGAAGATGTGGCAAAAATCAAAGAGGTAATTTCAGAGGTAGAGGTAGTAGAGGCTACTTTGGAAGAAATGCAGGTAGAGGATTCCAAAGCCAACAATACAACAATACCTACTACAATTATGCTTCAGATCAGAAGGAGGACTCAACATTGATAATGAATGCAACTTGTGAAAGGAAAAGTGAAGACCAAAGAGTCTTCTACATTGACTCTGGGTGTAGCAATCACTTGAGTGGCAACATAACTTTGATGAATGATTTGGAGAATAAGGTAACTAATCATGTAGTTCAAATAGGTGATATTACAAAGCACAATGTGAAGTCAATTGGATCAGTGAAGGCCAAGGATGGAAGTACTCTCTTGAGTAAGGTTTTGAATGTTCCTACAATTCCTAAGAATCTGATAAGTATAGGACAGATTGTTGAAAAAGGTTATGAAGTTAGGTTCACTAATGACAGAGTTTTTGTGGAAGACCCTAGCAATGGGTATAAACAAGTTGTTTCACGGAAAAAAGAAGGAAGATTGTTCACATTGAAGATTCAAGGCAACATTGGTCATGCCTTGTTTACCTATGGAGGACATAAGATCTCTAAGTTAGATCTTTGGCACAAAAGGCTTGGACATTTTAATGAAAGAGGTATTAAAGATATGGTTAACAATGGCTCAGTGCTTGGATTGCCTTATGTTGCAGGTCAACATATGACATACAGATGTGAGGCATGTCAATTAGGTAAGGCTCATAAGCAATCTTATTCCAAGCATGGTTTTATGTATTCAGAGAAGCTTGAGTTAGTACACAGAGATGTGTGGGGACCATCAAAGGATTTCAGTATCAATGGTTCAAGGTACTATGTGATTTATGTTGATGATGCTACCAGATGGATCACTTTCTATGTGATCAAAGATAAGTTAGAGGTATTCAATACATTCAAACATTATCATGTGTATGTAGAGAGAATTACAGGTCAAAAATTGAAGAGACTAAGGTCAGATGGAGGGGGAGAGTATTTCTCTAATGAGTTCAGTGATTACTTGTGAATGTAGGTATAAAAAGGGAAATTACTTGCAGGTACTCTCCTCAACAAAATGGTGTACTAGAAAGGAGGAATAGAACTCTTGTTGAGTTTGCAAGATCCATGATGAAGGAGAAAAATTGCCCAAATTATTTGTGGGCTGAGGCTGTAAATACAGCCACGTATTTGGTCAATAGATTACCATGTAAAGCTTTGTAGGGTGTGACACCATATGAGCATGGTCGCATTAGAGACCTACATTTGATCATTGCAAAGTATTTGGATGTTTGGCATATGCATATGTGCCATCTCAATCAAGGCACAAATTGGAACCTAAAGCTGAAAAGTATGTGTTCATTGGATATGATGATAAGCAGATGGGATATAGGTTGTGGAGTCCATCCACAAAATAGTTCCTTGTATCAAAGGATGTTACATTTGATGAGCAAGGTACTTGGTATGCAGGTACAATCAATATTTATGCAAGAGATGAAGAAGTTGTGAATCAAAAGAAAAGTAAATCAAAGGTTCACATATTTGATGAAGAGGAGAACAATGCAGACCATGTTGAAGTTGAAAAAGTGCCAAGGTTTGATCCAAAGTGTGATGAACCAGAAACCTCAAGGAATGGACAACTTAGAAGGTCGTCAAGACATAAATGGCAACCTACAAGGTATAGTTATGATACTTCTTTTTTTAGCTACCAAAGATTATGCTTATATGATAAAGGCAGATGAAGACCCTTCTACATATGAAGAGGCAAAAGGTAAGGAAAATTGGGAGAAAGCTATGCAGGAAGACTATGATGCATTGATGGAAAATCAGACATGGGATTTGGTTCCTAAACCAAATAGTCAGAAGATAATTGGATGCAAATGGGTCTACAAGACAAAGAGGTTTGCATATGGAAGTGTGTCTAGGTATAAAGCTAGACTTGTTGTGAAAGGGTTTGCTCAGACATATGGTATAGATTATGATGAGACTTATAGTCCTGTGGCAAAGATGACAACAATCAGGACACTCATAGCCATTGCTACATGTAAAGGTTGGAAATTATGTCAATTAGATGTGAAGAATGCTTTTTTAAATGGTTCCATTTCAATTGATGTTTTCATGGAGCAACCACAAGGATTCAGAAATGAAAGCTATCTAGATCATGTATGTAAGCTCAAGAGAGCTTTGTATGGTTTGAAGCAGGCCCCAAGGGCATGGAATTATAGACTTGTGAAGTTCTTGAAAGAACTTGGTTTCCAAGTATCTAAAGCAGATAGTAGCTTGCTTGTCAAAGCAAGTGATGATGGGTTCATTTACATGTGCATATATGTTGATGATATAATTCTTACAGGTACAGATGAGAAATGTATTCAAAGCCTAAAGAAGCAAATGGAGAAAGAGTTCAAGATTAGTGACTTGGGAGACTTGTCATATTTCTTGGGCATGGATATCTCATACACTCAACATGGAGTGTATGTAACTCAAGAAAGGTATTTGAAAAACTTGTTGGTCAAGTTTAAAATGGATGATTGCAGGGTAGCACCTACTCCAATGGAGATGAATCACAAATTGAGCAGATATGGAGGAGCAGAGTTCAAGGACATGAAGCTATATCAAAGTTTGCTTGGTAGTCTCATCTATGCTACATTAATTAGGCTTGACTTGTCATATGCAGTTGGAGTATTATCTCAATTCATGCATTGTCCTAGGAAAGAACATTGGATTGTAGGACAAAGAGTGTTGATGTACATTAAGGGTACACTCAAAGAAGGTTTGTATTATGGTTTTACATTAGATACAGACATCAAGATATATAGTGATGCAGATTGGGCAGGTAATGTTGATGATAGGAGATCAACGTATGGATACTTGTGTTATGTGGAAGATAAGTTAATTCCATGGTGTTCAAAGAAGCAACACAGAGTTGCTTTATCATCCACAGAAGCTGAATACAAAGGTATGGTGGAAGCTCCAAAGGAAGTGATATGGCTTAAGACTCTTATGAAGAGTTTTGACATCATTCAGAGTACACCCACTATTCATGGAGATAACATGAGTTCATTGTATTTAGCTGCTAATCCTATTTTTCATGCCGGGACTAAACACATTGAGAGTCGGTATCATTTTCTAAGAGAGAAGGTGATGGATAAAGAGATTGAAGTTATACATACTTCAACAAAAGATCAGATAGCTAATATGCTAACCAAAAGCTTGGATGGACCAAAGCTACACAGATTCAAAGACATGGCAGGTATAAAGAAGATAGAGAAAACCTCAATTGATGATGGAGGGGGAGCTGTTGGTGCAAGGCAATAAAAAAATGAAGTTTTAATGAAGTTTTGAAGTCAAGGATTGAAGAAAAGATCTAGTCATGAAGCATGAAGAAAGTACATGTTCAAAGAATGAAGATGTGTATACATATGTACATTAATTTAGAGTTAGTTCACTTATACTTTTGTATGGTTATGAACTTGTACATATTTTCCTATATATACAAGGAAAAATGTCGGGGCAAATAAGAGAGAGCATGTGAATAGGGAAATTAGAAGTTGTATGAGTCATTCGATGTAGCATTCCTCCAATCACGATCTTCTAATCACATGAATACGAGGAAACTTCCAATATAAAAATAAGACATAGCAATAAATAGAGGGATAAAAAAAATTTAGTTCATTTGAAAAATCCAATACAAGATAGTAACTTATCTTGATGAATCAAATGTCCCAATCCCTTATACAAATAATAGCTTTGGAAAATAACTTCTTGACGAAGCCTCGACCTCGCGACCACCCCCGAGACAATCTCAATCCCAATCTCAATCACAATAACAATCTCAATCACAATCTCAATCTCAATCTCAATCACAATCTCAATCTCACTCTCAATCTCATTATCATGGCTCATTTTTCTAGATATCATTGGATGATGGGATCCAATTCACACGAGAAGGTTTCTTCTTGATTGTAGTCTTAATATTTTTGTCTTCATGATCATGCCTCCATCTTTCGTCCTCTTGGCTCCATGCGAGCGTCATATTCATCAAGCGTGCATTCATGTTTTAATGTCATATCTTCTTCGTCCCACGGATTCTTAGTTTCTCATCGATTTGAGCTTTTGAGCTTGTTTTGAGGTGTAAGTTCATATGATGTAGTAGCTTCTTGCTTTTCCGCATATCATGCTAACTCTATGATACAATTCCTTGCAAATGTTGCCGCTGCTATGAACATGGGTGTCAAGATGCCATCCATGTAGATGATGATCCAAATGGACTTCTACTTGGCCAAACACATCACCGACTTTTTCTCAGAGTGGAAGACGAGTGAACTCATCAACTACATCAGATCCCTTCTTGCTTTGTTCATCACCACGTTTCTGAATCAGTACCTCCATCACCTAACTTCTCGTTTTGTTGTTGCGCTTTGAGCGTTCAATTTGCACAAGAACCTGGCATGACCTGAGACGACAATTTCATCAGTCTTCATGTCTTCCATGATCGCATCTCTCCTATAAAGTCATATATCTGGCTCATGAGGAGCAAGGTAAGCATTAATTTTCATAAAAGCAATAGTATCTGGATTCTTCGACGCATACAGACAATTCTTCGAACTTCTCACAATGCTCTGGAAATTCAGAAACCCTTTGTTTGTGCATGTTCAGAAGAAGAGGAGTCAACGCCACCATGATTCTTCACATACAGAGAGGATTTGAAAAGGTGCACAAGCTGCTTGCTTCCTTCCTCATCATTCAACGGAGCAGTGTTCTTTCCTTCACCGTCAACCTCTAGATAATTCCATGTTTTTTTGCACTTCTGTCATTGCTTCTTCAATGATTGTTGAGATTCGAGTTCTGTACCACATCCAGAAAAATCATCACAATCAAATATTCTCCTTGGTGATCGACATACGCCTCCTGAACAAACAAAAAGCTGAAGGATTCCAATTTAGAAAGGATGTGTTTTACAAAAATAGAAGGTGCGACATCGACGAGGAAAAGATTACTTTTAGATCGTAAATCCCTCCTTTTTATATAAAGAGATCATGCATTTAAGAGATACATGAGCACACATGATTTGTCAACAACCAAAATTAGAACTAAAGTTCCTTTTCTATTTAGATGTCCTTCTTTACGTTAGATATAATTACGTCAATGCTATTTGTATTCACATATCTATTTATTTTTACATGATTTCTTTTACTTTGATTTCTGAAATTTGGCTCCACACTAGAAACCTAGCATTCCTATGCACATTTGATTATAAGCACAAATGTAATACGTATATAAATAGATTCTTGAGGCATGTTTTTAATCCAAGGATACCTTACACACACTCTGGCCACACCCCAATATGAGGTGAGTTTATATGACATGGTTCACATGCTCCTATGCGGAGTCAATCTTTATAAATGCATGCCATGGGTTATTGTATGCAAACTCGACTAAAGGCAAACAGTAACTCCAATTATCTTGTTTTTCATTCACATATATACACGACATATATTCAAGTACTCAATTAAGCCTTTTGGTTTCCCCTTCTACCAACATTTATAATCAGTTATTAATGTTCATCAGATGACTTTGATACTTGTTATGCTTACGAGCGTTAAGATATGTATATACCTATGATGGGGTGTATTACATTAGACACTTTAGAAGTGAGTAAGATTTCTCTCATCACTTAGATGTACAGTTTTTTAGAAATGAAGAAAAGTTGCACCCGATATTTCTGAGAGTTCTCCTTCTGTGTTGAATCTTTTGTGAAATGCTTTTGTAGAACTCTAAGCTATAGTTGATTGACCTCTGTACAGATTTTCAGCTTCTAATTGTGATCAGGATGAGAGAATTGAGTGTAGGAACATTTACATATGTAAATGTAAAGAAGAGAAGTTGTAGGAGGTGCCAAATGCGATGCTAATGTTTTGGTCAGTTCTCCTTCCACAATGTAAAGTTTTGAGCAAGCAAGTACTCATTATTTAAGTTGGAAGGTAAGCTACTTATGGCTAAAAGCATTTGATTAAACGGGTTCTAGTTTGGGAGAACCTAGCTTTAGAAGTTGTAGGTGTCAAAGTCGATTGTAAATAACTAGAGTTTTAGACATAGGTGACTTGTTAAGATCATTTCTCAAGATCTACTGAGTCTTTTGGAATGATTTAACTTGGATGAGGTGCACAAACTATAGAACACACTTTGTGCAAAGTCTTATTAAAAACTTTACACATTTGATAAGTCAATGAGTGAGTTATGTGCAGCAGACTTTCTGTGTAGTCACCTTCTTCACATTTTATGCTTCAGATCAGAAGGAGGACTCAACATTGATAATGAATGCAACTTGTGAAAGGCAAAGTGAAGACAAAAGAGTCTTCTACATTGACTCAGGGTGTAGCAATCACCTGAGTGGCAACATAGCTTTGATGACTGATTTGGAGAATAAGGTAACTAATCATGTAGTTCAAATAGGTGATAATACAAAGCACAATGTGAAGTCAATTGGATCAGTGAAGGCCAAGGATGGAAGTACTCTCTTGAGTAAGGTTTTGTATGTTCCTACAATTCCTAAGAATCTGATAAGTGTAGGACAGATTGTTGAAAAAGGTTATGAAGTTAGGTTCACTAATGACAGAGTTTTTGTGGAAGACCCTAGCAATGGGTATAAACAACTTGTTTCAGGTAAAAAAGAAGGAAGATTGTTCACATTGAAGATTCAAGGCAACATTGTTCATGCCTTGTTTACATATGGAGGACATAAGATCTCTGAGTTAGATCTTTGGCACCAAAGGCTTGGACATTTCAATGAAAGAGGTATTAAACATATGGTTAACAATGGCTCAGTGCTTGGATTGCCTTATGTTGCAGGTCAACATATGACATACAGATGTGAGGCATGTCAATTAGGTAAGGCTCATAAGCAATCTTATTCCAAGCATGGTTTTATGTATTTCAGAGAAGCTTGAATTAGTACACACAGATGTGTGGGGACCATCAAAGGATTTCAGTATCAATGGTTCAAGGTATTATGTGATTTATGTTGATGATGCTACCAGATGGATCACTATCTATGTGATCAAAGATAAGTTAGAGGTATTCAATACATTCAAACATTATCATGTGTATGCAGAGAGAATTACAGGTCAAAAATTCAAGAGACTAAGGTCAGATGGAGGGGGAGAGTATTTCTCTAATGAGTTCAGTGATTACTTGTGAATGTAGGTATAAAAAGGGAAATTACTTGCAGGTACTCTCCTCAACAAAATGGTGTACTAGAAAGGAGGAATAGAACTCTTGTTGAGTTTGCAAGATCCATGATGAAGGAGAAAAATTGCCGAAATTATTTGTGGGCTGAGGCTGTAAATACAGCCACGTATTTGGTCAATAGATTACCATGTAAAGCTTTGTAGGGTGTGACACCATATGAGCATGGTCGCATTGGAGACCTACATTTGATCATTGCAAAGTATTTGGATGTTTGGCATATGCATATGTGCCATCTCAATCAAGGCACAAATTGGAACCTAAAGCTGAAAATTATGTGTTCATTGAATATGATGATAAGCAGATGGGATATAGGTTGTGGAGTCCATCGACAAAATAGTTCCTTGTATCAAAGGATGTTACATTTGATGAGCAAGGTACTTGGTATGCAGGTACAATCAATATTTATGCAAGAGATGAAGAAGTTGTGAATCAAAAGAAAAGTAAATCAAAGGTTCACATATTTGATGAAGAGGAGAACAATGCAGACCATGTTGAAGTTGAAAAAGTGCCAAGGTTTGATCCAAAGTGTGATGAACCAGAAACCTCAAGGAATGGACAACTTAGAAGGTCGTCAAGACACAAATGGCAACCTACAGGGTATAGTTATGATACTTCTTTTTTTAGCTACCAAAGATTATGCTTATATGATAAAGGCAGATGAAGACCCTTCTACATATGAAGAGGCAAAAGGTAAGGAAAATTGGGAGAAAGCTATGCAGGAAGACTATGATGCATTGATGGAAAATCAGACATGGGATTTGGTTCCTAAACCAAATAGTCAGAAGATAATTGGATGCAAATGGGTCTACAAGACAAAGAGGTTTGCATATGGAAGTGTGTCTAGGTATAAAGCTAGACTTGTTGTGAAAGGGTTTGCTCAGACATATGGTATAGATTATGATGAGACTTATAGTCCTGTGGCAAAGATGACAACAATCAGGACACTCATAGCCATTGCTACATGTAAAGGTTAGAAATTATTTCAATTAGATGTGAAGAATGCTTTTTTAAATGGTTCCATTTCAATTGATGTTTTCATGGAGCAACCACAAGGATTCAGAAATGAAAGCTATCTAGATCATGTATGTAAGCTCAAGAGAGCTTTGTATGGTTTGAAGCAGGCCCCAAGGGCATGGAATTATAGACTTGTGAAGTTCTTGAAAGAACTTGGTTTCCAAGTATCTAAAGCAGATAGTAGCTTGCTTGTCAAAGCAAGTGATGATGGGTTCATTTACATGTGCATATATGTTGATGATATAATTCTTACAGGTACAGATGAGAAATGTATTCAAAGCCTAAAGAAGCAAATGGAGAAAGAGTTCAAGATTAGTGACTTGGGAGACTTGTCATATTTCTTGGGCATGGATATCTCATACACTCAACATGGAGTGTATGTAACTCAAGAAAGGTATTTGAAAATCTTGTTGGTCAAGTTTAAAATGGATGATTGCAGGGTAGCACCTACTTCAATGGAGATGAATCACAAATTGAGCAGATATGGAGGAGCAGAGTTCAAGGACATGAAGCTATATCAAAGTTTGCTTGGTAGTCTCATCTATGCTACATTAATTAGGCTTGACTTGTCATATGCAGTTGGAGTATTATCTCAATTCATGCATTGTCCTAGGAAAGAACATTGGATTGTAGGACAAAGAGTGTTGATGTACATTAAGGGTACACTCAAAGAAGGTTTGTATTATGGTTTTACATTAGATACAGACATCAAGATATATAGTGATGCAGATTGGGCAGGTAATGTTGATGATAGGAGATCAACTTATGGATACTTGTGTTATGTGGAAGATAAGTTAATTCCATGGTGTTCAAAGAAGCAACACAGAGTTGCTTTATCATCCACAGAAGCTGAATACAAAGGTATGGTGGAAGCTGCAAAGGAAGTGATATGGCTTAAGACTCTTATGAAGAGTTTTGACATCATTCAGAGTACACCCACTATTCATGGAGATAACATGAGTTCATTGTATTTAGCTGCTAATCCTATTTTTCATGCCGGGACTAAACACATTGAGAGTCGGTATCATTTTCTAAGAGAGAAGGTGATGGATAAAGAGATTGAAGTTATACATACTTCAACAAAAGATCAGATAGCTAATATGCTAACCAAAAGCTTGGATGGACCAAAGCTACACAGATTCAAAGACATGGCAGGTATAAAGAAGATAGAGAAAACCTCAATTGATGATGGAGGGGGAGCTGTTGGTGCAAGGCAATAAAAAAATGAAGTTTTAATGAAGTTTTGAAGTCAAGGATTGAAGAAAAGATCTAGTCATGAAGCATGAAGAAAGTACATGTTCAAAGAATGAAGATGTGTATACATATGTACATTAATTTAGAGTTAGTTCACTTATACTTTTGTATGGTTATGAACTTGTACATATTTTCCTATATATACAAGGAAAAATGTCGGGGCAAATAAGAGAGAGCATGTGAATAGGGAAATTAGAAGTTGTATGAGTCATTCGATGTAGCATTCCTCCAATCACGATCTTCTAATCACATGAATACGAGGAAACTTCCAATATAAAAATAAGACATAGCAATAAATAGAGGGATAAAAAAAATTTAGTTCATTTGAAAAATCCAATACAAGATAGTAACTTATCTTGATGAATCAAACGTCCCAATCCCTTATACAAATAATAGCTTTGGAAAATAACTTCTTGAAGAAGCCTCGACCTCGCGACCACCCCCGAGACAATCTCAATCCCAATCTCAATCACAATAACAATCTCAATCACAATCTCAATCTCAATCTCAATCACAATCTCAATCTCACTCTCAATCTCATTATCATGGCTCATTTTTCTAGATATCATTGGATGATGGGATCCAATTCACACGAGAAGGTTTCTTCTTGATTGTAGTCTTAATATTTTTGTCTTCATGATCATGCCTCCATCTTTCGTCCTCTTGGCTCCATGCGAGCTTCATATTCATCAAGCGTGCATTCATGTTTTAATGTCATATCTTCTTCGTCCCACGGATTCTTAGTTTCTCATCGATTTGAGCTTTTGAGCTTGTTTTGAGGTGTAAGTTCATATGATGTAGTAGCTTCTTGCTTTTCCGCATATCATGCTAACTCTATGATACAATTCCTTGCAAATGTTGCCGCTGCTATGAACATGGGTGTCAAGATGCCATCCATGTAGATGATGATCCAAATGGACTTCTACTTGGCCAAACACATCACCGACTTTTTCTCAGAGTGGAAGACGAGTGAACTCATCAACTACATCAGATCCCTTCTTGCTTTGTTCATCACCACGTTTCTGAATCAGTACCTCCATCACCTAACTTCTCGTTTTGTTGTTGCGCTTTGAGCGTTCAATTTGCACAAGAACCTGGCATGACCTGAGACGACAATTTCATCAGTCTTCATGTCTTCCATGATCGCATCTCTCCTATAAAGTCATATATCTGGCTCATGAGGAGCAAGGTAAGCATTAATTTTCATAAAAGCAATAGTATCTGGATTCTTCGACGCATACAGACAATTCTTCGAACTTCTCACAATGCTCTGGAAATTCAGAAACCCTTTGTTTGTGCATGTTCAGAAGAAGAGGAGTCAACGCCACCATGATTCTTCACATACAGAGAGGATTTGAAAAGGTGCACAGGCTGCTTGCTTCCTTCCTCATCATTCAACGGAGCAGTGTTCTTTCCTTCACCGTCAACCTCTAGATAATTCCATGTTTTTTTGCACTTCTGTCATTGCTTCTTCAATGATTGTTGAGATTCGAGTTCTGTACCACATCCAGAAAAATCATCACAATCAAATATTCTCCTTGGTGATCGACATACGCCTCCTGAACAAACAAAAAGCTGAAGGATTCCAATTTAGAAAGGATGTGTTTTACAAAAATAGAAGGTGCGACATCGACGAGGAAAAGATTACTTTTAGATCGTAAATCCCTCCTTTTTATATAAAGAGATCATGCATTTAAGAGATACATGAGCACACATGATTTGTCAACAACCAAAATTAGAACTAAAGTTCCTTTTCTATTTAGATGTCCTTCTTTACGTTAGATATAATTACGTCAATGCTATTTGTATTCACATATCTATTTATTTTTACATGATTTCTTTTACTTTGATTTCTGAAATTTGGCTCCACACTAGAAACCTAGCATTCCTATGCACATTTGATTATAAGCACAAATGTAATACGTATATAAATAGATTCTTGAGGCATGTTTTTAATCCAAGGATACCTTACACACACTCTGGCCACACCCCAATATGAGGTGAGTTTATATGACATGGTTCACATGCTCCTATGCGGAGTCAATCTTTATAAATGCATGCCATGGGTTATTGTATGCAAACTCGACTAAAGGCAAACAGTAACTCCAATTATCTTGTTTTTCATTCACATATATACATGACATATATTCAAGTACTCAATTAACCCTCTTGGTTTCCCCTTCTACCAACATTTATAATCAGTTATTAATGTTCATCAGATGACTTTGATACTTGTTATGCTTACGAGCGTTAAGATATGTATATACCTATGATGTGGTATATTACATTAGACACATTAGAAGTGAGTAAGATTTCTCTCATCACTTAGATGTACAGTTTTTTAGAAATGAAGAAAAGTTGCACCCGATATTTCTGAGAGTTCTCCTTCTGTGTTGAATCTTTTGTGAAATGCTTTTGTAGAACTCTAGGCTATAGTTGATTGACCTCTATACAGATTTTCAGCTTCTAATTGTGATCAGGATGAGAGAATTGAGTGTAGGAACATTTACATATGTGAATGTAAAGAAGAGAAGTTGCAAGAGGTGCCAAATGCGATGCTAATGTTTTGGTCAGTTCTCCTTCCACAATGTAAAGTTTTGAGCAAGCAAGTACTCATTATTTAAGTTGGAAGGTAAGCTACTTATGGCTAAAAGCATTTGATTAAACAGGTTCTAGTTTGGGAGAACCTAGCTTTAGAAGTTGTAGGTGTGAAAGTCGATTGTAAATAACTAGAGTTTTAGACATAGGTGACTTGTTAAGATCATTTCTCAAGATCTACTGAGTCTTTTGGAATGATTTAACTTGGATGAGGTGCACAAACTATAGAACACACTTTGTGCAAAGTCTTATTAAAAAATTTACACATTTGATAAGTCAATGAGTGAGTTATGTGCAGCAGACTTTCTGTGTAGTCACCTTCTTCACATTTTATGCTTCAGATCAGAAGGAGGACTCAACATTGATAATGAATGCAACTTGTGAAAGGCAAAGTGAAGACAAAAGAGTCTTCTACATTGACTCAGGGTGTAGCAATCACCTGAGTGGCAACATAGCTTTGATGACTGATTTGGAGAATAAGTTAACTAATCATGTAGTTCAAATAGGTGATAATACAAAGCACAATGTGAAGTCAATTGGATCAGTGAAGGCCAAGGATGGAAGTACTCTCTTGAGTAAGGTTTTGTATGTTCCTACAATTCCTAAGAATCTGATAAGTGTAGGACAGATTGTTGAAAAAGGTTATGAAGTTAGGTTCACTAATGACAGAGTTTTTGTGGAAGACCCTAGCAATGGGTATAAACAACTTGTTTCAGGTAAAAAAGAAGGAAGATTGTTCACATTGAAGATTCAAGGCAACATTGTTCATGCCTTGTTTACATATGGAGGACATAAGATCTCTGAGTTAGATCTTTGGCACAAAAGGCTTGGACATTTCAATGAAAGAGGTATTAAACATATGGTTAACAATGGCTCAGTGCTTGGATTGCCTTATGTTGCAGGTCAACATATGACATACAGATGTGAGGCATGTCAATTAGGTAAGGCTCATAAGCAATCTTATTCCAAGCATGGTTTTATGTATTTCAGAGAAGCTTGAATTAGTACACACAGATGTGTGGGGACCATCAAAGGATTTCAGTATCAATGGTTCAAGGTATTATGTGATTTATGTTGATGATGCTACCAGATGGATCACTATCTATGTGATCAAAGATAAGTTAGAGGTATTCAATACATTCAAATATTATCATGTGTATGCAGAGAGAATTACAGGTCAAAAATTGAAGAGACTAAGGTCAGATGGAGGGGGAGAGTATTTCTCTAATGAGTTCAGTGATTACTTGTGAATGTAGGTATAAAAAGGGAAATTACTTGCAGGTACTCTCCTCAACAAAATTGTGTAGTAGAAAGGACGAATAGAACTCTCGTTGAGTTTGCAAGATCCATGATGAAGGAGAAAAATTGCCCAAATTATTTGTGGGCTGAGGCTATAAATACAGCCACGTATTTGGTCAATAGATTACCATGTAAAGCTTTGCAGGGTGTGACACCATATGAGCATGGTCGCATTGGAGACCTACATTTGATCATTGCAAAGTATTTGGATGTTTGGCATATGCATATGTGCCATCTCAATCAAGGCACAAATTGGAACCTAAAGCTGAAAAGTATGTGTTCATTGGATATGATGATAAGCAGATGGGATATAGGTTGTGGAGTCCATCCAAAAAATAGTTCCTTGTATCAAAGGATGTTACATGTGATGAGCAAGGTACTTGGTATGCAGGTACAATCAATATTTATGCAAGAGATGAAGAAGTTGTGAATCAAAAGAAAAGTAAATCAAAGGTTCACATATTTGATGAAGAGGAGAACAATGCAGACCATGTTGAAGTTGAAAAAGTGCCAAGGTTTGATCCAAAGTGTGATGAACCAGAAACCTCAAGGAATGGACAACTTAGAAGGTCGTCAAGACACAAATGGCAACCTACAAGGTATAGTTATGATACTTCTTTGTTTAGCTACCAAAGATTATGCTTATATGATAAAGGCAGATGAAGACCCTTCTACATATGAAGAGGCAAAAGGTTAGGAAAATTGGGAGAAAGCTATGCAGGAAGACTATGATGCATTGATGGAAAATCAGACATGGGATTTGGTTCCTAAACCAAATAGTCAGAAGATAATTGGATGCAAATGGGTCTACAAGACAAAGAGGTTTGCATATGGAAGTGTGTCTAGGTATAAAGCTAGACTTGTTGTGAAAGGGTTTGCTCAGACATATGGTATAGATTATGATGAGACTTATAGTCCTGTGGCAAAGATGACAACAATCAGGACACTCATAGCCATTGCTACATGTAAAGGTTGGAAATTATGTCAATTAGATGTGAAGAATGCTTTTTTAAATGGTTCCATTTCAAATGATGTTTTCATGGAGCAACCACAAGGATTCAGAAATGAAAGCTATCTAGATCATGTATGTAAGCTCAAGAGAGCTTTGTATGGTTTGAAGCAGGCCCCAAGGGCATGGAATTATAGACTTGTGAAGTTCTTGAAAGAACTTGGTTTCCAAGTATCTAAAGCAGATAGTAGCTTGCTTGTCAAAGCAAGTGATGATGGGTTCATTTACATGTGCATATATGTTGATGATATAATTCTTACAGGTACAGATGAGAAAGGTATTCAAAGCCTAAAGAAGCAAATGGAGAAAGAGTTCAAGATTAGTGACTTGGGAGACTTGTCATATTTCTTGGGCATGGATATCTCATACACTCAACATGGAGTGTATGTAACTCAAGAAAGGTATTTGAAAATCTTGTTGGTCAAGTTTAAAATGGATGATTGCAGGGTAGCACCTACTCCAATGGAGATGAATCACAAATTGAGCAGATATGGAGGAGAAGAGTTCAAGGACATGAAGCTATATCAAAGTTTGCTTGGTAGTCTGATCTATGCTAAATTAAATTTAGAAACGATGTGTTTTACAACAAAAGAAGGTGCGACATCGACGAGGAAAAGATTACTTTTAGATCGTAAATCCCTCCTTTTTATATAAAGAGAGCATGCATTTAAGAGATACATGAGCACACATGATTTGTCAACAACCGAAATTAGAACTAAAGTTCCTTCTCTATTTATATGTCCTTCTTTACGTTAGATAATTACGTGAATGCTATTTGTATTCACATATCTATTTATTTTTACATGATTTCTTTTACTTTGATTTCTGAAATTCGGCTCCACACTAGAAAACTTGCATTCCTATGCACATTTGATTATAAGCACAAATGTAATACGTATATAAATAGATTCTTGAGGCATGTTTTTAATCCAAGGATACCTTACACACACTCTGGCCACACCCCAATATGATGTGAGTTTATATGACATGGTTCACATGCTCCTATGCGGAGTCAATCTTTATAAATGCATGCCATGGGTTATTGTATGCAAACTCGACTAAAGGAAAACAGTAACTCCAATTATCTTGTTTTTCATTCACATATATACACGACATATATTCAAGTACTCAATTAACCCTCTTGGTTTCCCCTTCTACCAACATTTATAATCACTTATTAATGTTCATGAGATGACTTTGATACTTGTTATGCTTACGAGTGATAAGATATGTATATACCTATGATGGGGTATATTACATTAGACACTTTAGAAGTGAGTAAGATTTCTCTCATCACTTAGATTTAAAGTTTTTTAGAAATGAAGAAAAGTTGCACCCGATATTTCAGAGAGTTCTCCTTCTGTGTTGAATCTTTTGTGAAATGCTTTTGTAGAACTCTAAGTCTATAGTTGATTGACCTGTGTACAAATTTTCAGCTTCTAATTGTGATCAGGATGAGAGATATGAGTGTAGGAACATTTACATATGTAAATGTTAAGAAGAGAAGTTGCAGGAGGTGCAAAATGCGATGCTAATGTTTTGGTCAGTTCTCCTTCCACAATGTAAAGTTTTGAGCAAGCAAGTACTCATTCTTTAAGTTGGAAGGTAAGCTACTTATCCCCAAAGGCATTTGATTAAACGGGTTCTAGTTTGGGAGAACCAAGCTTTAGAAGTTGTAGGTGTCAAAGTCGATTGTAAATAACTAGAGTTTTAGACATTGGTGACTTGTTAAGATCATTTCTCAAGATCTACTGAGTCTTTTGGAATGATTTAACTTGGATGAGGTGCACAAACTATAGAAGACACTTTGTGCAAAGTCTTATTAAAAACTTTACACATTTGATAAGTCAATGAGTGAGTTATGTGCAACAGACTTTCTATGT
The DNA here is from genome assembly GCA_020310875.1 of Ceratopteris richardii. Taxonomy (NCBI): domain Eukaryota; kingdom Viridiplantae; phylum Streptophyta; class Polypodiopsida; order Polypodiales; family Pteridaceae; genus Ceratopteris; species Ceratopteris richardii. The sequence continues at coordinate 79,030,397 of CM035408.1, read as the reverse complement.
AGTCACCTTCTTCACATTTTGTTCAAGATTTTGGAAATTGAGTATTGATCCTCCAAATTGGTGAAGGTTTTAAGTTACTCTTGATAGAGAAGTGCTCCAAATTCAAGATTAGCTTGTTCTTTTAGAGATTAACACTCTCCATCAACATGTATGGTATAATAGAGGTGCATCTAATTTGATGTCGTGCAAAGTCTGCACTAGCCATTTTGGCACAGTTTTTGCCTCCTCATCTATAACATCACATGAAACCTACAAAGGCTTAGAAGTTGCCTCATTAGGCCCAACACTAGACTATCCACCTATAGAAAGAGGTAGTAAAGTATCATACATGTCTTTGGAGCTAATAGATGTCTCCTTCATACATGAAAGTAAGGGCTGAATAACATCTTCCACAAAAAAAACATTACGGCTAACCAGAATACATTTATTCTATGGATGATAGAGATGATAGCCTTTGCTTTCAGAATTGTACCCAACAAAAATACATTTTACTACTTTATCATGCGATTTTCTACGATGTTGTTCAGGCACTAATGCATATGCCAAACAACCAAAAACACACAGATGAGGAACAGATGGCTTGCGAACATGCCAAGGCTCATATGGAGTGATAGACTGCAACACGTTAGTGGGATACCTGTTAAGTACATATGCTACACACATAACAACATCAAGCGAGAAACTATGTGGTAAATCCTGACTCTTGACCATAGACCTTGTCATCTCCATGAGTGACCTGCTCTTCCATTCACCAACTCCATTCTATTGACGTGTATATGGCATTGTACACTGATGTTTTATCCCATGTTCAACCAGAAATGCATTAAAGTTAGAAGACATATATCCCCCCCCCCCCCGCCCCCCGATCAAAATGGAGGGTGCCCATTTTACATGCTGACAGATTCTCAGCCAAAACCAAAAATTGTTTGAAGCACATAAACACTTCGAACTTTGCTTTCAATGGATATACCCATGCATGCCTGGAAAAATCATCAACGAAGCAAAGATAATTTCCAAAAGAGGGTGTCTGCATAGGACCACAAACATCACTATGAACAAGCTTCAATTTTTGAGTTGCTCGAACTAAACCATCTTTTGGAAATGAGGAATGTTGTATTTTGCCCAAAATACAGCCTTCATAGACATGTTTACTGGGTGCCTCAAGTTTAGGCAAAGAGGACACCATTTAAAATTTCTACATGCGTAGCAAACTAGAAAAATTCAGATGAACAAAGCATGCATGCCAAAGCTTTCCATCCAACATAGCCTAAGAATCATGTATTGCACATGCTGAATCATTCACAACATAGTCTATGAGCATATACAGCCCATGACATAAAATCCCAAAACAATAATCACATCGCCATTTGATAGATCATGAAATGTACACCTGTCATCAAGAAATTTCACAACCAAGCCAATCTTGGTTGAACCTGAAACTGATAACAGATTCTTCTTGATCCCTAACAAAAATAAAGCATATGACAAAGTGAAAGAACTACCATCAGTAATAGTCAGAATGATCTTACCGACTCCCATAACATGATAAGAGGATTTGTTGGCGCATGTAACAATATTCCTTGTAGGGGCAGGCTCGAGTGAAGAGAAGAAACTACATTGCAAGGTAATATGTTTGGTCGCCCCACTATCAAAGTACCAAACATCTAAGTCTACTGCAGACATGCTCATGAGAAGATGGGTCAAAACTGCAAATAGTAGTAAATGTCCATTCTTCATTCTACACAAGATTAGCAGACTCTATTTTCGATGTAGAGGCCTCTGCAACAACCATTCCGACCTCTTTCTTCTTTTCCTCTTTAGTAGCCAATTTTGGATAGCTCTTAATGACATGATCGTTTTCTTTATAGTATTTGCAAAAAAAATTTTGCTTTTTTGATTTCTTCTCGCTTTTGTCTTCCTTCTTCGATTATGCAGAATCAATAGATTTTTCACTTACTAGTAGAAGAGCCCCATTTTCCATTGTCCTTCTGACTAGCCAAGAAAGCTTGATCTACAACACACATAATGGACCTCTTTTGTCTAGATTGATCTTCTTGCAATAGAATAGAAACTCTCTTCAAATGTTAAGGCATTTGGATTACCTTTCATAAGCAAATGAAGATTAGAAGCAAAAATCTGGTATGAATCGGGAAGACCATTCAAAACAGTCTGCACAAGTGAACTATCAAGAAGGACTTCATCAATAGAAATCAATTGTTCCTTCAAATTCTTGATCTTTGTCAGAAAATTGTCCATAGAGTCACCTTCATTCATGTGCTCACTCTCCAACTATTTCCAGAGGTAAGCAACAGGAGCCTCATTCCTAGCCTAGTACAATGTGATATATTACATTCTTCCCCTCTTTGAAGAACTCTGTCCTCAGTGTTGGAATCGTTTATGATAATTAAAGCATTTAACGAACTAACTCTCAATTGTGAGGTCATACCGAAAAGCTTTATTACAATAGAATTCGGTTGCTATGCCATATAATTAGTACAAGAATACTTATCTTCATCATTTCCTTCATCAATTTCACGATTGATTTTTTTTTTCCACATTTAATTCATCATCACCATCATAGACCTGCAAAAATCATATCTTCTTGACAAGATCATGAGCCATATAAAAGTATTAGAAAAATAAAAAACATAATCTTATGTATAGCATCAGTTGTTGTTCTTGAAGGAAATAAAATACATGTTTGGTGAATTAAACTAGTTCGAAATAGATAGCAACATCAGCGTTCTAAACGCGCACATATTTATCTCATTAGAGAGAAATATTTTTCTTATGCACAAGAATCAACGTGGATATCTAAACTATCACTCATCTATAACAAGGATGTCTATAACGTCATTCAATGATGAAAGAAACGCCAAACGAGTGCATTTATAGCATTAAAATTGATGATAATATCATTACTTCAAGCTGTCTTACCTTCCATATCTCCTTAAAATCTTTATAAAATATCATACAGATCTTTACCATGTCTATTCTAAGTTGGCGAATGCCTATTTTGTAACCATATAAATTATTTATAGTGTTATCGTCTCCCATAGTTTCATAGTTTAATTTATGGCTTAGTCAACAACGAAAAACAAGGCAAAAACAGACGATAACTTCGAACTCATGTCTAAATACTCTTATTGTATAATCCATTCACTATCACTTCAATCTTCACAATTCATCACGGTGTCGGGAAGAAGGAGGTCGGGCAGGAAGCTGACGCAGGGGTTGGATCAGGTCCCTTACTAGTGCGCACCCGTTCCGCTGTCCTGCGAGCGGCGTCTGCGCATTGGGCACCTCGCCTAAACTCTCTCTGAAGTGTGTGTCAATCTTCGTAAGGCCCCTGCCTCTCGGAAGTGACGAGACGTGCGTGCGTATGCATGAGACCGTAGGTGTCGAGAAAGAGACAAATCTGATACAACACTGATACTCGGAATCGCTGGGTCGGTGTGTATACAAACTCGATGATAGAATAAAATCTGATACAGTGATGCCCACTACAGTGCGGGTCGGTGATGCGAAAATCCGCTACAGTGCGAAATAAGTGAATACAAATGTATGCCGCCGCTATAGTGCGGATCAGCCGGATATGACGTAGGCCTCCCGCTACAGTGCAGGAAGTCACCCTCGTGACTCGTCGGTCTTCAGATCTTTGCGGTCCAAGCTTTTCTTCCAAACTTCGGTCTTCAGTGAATGCTTTATTTCAAGTCTTCTCCAAATAATGGTCTTCACTTCATAAACCGCAATAGCCTCTGATCACTCAATAACCTGGAGAGTAGATGCACCAAGAAGATCCACAAGGTACTCTTTACTTCAGGCTTCAATCTTTAATTCTTCACTTCATATAATCCTCCAATATCATCAACCTGGAAAGAAGTTCCACAATCAAGATCTACGAGGTATATAGCTTTCTATCTTCGGTCCTCAAAGCTTTTCGTCACTTCATTTAATGCTTGTACAAATCATGAGAAACCACAATAACCTGGTAGGAAGATTCACAAGTAAGTTCGTCCAATAAATTTTGAATGATACAAATATGCCCGCGACAGTGCGGGTCCATGATGCGAAAATCTGCTACAGTGCGGAACAGGTCAATACAAATAAATGCCGCCGCTACAGTGCGGATCGACCGGATATAAATTAGACCCCTCGCTACAGTGGGAGAAATCGCCCATGGAACTTCCTCTTCACTTCTTTGCGGTTGAATCTTTTCTTCACTTTTCTTTGGTCCAAGCTTTTCTTCAAGTCCTCACTTTGCAGCTCTTTACTTCAAAATCCACAGAAACCTGGAGAATAGATGCACCAAGAAAATGCACGAGTTTTGTACTCTTTACTTCAGTCTTCAATCAGCAATTCTTTACTTCATATAATCCTCCAATATCATCAACCGCTCGAACCTGGAAAAGCATTCCACAGAAGAAACCCACGGGGTGCTCTTTATCTTTAGTCTTCAATCTCTTTCTTCACTTCATATAATCTCTCAAATCATGAACCTGAAAAGAGGATTCCACAAGCAAGATCCACGAGGAGTTAAAACCCATTAGTACATTTATAGGATTCACAAATAAAATACTCTCACAAACTAATCTATCCTTCCTTTTTACTTCTCTTCAGATTCTCTTTTTCCTTTGTGCTAGCAATATGTAACAATGAGAGCCCACACTTGAAATCCATAATGTTCTATTCGTTTTTATGAGCTTTCATTATGTAGTATGTTTAGTCAATGTAAAATGAATATCGTAGTGGAGAAATAAGATGACTATACGAATGCCCTCAATAAATAGAAAGAGGAAAGCTTAAAAGTAATTCCATTATATCTACAGTGACGATGATGAGATCTTGCTATCCATCAGATCTGGGTTGCACATATTTTGTCATCAAATCGTGAGCTAAATGTTTCATTAGTTTAGCTTCTCCATAACATTTTTGAATCATTTATTTTATTGTTAGGAAGGATCGCAGTTATTTTGAATGCCATTTCGAGAGAACATCACATTACTTTCTATTGTTGTGCGCCATGTACTATCGAAGCATTTGGGAACTCTTTTCCCATGCATTTGCTCTACTGTTCTTCAAACCCAGTTTTCTCAATCAAACAGAAACTATTATAAACATGAACCAAGGTGCTATTAATATTGATGCTCTTGGCTAACAATCTTGCTCCGGCAATCTCAGCATGCAACCCTAAAATCCTTTCAAGAGATCCTTCGTTAACACAGCTTTCAAATCATATGATACTGCACTATAAGTGATCCTATCTTTTTGCATTTGCACCAAACAGTCAAGAGCTTTCTCACCATGGGCATGTTTGACATACCCTGTTGCTAATGCTATCCATGTGAATGTGTTTCTAGATGGAAGACTTTCAAGCATATTTTTAGCTTCTTCAAGGGCACCGCATGTAGAGTACATGTGAATTACAGCACTGTCAACAAAAACTCAGTATTACCTTTCTTAGCAATTTCAGAATGTTTTTTTTAATATAAAGGAAGTTCGGCAATAGCCTACTCTCCCGGACTTGAATTAAATTAAGAAACAAAGGTACAAAAGAAGGGGACTAGCGCCCACGGGACCCCCCAAATCCCACAAAGCAGGGGAAACTTGTATGGGTTCTAGGTTGCGTTACATAGAAGGTTGATTACCCTCTCATCGCCCTCGTGCGGGGCCCACTTGGGTTTGAGCTTGTTGTTGATCAAAATGAAAACTTTATGGTGCCTGAAGGGGGGGGATTTCTTACAGTTAACAATCCTTTTGCCAAGGAGGAATAGTGATTTCTCTATCGACCATTCCTTGGGGGTATCGCCGAAGTTGAGAGCACACCTCTCCCGCCAGATTTTCCACAGGACTTCCCCTCTGATGGCGTTCCAGAGCGTCGCGGAGCAGCCGATCGCTTCTCCCAAAAGGACTTGTTTCCAACAAAGCTGTTTTGGAAGTCTGATTTTCTTTCCAACCGCTTGCCAGATTCTGAGGGAGCTGGGGCAGGAAAGGAAGATGTGTGGGACATCTTCACTAGCCCGGTGACAGCCTTTGCACCAGGGAGGGATCCCGCAAATTTTGCTAGCCTTGTGGTTAGTCCAAATTGCACGATGCAGAATTTGCCAAAGGAGGACAGACTTCTTAATCTCAATTTCAGAATGTTAATCAAATCCATCGTTTAAGTCTTCATTTCGCGCAAGAAGTAAACTCTCTCTCTGTCTCTCTCTCCTCCACGTATTTTCTCCTGTGCCTATCTGTGCGTGATCCTCTCTCTGTCTCTCTCTCTCCATATGCTGTTGCGTAGCTAGACGGATTCTCTCTCTGTCTATTTTTGCGGATTCTGTGTCAGCCAATTACGCAGGGCCAATAGACAGCCATATCGGATCTCTCTCATCACACCCGCATGAGCGACTCTTTCTCCATCCTCCTATTCTCCGCCAGCCACGCAGCGCCTCTCACAAGTCTCTCCAACCTTTCGACTGCTCAGCGTCTCTCCCTCTCTCTACGCCTAATCCACGGTCATCGACTCATCACCTCTGCGCGTGCAAGTAGCCAGCAGTACCGTCGGTGTCATGTTTTCTCTCTCTCTCTCTCTCTCTCGACATCAAGCGCCGCCAATAGCCATCCAGGTCCTCTCTCTGCAACATCTGCGCATTCGACTAAGCAAGCTGACTACCCAGTGACTCTTTCTCTTTCCAACGAATGCATCCAGATGGATGCCCCCGTTCTCTCTCTCCAGTGTGTCGTGCAGCACCGACAGGAACTACATGTGGCATACGGCTCTCTCTCTCCTCTCTTTCTCTCTTCCGCTTCTACTTCTCTCCCTATCCTCAACATCTCCGAAATCTTCTGCGCAACGCCTATCTCATCTCTTCTCTCTCTCTCTTTCTCTCTCGAGTCTCTCGTCAGTTTCTCTCAGCAGCGCCGTCGAGCCTCCTTAGATTGCTCTGCGTGCGTGTGCGCGGCAGCCACGTACTCTCCTCCATCCCTCTCCACGCAGATCTCCGAAGCATGTGTCTGCTCAATCTCCTCTGTCTCATTAGGTGCGGTCCTCCTATCGGTCAAATGCGCAAGTAGTTCCCTGACTTCCCTCTCTTGTGTCGGAGACGTAGCACTGCCATCAACAACACACGCCGACTGTTTCTCTGTCTCTGACAACATTCGCACGACATCCCCTGAATCACTCTCTCTTTCTCCCTCCACTACGCTATCACATCTCTGTGCAGGTGACCTTATCTACTCTCTCCTCTGCGTATCTTCCCCTACGCCTGTCTCTGCTCGATCCTCTCTCGACCCCCACTGTCGGAGCTCTCTCTGTTGTTGCACCTATCAGGTCCTGCTAGCTCCCGAGAGCAGCACAGTCAGTCGTCGACTAAGGGCTGTAGACTAAGCAACATACCTCTCTCTACCGACAGAGCACCGAGAGGCTCTGCCCTCTCTCTCTCTATTCGTGTGACAGCAGTTATCTACATAAGTTACCCTCCTCCTCGAACCATGAAAGCTCTTAAGCACTATCGTAAAGCACGAGCAAGAAGATGAACATGAACAGAAATGGAAAAGAAGCATACTTGGAAAGAAGTTCCACAATCAAGATCCACGAGGAGGACCAAATGAGTTTAGGCACCTATTTATAGGCCTCCCCCCCTTGGACTTTCCTCTAGAAACTTCTAACCTCCTTAACCAACTTTCTAATTTCAGACCACATTGCATGTTCATTTTCTATTTTTGGGAAATACCACGTCTTGTTTTTATTTTCTATTTTTTTTTCTCCCTTTTTTTTATTTTAGTTTTGGTTTCACACTATGTACATACAAAATTAATTAATCTAAGGGTTTGGTCTAGGATAAACACCGATTTCAAGTGTCTAAGCTAGGGATTTTGGCCGGGCAAATTAGGGCTTTGATCACAATCAAGTCAAACACATTAATCCAAGGGTTTATTTACAATTTGGATCTAAACTCCAAGGATTTCCAAGGGTTCAAGTCTATTTTTCATGGGATAAACCCACATTTTGAGTCAGTTTCAAGGGTCAAACCTAAGAGTTTATGGGTCAAACGTTAGATATTTACACACACGGTTCTAACGTACATCTCGAACATGATTTCGCATCGCACAGTCAATCACATCGGCCAAATCATGCACGAAATATACCCCTCTTTAGATCAAAACATCACACAAATCTCATAAAATCTATGAACTTTGAAATAGAATCATGCACACTTCCCTGCGGGATTTCATCCCGACATTCGCCCCTACTAAACCTGCACATCGTCCCGATGGACCAACCTGCAAGATCCAACAGAAGAGTATCAGGGTTCTTTTGAAATACTTTTTACTTTTTATTTTCTTCTTTTCAAAAATCAAAGATGACTTCATGCAATACATGCAATTTTTATAAAGATTAGTACGAATTTTAGAAAATTATGCAGATTCAAGTTTTACAAACATCCTACTATGTTTTCTGCGTCTGCAATCTGACAAGTAATCACATGAATAAACTGTTGGCTTTCTAGATCTTCTGTTCATTCAACTGGTTCAGATCCACCAACTCATTCTAATTACTAGCATATACATATGTTTCTACTAACTCAGTTTGTAGAATATACCTCGATTCCTACCATTTATCTCCTACTCTCCAACTCTCCATTAGATCTCTTTCCTTTTCCTTTTTCTTTTTTATTTTATTTTTCTTTTTCTCTTCATCTCAGCTCAACATTTCTTTTTATCTTTCATTTTCACAAATCGGCCTATGTCGAAATCGGGTGCGACTCATGGACTTGTCCGCCCGGCCAAGTTTATCCCACCTGTCTGCCGATCCGACATAGCGCACGACATACACAACGTCAGTCCTACATGAAATCGACGTCAGCTCGTGGCTCTGACCACACAACCAGAGTGACTCCACCCGCCTATCGACCCATGCAGGCCCATGGCAACAAATAGGTCAGGCCTACGACGAAACTAGCTACGGCTCGTGGCCTTGATCGCCCGACCAAGGTGGCTCCACCTGCCTACTAGCCCATCGCAGCGCACTAACAACATGCACACACATATAAGCTCGCTTGAGTATGAATGCTTTTCATAAATCATGATACATATGGAGGTAAGATCTCGTAAGAAATAAATAGTAGGATCCAAAGTTTCCCACTCACTAAGTGTTCAAATCAATCAGCATATACATGCACTCGGTCTAATCATGCCATCACATTCCCAAGCTTTCACTCTCAAAAGTCTCTAGTCCACTAACTGATTTTATTCATATAATTCCTAGTCGTTCATGCTTCATGCAAACCCATAATAGATATTTGTTATCTTCATTCTACATGATTTTCATAAATTCATACATATCTTTATCACACACATAAATGCAATGCATATGCTCTAACAGAAAGAAAATAGATCTCAAATAAAAAACATTTCACCTTGTCATTTTTCTTGCATCTTCTTCATTGATTGATCCAGCTTCTCTTAAATTTTCATAATCTATCATTCTCCATCAACATCAACATCAATGTCATCAGCATCCTCCAGTGTTATCAGTATCCTCCAGTGTCATCAGTATCCTCCAGTGTCATCAGTATCCTCTAGCATCATCAGTATCCTCCAGTGTCATCAGTATCCTCCAGTGTCATCAATATCCTCTAGTGTCATCAGTATCCTCCAGCAGCATCATCATCATTATCATAATCATCATCATCATAATCAAACATCATCATTTATCATCACCGTTATCAATCATCATCTTTCATCATCATCTTTATCAATCATTATCTTTTATCATCATCTTTATCAATCATTATCTTTCATCATCATCAATCATCATAAACCATCATCATCAATCATTAGCATTCATCAGTCATCTTCATTCAATAGTTCTTGATCATTCTTGTATGTTTCATTATGCTTTTTCTTCAATCATCACTCAAGATTTCCAAATATATCTTGGAAAGTCATATTTTTAGTTCTCTTATTCTTTTTCAAAGACTTGGAAGGTTTCGAAGTTGTCTTTATACTCCCCTCGATTTGCACAATAATGTCATCAAGCACTTCTTTTTTTGCTTTGTTAACTCGTTTATCAGATTTTATATCTTCTTTAGTCTCTTCTGTACTCTTTTCTAGTTCAATCTGTTTATCAAAGTTTACTTGGGATTGTATTTTTGTAACTTTATCTTGGTCAAATAAATTTTCATTAGTCAAAATTTTGTGATCAAATGAAACATATATCTCTTGATCTTTCTTTAATTTCTCTTGATTTTCTCTATGAAACTCTCTTTTATGATCTATTTCTATTTGTTCTCTCAATATCTGCTCAATATTTTTCTTTTCAACCTTTATCTGTCTACCTTTGGCTTCTTCAGTAGATTTCTCTTGACACTCAATAGATAGTAGGCTCTTTTCTTCATCAGATCTATTATCTTCATGAGTTTTTGGTTTCCATATCTTTTGAAATGCCTTTGATCTAGGTTTGCTCTCTTCAAAATATTCCTTCATCTTTTCCTACATTCAAATGCAAAGATATTTGCTCTTGATATTAACAAATTTTTCCCTCGTGCTCACTTACAAGTCTATGTTTGCATGCACTCTCATATGCTATGTAGTCCTAGAACATATGTCCAAACTGATCACACCAAAAGCAACGTATAGGTCCCTTCTCAATCCGACTTGATTTCCTAGGTATCACTCTAGGCATGGGTCTTCTAAGACCTAAAGACTGTTTATGTGCAGATATGCCTTGGACTTTTACCTCATGCTCATTATCACATTTCAATACTTGTAGGTCATTAACTTGGTTTGGTAACAGGTCAACCTTATTTCTGAATTCAGAAATCTCAGAATTTGATACTTCCTTTACATCTTTAATGCTTATGCCCATCAACTGAATAGTATCTGATATTGAATTTATATTTTGCATTAGGGTCATAACAATACCAAACTTTGATTTTATAGATTCATTTGTGTTTATTTCTATTTCTTTAATTCGTCTTCATATCTCCTAAACTGTCCGATGTCGAGGTTCCTGTCTCTCTTCTCAAGGAGTGGGTGGCCTGTCGAGGATCACCGGGCAACCGCCTCGCTTCACGTCCGGTTCAGGTGTCGGGAAGAAGGAGGTCGGGCAGGAAGCCGGCGCTGGGGTTGGATCACACCCCTTACTGGTGCCCGCCCGTTCCCGTTGTCCTGCGAGCGGCGTCTGCGCATTGGGCGCCTCGCCTAAACTCTCTCTGGAGTGTGTGTCGATCCTCGTAAGGCCTCTGCCCCTCGAAAATGACGAGACGTGCATGCGTACGCGTGAGATCGTAGGTGTCGAAAAAGAGACAAATCAGATACAACACTGATACTCGGAATCACTGGGTCGGTGTGTATACAAACTCGATGATACAATAAAATCTGAATGATACAGTGATGCCCGCTACAGTGCGGGTCAGTGATGCAAAAATCCGCTACAGTGCGGAACAGGTAAATACAAATGTATGCCGCCGCTACAGTGCCGATCGGCTGGATATGACGTAGGCCTCCCGCTACAGTGCAGGAAGTCGCCCTTGTGACTCATCGGTCTTCAGATCTTTGCGGTGCAAGGTTTTCTTCCAAACTTCGGTCTTCAGTGAATGCTTTATTTCAAGTCTTCTCCAAATAATGGTCTTCACTTCATAAACCGCAATAGCCTCCGATCACTCAATAACCTGGAGAGTAGATGCACCAAGAAGATCCACGAGGTACTCTTTACTTCAGGCTTCAATCTTTAATTCTTCACTTCATATAATCCTCCAATATCATCAACCTGGAAAAGTTCCACAATCAAGATCCACGAGCTATATAGCTTTCTATCTTCGGTCCTCAAAGCTTTTCGTCACTTCATTTAATCTTTCTTCAAATCATGAGAAACCACAATAACCTGGTAGGAAGATTCACAAGTAAGTTCGTCCAATAAATTCTGAATGATACAAATATGCCTGCGACAGTGCGGATCGATGATGCAAAAATCCGCTACAGTGCGGAACAGGTCAATACAAATAAAAGCCGCCGCTACACTGCGGATCGGCCGGATATAAATTAGACCCCTCGCTACAGTGCGAGAAATCGCCCATGGAACTTCGTCTTCACTTCTTTGCGGTTGAATCTTTTCTTCACTTTTCTTTGGTCCAATCTTTTCTTCAAGTCCTCACTTTGCAGCTCTTTACTTCAAAATCCACAGAAACCTAGAGAATAGATGCACCAAGAAAATCCACGAGGTTTGTACTCTTTACTTCAGTCTCAATCAACAATTCTTTACTTCATATAATCTTCTAATATCATCAACCGCTCGAACCTGGAAAAGCGTTCCACAGAAGAAACCCACGGGGTGCTCTTTATCTTTAGTCTTGAATCTCTTGCTTCACTTCATATAATCTCTCAAATCATGAACCTGAAAAGACGATTCCACAAGCAAGATCCAGGAGGAGTTAAAACCCATTAGTACATTTATAGGATTCATAAATAAAACACTCTCACAAACTAATCTATCCTTCCTTTTTACTTCTCTTCAGATTCTCTTTTTCCTTTGTGCTAGCAATATGTAACAATGAGGAGCCCCCACTTGAAATCCATAATGTTCTATTCGTTTTTATGAGCTTTCATTATGTAGTATGTTTAGTCAATGTAAAATAAATACCGTAGTGGAGAAATAAGATGACTATACGAATGCCCTCAATAAATAGAAAGAGGAAAGCTTAAAAGTAATTCCATTATATCTACAGAGTGACGATGATGAGATCTTGCTATCCATCAGATCTGGGTTGCACATATTTTGTCATCAAATCGTGAGCTAAATGTTTCATTAGTTTAGCTTCTCCATAACATTTTTGTATCATTTATTTTATTGTTAGGAAGGATTGCAGTGATTTTGAATGCCATTTCGAGAGAACGTCACATTACTTTCTATTGTTGTGCGCCATGTACTATCGAAGCATTTAGGAACTCTTTTCCCATGCATTTGCTCTACTGTTCTTAAAACCCAGTTTTCTCAATCAAACAGAAACTATTATAAACATGAACCAAGGTGCTATTAATATTGATGCTCTTGGCCAACAATCCTGCTCTGGCAATCTCAGCATGCAACCCTAAAATCCTTTCAAGAGATCCTTCGTTATTACAGCTTTCAGATCATAAGCAAATGATACTGCACTATAAGTGATCCTCTCTTTTTGCATTTGCACCAAATAGTCAAGAGCTTTCTCACCATGGGCATGTTTGACATACCCTGTTGCTAATGCTATCCATGTGAATGTGTTTCTAGACGGAAGACTTTCAAGCATATTTTTAGCTTCTTCAAGGGCACCGCATGTACAGTACATGTGAATTACAGCACTGTCAACGAAAACTGAGTATTACCTTTCTTAGCAATTTTAGAATGTTAATCAAATACATCGTTTAAGTCTTCATTTTGTGCAAGAAGTAAACTCTCTCTCTGTCTCTCTCTCCTCCACGTATTTTCTCCTGTGCCTATCTGTGCGTGATCCTCTCTCTGTCTCTCTCTCTCTCTCTCTCTCTCTCTCTCTCCATATGTTGTTGCGCAGCTAGTCTCTCTCTCTCTCTCTCTCTCTCTCTCTCTCCATCAATCACCGCCAATAGCCATCCAGTCCTCTCTCCGCAACATCTACGCATTCGACTAAGCAAGCTGACTACCAGTGACTCTTTCTCTTTCCAACGAATGCATCCAGATGGATGCCCCCGTTCTCTCTCTCCGGTGCGTCGTGCAGCACCGACAGGAACTACATGTGGCATACGGCTCTCTCTCTCTCCTCCCTTTCTCTCTTCCGCTTCTACTTCTCTGCCTATGCTCAACATCTCTAAAAATCTTCTACGCAACGCCTATCTCATCTCTTCTCTCTCTCTCTCTTTCTCTCTCTCGTCACTTTTTCTAAGCAGCGCCGTCGAGCCTCCTTAGATTGCTCTACGTGCGTGTGCACGGCAGCCATGTACTCTCCTCCATCTCTCTCCACGCAGATCTCCGAAGCATGTGTCTGCTCAATCTCCTCTGTCTCATTAGGTGCGGTCCTCCTATCGGTCAAATGCGCAAGCAGTTCCCTGACTTCCCTCTCTTGTGTTGGAGAAGTAGCACCACCATCAACAACACACGCCGACTGTTTCTCTATCTGTGACAACATTCGCGCGACATCCCATGAATCACTCTCTCTTTCTCCCTCTAGTATGCTGTCACATCTTTGTGCAGGTTACCTTATCTACTCTCTCCTCCGCGTATCTTCCCCTATGCCTGTCTCTGCGTGATCCTCTCTCGACCCCCACTATCGGAGTTCTCTGTGTTGCTGCACCTATCACGTCCTGCAAGCTCTCGAGAGTAGTGCAGTCAATCGTCGACTAAGGGCTGTAGACTAAGCAACATACCTCTTAAATGCGCTTTTGCCGTCAGAATGTGTTTAAGCTCTTTCCGGGTTCTTGGGAGTGGAAGGGGTCTGAATAATTAGAGGCCCGATACTTGATTTTCCCAAATCAACTCACTCACATGACCTTTCGTTCAAAACAACTCTGCTAATCCAACTTTCTAACAAACTCTGGCTCGTTCCTTTACAGAATTACTATTCGTATTCCAATCAATACATCTCAGTACACAACGCCAGGATAAACATTACTGCAACACAGACTTACAATAAACAACTTACAAATTAGCAATTCAATACTTCACTTAATGTAAACATTACCATAACCCAATCTTTACCGTACAGGTGCAGATAATCAAACAAAACAGAAAGACACAGCAGTACGTAGAATTCTCAAACACACACTATGGAAACTCCACAGAATGTCTCGCCCAGACAAACAGTCTGGCGATCTTCTGGTCGTCACCGAAAGTGTCTTTTCATTGCTTTATAAAAAGTGACAACTCATCGCAACGACCTTTTGGTTCGTGTGGAATATGAAAAGGAAAAGGTTTACAATTGCCAATCCGGTGGCTTACACTGGCACGCACGGTGGACTTGAACCCGCAGGTATACAAAATTCTATGGTTCATCTATTATACCCTGTAGATACATTGTTCTAGCTAACTTAAAAGTTCTGATAATTTTCTTTTTTTAATGAATCTAACATCTGTTTTAGGATTTTGGGTTCTACTAGCTGAGCATCAGTTCTTACTGAACTGGTTGCAATTACCTGGCTCATCAAAATGTCTGCCTGTGTTTGCAGAAAGGCTTCCTGTAAGTAAAAATCATTTGATAAAGCTGCATCCCGATTCACTTTCATGTCTGCAATCTGTTTATCAACTCTAGATAGTCGTTCTGCTTGAGCACCCAGTTGGTTCTCTCTTCTTTCCAACTCTTGATTTTGAAATTGTATGGTCCGGTAATAAGCATCTCTTTCTCTTCTTATCCCTGGTATCTCCTTCTGTAGTTGAGCGACCAACATCATCTGGCTTTTAAGAGCAACATTTGATTCAAATAGGTTTGCAGTTGCAAACTCTAGCTCCGTATTAGTTTGCTTTAGTAGAACTGTCATTTCCTATCCTTTCTGTACTGCTTCATCCAATTGTGCTCTAGTCTCTTCTAACAAATCTCCCAGTGCTATGCGGGCATCCTCTTTATCTTTGACTAACTGTTTCAATTGCAAGATCTCTGCATCAGCAGCACATAACAAATCATCTTTTGCTTGAATCTCAGCTAACGCCTCATCTTTCTGATTAATCAATGATTCCTGTTCAGTAATTGTAGCCTAGAGCTGTAATATCTGTTTGTGCAGAGCATGATTTTTTGCCTTTACTATATCTATTTCTTCTTGGAGTGGACTAATGTCTACTTCAAGAATATCTACTTTATGCTAGAATTCGTCTTTGAGATTATCAATAATCTCCTTTATCTGTGCTGATAGTTGCTGCGATAGATGAATCAACATTTGACCCATGGATGCAAGCTCAGAAATCATAGGAATCAAAGGAACCGGAAGAGGAGGACGTGGTTGAGATGAAGAAGTTGTCAGGAGTTGATGAGAATTGGGTGGAGAGTAGTTAGGTGAAGAGGATGAGGAATTGGGTGCATCAGGTACAATTGGTGGAATAGGGATAATAGGTTTGAGTGGAGGTAGGGGTGGAGGAGGGGGTTGCAAAATGTTAGCCACCAATACTTTTTCAGTGAGTTTCTGTGTAGACACTTTAGATTTGGCAACTGCATTATCCACTGCCGTAATCAATTCTGCCAAAATCTGTAACCATAACATGTGTATCTTCTTGTACCTCTTATTTGGACTACTGCTGCGATTCTTCGTTAGAAGATTTGTCGTCAGAATTGGTCACACTTTGCTCTTGTTGGTTGTTTGGAGATGACTGGGCGGACGAATCATGGTGAATGGAGGTGGCTGTATCGTGAAAAATGTCCTCTTCATTTTTGTCTGCTTTATCACCTACGGTAGACCCTTGCACTTGACTGTCAGACGAACTAATCCTGATGCGTTTTTGGTAGAGGAGCTGGAAGATTTCTTCGTCATCTTCTTCGTCGTCTTTCAGTATCTGAGCAGATTCCTCATGATATAAAATTGGACCTCGTGAAGGCGGTTGTGCTGCTTGGATGGTCGGAAACAGAAAACTGAGTATGTGTGGAAGACGTGATCGCGTCAACTCTCCTTTGTAAACCTGTTTAATAACCGAAACGCATTCACGGTGAATGCGCTGGAAAAAATAGGAAGCAAAATTGATAGGCTCTCTAGCAGCCATATCAACCACCGAGTAGAATGGGAGAGAAATCCCATAAGTTCGTTTCTGTAGTTTTAAGATGGCTACTAAAAACTGTAAAGGTGTTCTTTCAGGCTCAGGTCGATAGAGTATGGCATACTCATTCGAAGAATATCTGGGAAATAATTGAATGATGGTAGCGATCGGAAGGTAAGGGCCATTCTCTCGTCCTTCCGGAGAGAGTCGGAATGCATCAGCAAATGATTGTAGAGTGATTATAGTACGAGATGGTAAAGAAGTAATTGGCCAACTCTGCTCCATAGCAGGTGTGGCAGCAATGGCAGCAATGATCTGGGCATAAAACGGGTGACATTCCACTGAATGCCAAGGCAATTCAGCGAAATTGGACAACCCACGGACGCGCAAGAACTCATCCACATCCGTAGGGAGTCCGTCACGGAACGCAGCGAAGTTGGCTAACACTTCCATGATGCGCACGCAACGTAGCACAAAGACACAGTGAATACAAGAAACACAAAGCACACAGAGCACACAGACATAAAAGCGATTAACAGCGAAACAAAAGAGATTAAGTAGATACTTGGCAGTGTGAGGCGATCGAAATTGTTAATCATCGTGCGATATTGAGATGATAACCTTCATAACTACGGTGTGCATGCATGAGCAGAACAAAAGGCGGCGATTATTCATGGTTATGTATCCAAACGAGGAGTTTATGATTATGTAGCAAAACGAGTAGTTTATTGTTTTTAAGCAACGAACACGCAAAACTAAAAAGGAAAAGAAAAGAAAAGAGAAAAAAAGAAAAAAAAATACGCGGGCAACCACAGAACACTTCAGTGCGAATCAAGTGCTTGATGATAAGGTCGCAACTTTGAACCATTTATCACTTTTGGAAGAGGAACTCCGGTCAATGTAGTCAACCGAAAAGTAGTTGGGCCCACTTGTTCAGTAATCCGGTAAGGACCAAACCATCATTACTTGAATTTTCCAGCAGAACGATTTGATTTTGCATTATAAAACAGCACAAGTTGTCCTACCATAAAAACTCGAGTTTTAAGATACCGATCATGTGTACAAGCTTGCCGCAACTGCACTTCTTGAAGAGTCAGAAAACTTTCCCAGCAATGCTCATCTAATTCTCTGAGTGTGTCCAATCGAAATGGCAAAGAATCTTCGGGTATCAACTTCTAAGTTATGGCGACGCATAAACTCGGCACTACAACTTCCATTGGAGCGATTGCTTCCAATCCATAAGCAAGCTTGAAAGGAGTCAGTCCAGTGGCAACTTTGTAAGTAGTCCGGTATGCCCATAATACTGCAGGTAGTAACTAATCCATCTTTCTGGTGATTCCACAATCAATTTTCAAAGCATTGTCAACAACGTTTTGTTTGTACTCTCAGCTAAGCCATTAGCACGAGGATAATACGGTGAACTAAAATTATGCAGAATCTGAAAAGTGTGTTAACACTCGCATTAAATTGTTGACAAAGTGGGTCCCTTGATCTGTGACAAGTTCCAAAGGTAATTCATAACGTGGGAATACGTCCTTCATTAGACATTTTGCCACCAAAACAGCTGTGGCGGACCGTAAAGCCCAAGCTTCTGCCCATCTGGTAGCATAATCTATGCATGTTAGAATATATCTGTTATTGCTAAGGATTGCTGGAGGTGTGATTGGTCCAATAAAGTCAAGACCCCATTTCTGAAAAGGTTCTAAAGGTAAGACAGGTTGTAGAGGAAAGAAATGGCGTTGTAAAGGCTGTCCAGATCGCTGACAATTGTCACATTGCTGCACAAACTGAGATACATCTCTGTACATAGTAGGCCACTAGAGCCCACTTTGCAAAATTTTTTGGTGTGTTAAATCTGCTGCAAAATGTCCACCGGAGGGTATCGAATGTGCCAGAGCGATTACTGAGTTTACTTCATGTGGAGGAATACAACGAAGTAAAACCCCAGTGTGATCCATATAATACAACTCTCTGGCAATCAACCGGAATCTGCGACTGTAAACTGCAATTTTCTGGCGCATTGCAGGAGAAGTTTGAGAAGGAAGACATCCATGAGTAAGAAAGGTTAATAATTGATCATAGTAAGTAGGTGTCACAGGAGGTTGTTCAGATTAATCACTAGTTGTTTCAGTAACATAAATTGCTGGTGTGGTGTCATCAACACCGACCGGAGCTTCATCGGAATCCAACCGAGAGAAAATTTGCTAATGCATGTGCAGTGCCGGATCAATGAATTACTTCATAATCGAATTCCTGTAACAATAGAACCCAACGTCCCAAGCCACCACCTAAATGCTGCTGTCTAACCAGATACACCAGTGCAGCATGATCTACATGAAAGATGAATTTTCGGCCTAGTAAGTAATGCCGGAATTTCTTTACAGAATACACCAAACCAAGACATTCTCTTTCAGTTACTGAATAATTCTTTTCAGCAAGAGCAAGCCGTCGACTTGCATAATAGACAGGCCGAAACCACTTATCAGTTTGTTGCATTAAAACACTTCCAATGGCGATGTCTGATGCGTCTACAAAAACATGAAATGGGTGTTCCCAATTAGGAGGTTGCAGAATTGGAACCTGCGTTAATAAAAATTTTAGACGATCAAATGCAATTTGACATTCTGGGGTCCAATCAAACTGTCGAGGAGTACTAGTTATTAGCCGATTTAGGGGTATTGCCAAATGGGCAAGCCACCGTAAATGTCGACCATGCCACCTAACTTGGCCCATGAATCGCATTATTTCTTTCGGCGTAGTAGGCATAGGAGCTTCTAACACGGCTGCAATTTTGTCTGGATCAACTTGTATGCCGTGTGCAGATACAATGTGGCCAAGGAGTTTACCACAAGAAACCGCAAAGACAGATTTGGTTGGATTTAAACAAAGTCGGTATTCTCGACATTTTTCAAAGCAACACCGTAAATGATACAGGTGTGCAACCATCTTACCAAATAAAGAGAAATCATCTAGATATACTTGCATAAAAGAAGTGAGATAGGGTGAGAAGATTTCCTGCATACATCGCTGAAAGGTGCTAGGAGCATTCCTCAATCCAAACCACATGACTGTACAAGAAAAAACACCCCAATTTGTAATAAACGTTGTTTTTGGTATATCTTGCTCAGCCATTCGAACCTGGTTATAACCACTATAACCATCAAGAAATGAATACATTTCATGCCCAGCCACTCTATCCAACATTGTATCAAGAAATGGAAGAGGAAATGGATTAGGTACGGTGGTTGCATTCAATTTCCGGTAATCGACACATATTCGGAGCTGCTTGTTTTTCTTTGGTACGATTACAATCGGTGAGATCCATTCAATGTGCTCAATGGGTACAATGAATCCTACCTTTAATAGGCAATCAAGTTCTGCTTTGACCTTTGCTGCATAGTTAGGGTTCATACGGTAGCTGGGTTGTTTAATCGGCTTGGCTTCTGGTTTGAGCACGACCCGATCCTGATAGATTTGAGGATCTAGACCTTTCATATCACGATAGTCCCATGCAAAAACATCAGAGAACTCACGAATAAGCTGTATCAAATCTGTTTGAAATGCTTCAGACAATCCTTCCTTATCTTGACAGGTCGTGGATTTACTTCATCTCCCAAATTATAGGTGATTAACTGATCTTCGGGAACATAGAATTGACGAGGTTTGCCTGGATTGTCAGCTGACTGTAAAAGATGTTGTAGAGCGGCTTCATCCATAGCAACAGTTTTCACGAGGAAAGAGATAAGCAAGAGAGCTCACACACACACTCTCACTCTCAAGGAGAAGCACACACACAGATTGAGGCAAGGAAGAATGATCTCCTTCTTCTTCTTCTATTACATAAAAGCAATGTACAAGAATGACCTAAAAACAAGAATACAACCAGTGCAATATATAAAGACCAGTACATAAGGAAAGACCTAATGTCCGCGAATGAGTGAGCTGGTAAGAAACAAATGTGCCATCACTCTCGGTAGATAAATCTAATAAAGCTCAATGAAGTATCCCTGACATATACCGGCGTGACCACTATACAAGTCAAAGAAACGAAAAACTAGTACGTGTCATCCTGGATCATCACATGTTGAGCTTGATATCTCAACACTCCCCCTCAAGCTCAATGCCATATCCTGTAATCCAAGCATCTTTCGAAACTTCTTCAACTTCTTAGCTCCAAGTGCTTTGGTGAAAATATCAGCAACCTGCTCATCTGTTCTCACATAAACAAGATCAATATCACCTGCTAATACCTTCTCTCTGATGAAGTGATAATGTACCTCGATATGCTTTGTTCTAGCATGGAAAACAGGGTTCCGTGCTAACTGTATGCTGCTAAGATTATCACAATAGATAGTGATAGGCTTTTGCACTTCCACACCTAAATCTGCAAGTAACATCTCCAGCCATGATGCCTCACATGCTGCCATTGCAGCACCTCTATACTGAGCCTTTGTACTCGACAAAGAAACAGTGGGTTGCTTCTTACTGCTCCATGTAATAGCTGCACCTCTAAGTGAGAAAAGAAAGCCACTAATAGATCTTCTATCTGGAGTACTACCAGCCCAATCTGCATCAGTGTATCCATGAACCTGCAAATCTACACCAGCTTCATAAAATAATGCATAATCCAAAGTAGCACTCACATAACGTAGAGTGCGCCTCAGAGCATCCAAATGTGGCTTTTTGGGAATCTGCATAAACTTACTTTCAAGTCCAACAGTGTAGCTTAAATCATGCCTTGTAATTGTAAGATATATAAGACTTCCCACAATTTTCCTGTACATAGTAGCATTTTCCAATGCTTCACCTGATGTAGTATCTAATTTCAAATTCTGATCTAAAGGCATAGAGATTGGCTTACAATCAGCCATACCATACTTTTGTAGCATATTCAAGGCATATTGCCTTTCGACATCCATATACCTGTTTTTGTATGTATAAACTCAATGCCCAAGAAATAGCGCAACACACCAAGATCTTTCATGTCAAATTCCTACATAAGAAGTTTCTTTACCTCTTTGATGCTTTCTTCATTATCACCACCTACAATCAGATCATCAACATAAATAGCCACAATAGTGATGCCATCATCAGCCTTCCTTGCATATAGTGAGTGATCTGCATCACACATAGAAAACCCAATGCTGGTTAAGTAATCAACAATCCTTGCATGCCATGCACGCGGAGCCTGCTTTAGCCCATACAAAGCCTTTTGCAACTTGCAAACATATTCTGGATGCTTTGAATATTCATATCCTTGTGGTTGGTCCATATATACTTCTTCCTGTAACTCACCATGTAGGAAAGCATTCTTCACATCCATCTGATGCAAAGTCCATCCTTTTGCTGTAGCTAATGCAACAAGTGTTCTGACAGTAGACATTTTAGCTACAGGGCTGAATGTTTCCTCATAAGCAATGCCATATGTCTGTGCATAACCTTTAGCTACCAATCGTGCTTTATACTTGCTTATGCTACCATCAGCATTATGCTTTACCTTGTAAACCCATTTGCAACCTATGGATTTCTTTCCTTGCAGCAATGGAACCAGCTTCCATGTATCATTTCCATAAAGTGCAACCATCTCCTCATCCATAGCTTTTTCCCAATCTACATTACCAATTGCATCTTCAAAACAAGAAGGTTCAGCATCTTGTATTACCTTTGTCATGTAGGCACAATCGCGAGCCATGTAACTATCATATGTCAATCGTTGCACTGAATTACGCATCCTCCCAGATCTTCTTGGTCCTGAGTCACTTCTTCTTGTATCATCTGCATGTGCCCTTCTTACTCCTGGAGTCTTCATAGAGGGCAATCCAAGTTCCTCATCAAGACTCTTTTTTGAACTGCTTGAATCTCCATCAACGTCTTCAAAACCTACACCTGTTTTACTACCAGCACAAAGCTTTTCTTTACCTTTCTTGGATGTATTTGATGAATTTGTTGGAATGAAATTTCCACGCAATCTTCCACTCCATGGATTTGAGTTGGAACTATTGCTTGGTGATGCATCCGATCCACTCAAAACTTGAGATTGTGCACTAGATTTTTCAGCATTTTCTTTGTCATTTGGTTCAAGATTCAGTCCTTCTTTGACATCTGCATAGAAGCTTGACATTTCATCAAATACCACATCTCTGCTCACCTTCACCTGTCGTGTGAGTCGGTTATAACATTTGTACCCCTTTTGCTCAAGGGAATATCCAATGAAGACACATTTTTCTGCTTTCCGGTCAAGCTTCATCCTCAACTCATCTGGAACATGTACATATGCAATACAGCCAAAAACTTTCAGATGTGATAAGTTTGGCTTTTTACCTGTAAACTTCTCTTCAGGTGTAACTTGATGTACAGTAGCAGTCGGAGTTCTGTTCATGATGTATACAGCAGTATGCACAGCTTCTGCCCAATAACAATGAGGCATATTCTTCTCAGCCATCAAGGCTCTTGCTATTTCTACAATATGTCTATTTTTGCATTCAGCAACACCATTCTGTTGTGGTGTGTACCTGTATGAAAACTGTCGCCGAATTCCATGATTTTTTAGAAAACTGCTGAACTCATTTGACATGTATTCACCTCCTCCATCAGATCTTAATGTTTGAATGTACTTGCCTGTATGCTTTTCCACCATAACTTTAAAATTCTGGAAGTGAGTAAAAACCTCGCTCTTCTCTTTCATGAAATATACCCATACTTTGCGTGTATGGTCATCAATTAAAGTAACATAAAACCTGCAACCGCCCATAGATGTGGTCTTTGCTGGACCCCAAACATCTGTATGTACTACTTCTAGTACATTCTCACTAACATGCTTGTCATGTGGAAATGATGCTCTTGATTGTTTACCAAATTGACATTCTGCACATACCTTTTGCATTTCTGCAACTTTGAAATTTGGTAGTCCATGGATAATCTCCTTTGACTGCATCAGTTTCAGCCTTTGCAAGTTTGCATGTTCAATCCGTTTGTGCCATATCTCTATATCTGCAATAACTCCTGCACCTTTCGCAAACATGGCTGCATTCATTTCAGGAATCTTCACATTTAAGGTGAACATCCTACCCACTTTGTTTCCTTTGGCAACCAATCGTCCATCCTGCTTGTACTCTTCTACATATAATCCATCAGCATTGAACCTGAGTTGTAATCCCTGGTCAACCATTTGTCCAACAGAAATCAGATTCTTCGTTATATTTGGAACATGCAACACATCAGCAAGATGTTTTACATTTCCGTCCTCCATAGACAATGCTATGTTTCCTGTATGCTCAATAGGATGCAATGTGTCATCACTTGTTTCAACATATCTAGGAACTGGCATTTTCTGCAAACTACTAAACCATTCTGCATGACTGGTCATGTGATTTGAAGCACCTGAATCATTTCTTTGGAAATTTTTGCGACCTCTTTGGCTCCCCCTACCTCGAAACTGTCCTCTTCCTCCTACATGATTCTATTGTTGACCATGGTCTTGGTTACTGTTTCCTCTTCCACTTCCAAAACCTCTACCTCTGCCTGTTCCTCTGCTAGAGTAGAATACCTGCTCAGAATTGGGCTTTCCTTGGGAGTTTGAATCCTCACCAAGATTCTTTTCTTCAATGATCAGCATAGAGACCAAATCAACAAAATTCGGAATATTTTCTCTAGTCTGTATAGAAGTTCTGAACTGCTTATATGCAGCTCCTAAACCACGAAGGCACACTTCCACCTTATCATCATCATCTACATTCACGCCAATAGATGCAAGTGACTCACATATGCTTTTGATTTTTAGAGTGTAGTCACTTACCGACATGCTCTTTTTCTCCAATGTATGCAGCTCGTTCTTGAGTTGCAATTTCTGTGCCTTTGTATTGGTCTGGTACAAAGTGACCAAACTGTTCCAAGCCTCTTTTGGAGTCTTGGCATCCTGTATGTGTCCAATCATGCTATCCTGTATGCTAACAAATAGCCAATACATTACCTTTCATGCTCCTTGATTCCATTCCTCATATGCTCTTAACTGTTCTGTAGTCCGATTCCTTTCTGGTAACTATGGAGCATTTTCATTCTCTCCTTCGATGTACTTCCAGTAGCCTTTTCCCATTAAGAAATTCGTCATTCTGAATCTCCAAGCATGGAAGTTGTTCTTGCCCAGCTTTTGATTTTTAGAGTGTAGTCACTTACCGACATGCTCTTTTTCTCCAATGTATGCAGCTCGTTCTTGAGTTGCAATTTCCGTGCCTTTGTATTGGTCTCGTACAAAGTGACCAAACTGTTCCAAGCCTCTTTTGGAGTCTTGGCATCCTGTATGTGTCCAATCAAAATAGCCAATACATTACCTTTCATGCTCCTTGATTCCATTCCTCATATGCTCTTAACTGTTCTGTAGTCCGATTCCTTTCTGGTAACTACGGAGCATTTTCATTCTCTCCTTTGATGTACTTCCAGTAGCCTTTTCCCATTAAGAAATTCGTCATTCTGAATCTCCAAGCATGGAAGTTGTTCTTGCCCAGCTTATCGCTCATAAGCTGACTCATTCCATCTGCGTTTGCCATTTCTGTAACAATTCACAACACAGCAACACACTACAAGCAGCACTTCTGCTTGAACACTGTCGCACTATGACGTGACAGTTCGATCTCAGAAAAACATAGTTTTCGTGTATCAACAGTTCACGGAATCGCTTGAAATTCTCAATCTGGAATATATGAGTTTCACCGAACACAACGCAAGTTACAGTTTCTAAAACTGACCTGGTTTTTCTGTGGGCCCCACCTTGCGGGCTCGAAACAGAGGTCGAGATGCTCCGAAACTTCGATCTGACAAAAACGAGTGACCCTAAAGGGATAACTCACGAAAATATTTTGAGGTCTTCTACCTTCACGGCGATTTTCGTAGCAAACGGAGGCCGTTTGTGAAATCGCGTTTTCTCCACGCCTTGCAGCATAGTCTTCACCGTCGCCTTCTCCACGAGCTCTCTACAACCACGCTGGATCTGATATCATGTCACGAGGAAGGAGATAAGGAAGAGAGCTCACACACACACTCTCAATCTCAAGGAGAAGCACACACATAGATTGAGGCAAGGAAGAATGATCTTCTTCTTCTTCTTCTATTACATAAAAGCAATGTACAAGAATGACCTAAAAACAAGAATACAACCAGTGCAATATATAAAGACCAGTACATAAGGAAAGACCTAATGTCTACGAATGAGTGAGCTGGCAAGAAACAAATATGCCATCACTCTTAGTAGATAAATCTAATAAAGCTCAATGAAGTATCCCTCACATATACCGGCGTGACCACTATACAAGTCAGAGAAACGAAAAACTGGTACGTGTCATCTTGGATCATCACATGTTGAGCTTGATATCTCAACAATAGTATCTTCGGTCTTCACTTCTTCGGTCACAGGCACCACCGTACAGGCTGGCGGACTCCAGTTATCTACAATAGATTGCAGATCTACAGTGCCTAAGGAAATAAGATCTTCATTGTTTTTTAAAAATGCTTCTTCTTCATCGTCAGATAAGCCATCCGACCTGTGGACTGGCTCTGCTACATATGGCCTGGCATGGAGTTCACAAGGCTGAATGGCATCAAGTTTAACAACATATTTATGATGATTATCCTTAAATGTTAGTTCTTGTGCTGACCAATCCTGTATAACCTTAGCCTGTTTTAACCAGGGTCGTCCGAAAAGAAGATTATAATCAAGACTAGACTCTGGTAGTTCTAAGACTACAAAAGTCATCTTAAACGTTGTACCCTGCAAGGTTATCGGAACATTCCGTACGAGTCCTACCGGATGAACTCGAGATTGATCGAGATGAACTCGAGATTGATCTGCCATTCTAACGAAAAATTGAACAGGCTCGATTTGCGTCCATCCCAACTTTTTACAAAGCGCTGCAGTGGCTATATTTACACCAGACCCACCATCAATTAGTACTTGAGTAATTTTGTGATTTTTGTACCATACCGTAATCAAGGGGACCGAATGATCCACTGTAGCATCAATTTCCGGTTGTACCGTTGCTGTCGCTGGAATGTAGGAAGACCCAGGACTGAGCTATTGCTGGAATTGCTGCCGAACTCCCGTCACTAATGCAAGTAACTGTCCAAGAGGGAGAGTAATGGATGCCTTAGATAAAATTTCCCATGCCTGATCTGCTTGAATTGTACTTTTCACCGATTCTGAAGATGATGCGCCTGTTACTGGGGTAGAATCTTGTTCCTGCGATCCATCCTTTGGCAGCGGCACTTGTGTCACCGGAATTGGATCTGGGAACACTGTAGGTTCTTTGGTGGTCCATTGACTAGCTTTGTCATACATTCTCTGCTGTTCATGGATGCCAAGTTCAAACACTTCTGCTGTTGGGTGTAACTGCTTACCAGATATTGTTTGAATCACTACGGCCTGAGTTTCCACTGGTGAGATATAAACCATATTGGTCATTGGGTTCTGACGCTCTTTCTTCCTCTCATCATATTCTGCTGCATCTTTACAGAATCTGTGTATGTGGTCTAATTCACCGCAAAAATGACAGCGAGGAGGTGGCAAAGAATTACCTTCCTGTGATGTTCCTGTCTGCCAACAATTAGTATTGTAATTTGTATTCCGCTGTCCTTGATAATTTCTGTATCCTTGCTGCTAATTATTTCTCATCTGAGGTGATACATAATGAGTGGCCTGCTGCCCTGGTTCTTATATGATAGCATTTACGGTTGCTGGTCCCTGCACTTTGGCGTTATAAGCACAGTTTTCAGTGGAATGTCCGGTTGTATTGCAGATAGCGCAATACATCTTATTAAGATTTTACCTACTTATTCTTTGCACTATGGTGAAACAAATTTCTGAAATAATAGAAGCCACCTCCATACTCTACTTCTTGCTTGTGGATTGCTTAATAGATAGCTTAGTGGTTGATGATGAATTTTACCCCTAGCAAGTAATGGTAAACTTTTTATACAAAAATTACCATTGCCAAGGCCTCCCTCCTCTAGGTACTATAGTTTTCTCTTCCTTAATTAGAATTCAACTTGCATAATAAGTGGGTCTATCCAACTTATACTATTCACTATCTTATGTGAGAATTGTCCCTATTGTGTAGGCACTCACATCTACATGGACGTGGAAAACTTTAGATGACCTAGATGTCACAAGAATTAGTGTGGCCACTAGCTTGGATCTAAATGTGTGATAAGAAATTTCCTCTTCATTATCCCACTTGAATGGGACTTCTTTACCTTTGAGCCTAATGGGTGGTCTAGCTATGCTTGCATACATCTTATTAAATATCTTGTGGTAAATAGTATGAAGCAAACAGCTTCGTACCTCTTTTGGTGTCCTAGGCTTGGGTAGTTTCAATATATCTATTTATTTGGGTAAGGGGCCATACCTTTGGTGGGCACCACATGTCCAAGGAGGGACCATTGATCACTAAAAAGTGACACTTATTAGGATTTAACTTGTTTCTGTGCATCTATTGAAGACCTATCACAGTTGGATCAAATGATCATCTAAGTAGTCCATAAGAGTACTAATGGAAGTACCGAAGAAGGAGGAAAAATCATATGTGAGAATATGAAGAGCCTCCAAAAGAAAAGGTTCAAAAATAATATTCACTATTCTATTGAAAGTTGTTGGGGCATTTCTGAGTCCAAAATGCATCTTAGCATAAACATATGACCCCCATGGCATGATGGACGTCTTTTCTCAATCCTCCATGTCCAACCACTTCTTCTATAACCTATTCTCTAAATGTTACCTTTTTAAGTGCTCTAAAATCCATACATATCTTGATTCTTTTTGTATAGGGAACCCATCCGGAATCATTATCTTCTTAAATTCTCTGAATTCCATACATATCTTGATTCTATTTGTATTATGTTTGGACACAAGAACATGGGAGAAAGGCACTTTGAATGCTCCGCTAGAATAATAATTCCAACATCCTCCATTTTTTGGATCTTTTGGTAAACAACTTCAACATAATTTTGATTCAATCTGTAGCTTTTCCCCTTACTTGTTTGGCTCCTTCAATCAGTGGAACCTTATGTTCCCCAAAACTTGCATGTACTCCTTCCAAATCCTTGTAATGCCATGCACATACAGCGGCATACACTTTCATAAAAGAAGCTACCTTTGAAAGCATCCCAAGTTAGTTCCATAACCATGTGGCCACCAATATAGAAAATGAATTATCCTTATTGCCTAGCTAAATTTCTTTGAGATGATTCCTATCCATCAATGTGTCTAGAGGTTCTTCTTCATCTTTGGGATCTTCCCTCACTTTATCCCACATATTCTTAATGTCATATGCAAAAGCACTTTTCTTCCATCCACTCTGCAGGGATTTTATGAATTGGAAAAGAATTGTTTTCAATAGATTGCTTTAAGTTGTAGGTAGTTTCCTTCTTGATATTTGAATGAGCTTCATCTATGTTACACTTAAGAGGTGTTTTGTTCTCTCATTTATGGCCTATCATAGGCTCACCCAATCCAGCAACTTGTAGGATCTCCTCTTTTTCTTCATAAACTTCAATACTTAACTCATTTGGAAAAAATCCACAACAAGAAAATGAGTTACCCACTTGGTGCAAGGCCAAAATATCCTCTTTCTCATCCAAATCCAATTTTGAGTTATCATTTATTTCTTTCTCCATACAAATGCCAATCATTTCCATCATATTGGTGTCTCCCTAATTTTCTGGTCCTTCTTCCAAATATACATGTTTATGCTTTTTTTCTTCATGTTTTACCCACATAATATCCTTGCCCCAATCATGTAAAAAACTTGCATGCCTTAGCCAAGGCCTCCTAGTCAATAGTGGAAAAACTCCATCTATTTGTGGTAGTCTTAACAACAAAGTCCAAACTAAAGTTGTTACCTTGTACCTCAATTGGAACTCGGGGAACCACTCCCAGTAGGCTTAGTGTGCTTTGGTTGGCCAATGTCATGGTAAATTTGGTTGGTCTTGATGGTTGAAGCCAAAGCTTTTCCATAGTATCTTCAGGCATCAAGTTAATGTCTGACTTGTCATCCACTATAACTCCTTATAGATGTTGTCCTCTAATGGTGATAGTGAATCGTGGGCTCTTATGTTGTGTAAGGGGGGCTTCCCCTATAGCTATACCCTCACTCATCGCATTAGCTATTGCAACTAGAGTGGACAAAGATTTTGACATAAATTTTGTATCCTTTTTAATAAGGGCATGGGCTACGTGTGAATTCTCAAGCTCCTTTTGGGCCCTGGTAAATTCTTGCTCCAATGACTTCACTTGTTCTTGCAAGCTCTTCTTTTGATTGAGTCTCTTCAGTTCGAGTAGGCATAGCATCAAATGTCTCCTTTTCCTTGTTCACTCCATTTGTACTTGACTCTTGGTAGTTGGTTTGTTCACTTGAAATAGGCATATCATCAAATGTCCCCTTTTCCTTGTTCAATCCATATATCACAAGAAATTTATTCAATCATAGTAACATAAGAACTTGAATCAATCACAAGTCCAAAGTTCATAGTTTCTTATGATTAGGTTGCACGGTATCCTTTTATTTTTCACTATACATAGAAGATT
Source organism: Ceratopteris richardii (assembly GCA_020310875.1). Classification (NCBI taxonomy): domain Eukaryota; kingdom Viridiplantae; phylum Streptophyta; class Polypodiopsida; order Polypodiales; family Pteridaceae; genus Ceratopteris; species Ceratopteris richardii. The sequence goes on along the minus strand of CM035408.1, from coordinate 79,000,158 downwards.
ATTGTGACTTCTTTGCACATATGGGATAACCTTCTTCACCTGATCTTTAGAAACATCCATCCATGATTTTCTATATCTTACATGCCCGAGTGAGATCAGGCTATTGGTTTACTAGTGTTCTTGGATTGCTACGACTAGAAAAAACATGCATGCAATCTAAACCCCAAACATTGGTGGTGATGACATAAAATTCTCTATTTTAATTTAAGTATTCTTCCATATTCTTGGGACATAATCTATATGTTGAGTGATAACACTTCACCAAGATACTAATTAGTTCACAATAAAATTTTCTAAGGACTTGGCTGTATCAATTTATCAACTTTGATAGAGTTTGTGCAGATCAATGTTTCGTAGAATATTAGGGATGCTGATCACAACATCATGGTAGAGATCAAGATTAGTAAAAAGTAATAATTTAGAGAGAGAGAGAGAAGAGGTATTAGTTTATTTCCTTATCACATGGAAAACGCAAGGAGAAAGGATCTAGAACTCCAAATAATTCCAAAAAACGAAAAAACGTAATAGTTATGTTCCAAGAATGGTCGTACGATCTTATAAAAAGATTGATTTGGAAAAAGCGAGAATATTTTTTTTTCCTACTTTGGTATTGATGTCTATAAATGCTGAATACTTGGCATTAAAACATACCAAGACACATCCACTTTATTTTTTCCACACAAATGTTCGCTCTTCGGAAAAAAATACTATCGATTTTGTTTCCAGCAAAAAGTTTCCACTGTAATGAAATAATATGAATTTCTTCTACTTTGCCAATAGTGTGTATGCGCAATCTGCGCAATCAAAATTATGCAGAAATAGGGTGTATCGAAAAGTTGTGTATGCGCAATCTGCGCAATCAAAATTATGCAGAAATAAGCCGTGTTTCTGTGTTTCCAATTGATTATACATTCAAAACTATGCAGAAATGAAAAAAGAAATATTTAACCATCACCTCCTAATAAATCCTTTAGATTTTGCAGAACAGAACGTGAGGATGAGGTTGTCTTCGATCACAGACTCCATGTAATGAAGAAAAGAAAAGAAAAAGGAAAGAATAGAAAATCTAAATCAGTTCCTAGATCAATGGCGACGTAATCGTCTGCGCGAGGAGCCCTAGTCGACACTATTGTCAAACGTAAATGTCAGCGGCTCGCCTTGATCTGTTGTTGGTAAGACTATAAAATCTCTACAAGTTGGGCAAGTTAGCGCCACCGCCACCGCGATCCAACTTTCGATGCATGCAGCATGGTATAGACGCTTGCACCGACGAATGATGCGCACACGTTGATATTCCCTGAACTCATCGAAGCAGATTGCACAATGTAAGTCATGAGGACTCGCCTTGCTAGTTTGATCACCAGCGGAGGCCACCACTTCTGCATCGTCGGACATATTATTCCTGCGTTCGACGTCTGAACTGGTGGAGGATATGTTACGTGCGCTACCTACAGAGCCGTTGATGGCGCCTTCCTTCAGATCATCATCAGTAAGATGAGAAGAATCGAGTATTCTTGAGAGGAAAGGAAAAACTGGCATTGCGTCCTCAAGCTCCGCCGGAGATGGTACTCTACTCAACGAATTAACTTGACGGTTGTGTCTTTGTAATTGGGCGCGCGTCTTCTTGCGCGGTGACTCGCTGTAGCGTCATCTGTCCCCTTCCAGGTGCACCATAAATACAGGAAAACGGGAGCGCCAAAAATCACTACTAAAATACTATCTGGTATCATATTGTTTGTTTGTGGGCATATGTTTTTGTTTATGATGGGTCGCCGTTATATATATGTAAACGGTCCGTGCTTTTCGTAGGCCTTTTTTTTCATGCTTTTTAAGTCAGCGACTTGGCAAAACGCGGCCAATTGCTTTCCCGCTTCCACTCGTTGATTTTCAGTTCGCATCCGACTTTAATACGTTGAATTATGATCGTTGTTGTACGTCAAAATTCGTAGGCGAGTTGGTTGGACAACGAGATTGAGTGCGCTTCATTAATCTGAATGTAATATGAGTGGCTACTGTGTGATCATCGCGGCTTGTGGAGTTATGCAATTCGTGCTCCTTTGATGGAGATGTCAATTTCATGCCCTGAGTTCCCAAAAAAGCCTGGAGGTCGACATGTCGAATGTCAAGACAATCAAATTAAGGGAGTTTTTTTATGATTTTGTCTCGCAAGGTTCAATACAATGTTTCTCAGTGATGTTAAGGAAAGAGGGAACGGCAGGCGCCAAACGAGGTGTCAAGACATCAATTGCAAAATCCTCAGAGTCATCGCCAAACGAGGTTTGTAATCTTTAACTGCCCTTTTGGGTTGCGGGGTGCACATCCTGCCCCTTGTACATTCTATACTTCCCTGCTTTAATACTATCTTTTCGTTGTTCTCTCGAACAAAAAAAATCCTCAGAGTCGGAGATGCAGCAGGAGCCTAAAATTGTGCCTCAGACTTGTCACAGGAATTACTACAGCTGGATTTTTAAGCTCATAAATTAGTTTATTTTAAACTTGTTATCTTAATCTTTTTCCTAGTTTTCTACGACCGAAATCTTTGATGTTCTTTTGGATAAGTCCAATTAAATATAAGCTTCCTAAAGACGTGAAGTTGATTGAAATAAATAAAATAAAAATACAAGATACTTAAGAGGAGAAAGAAAGCAGGCTAAAAAACTTACCAACACCTTGCTATTCGTTCTCGATCAGGGATGCAAAGAGATCTAAAAGTACGAACTAATAAATAAGAGTCACAACAGAAGTTATTTTGTTGCTTCTGTATCCATCAAGTTTATTCCTTGGATTGAATCAATAGGTTAAAGTAATTGAATACAACTTAACGGCAATGCAAAAAAGAAAAAACACACACACACACGCACACACACACACACACACACACATTGCTCCATCACACATCTCATCCTAATATTGATATATTTGTATGTATTCTTGAGGATAAAATCTTGAAGAAAAAAACGCACGTGAGAGAAGGAATATATACCATAAAGCTGAGTTGGTATCAGCCAAACATACACAAGGTTGGAAGAAAAATAGTCAGCTCAATCCAAAAAATAGTCAGTTCACAACTTAGCAACAATCCAAAAAATAATTTCATAGTGCTCTCTTACATATCTCATTGTTTTAAAAATACTGATATAATTATATGGTGAGAACAATCGTACATCCTTGAGGATGTAATATCCAAACGATAACATATAAAGTAGATTTGTGTCTCCAAAATACTCGACATGATCAAGATTTACATATTTGAAAACAAAAAAAATATTCGATATGAAGAACAAACCACATAACTTTTGCACCTAAAATCAATGAATAGAATAAATCTTACTCACACTCGATGGATTCTAACTTTTTATTAATTCTTCTTTATTAAAAACAAAAATGCCATTTTGTATAACCAGGTGACTTAGTCTCATCATTTTTTAAAAACAAAATTGAATCCATTTAGAAAAAGTTTCATGTTATAGAAACACATATATCCATTCATACATGCACAATATATATCTTTATACAAATATCTATACATGTGCACATGCATAGATACATGCAAATTGATAAATAATAAAACATTTCCAAATTGACATATGTCCAGCATATGCTCAAATATGACTCCTTGGGTAAAAAGAATATTGTTTTCCAAGAAATTTGGTGGTCTTCCAGAGCTCCATCTACTAACTACAAATTCACCTTGGTAGGCCTAAGAACAAGTTTTCCCCATTTCTCCAAAATCTCTTTGGTAGCAATGACTACTTCGACTCCTAGATCTAAAATATCTTTGACTCCCTTACTATAGTCTCCAATATTATCTATGGGGATCTACTTGATGTATAATGATGCTTTGTTTGAAGTTGTTTCGTGATTATGTGCTCCCACACTATAACAAAGAAGAGTATATTGGTACATGTTCGATCTCGTTAGTAGTTCCTTAAATACGATGTTATCATGCATAATAAGGTCTTTGATATTACAACTCGTAAGCATCTCTATTCTCACCATTGCCACGTTCTATTTGTTCTAACTTATTTGAATATGAGATGTTGACATACTATAATAGAGAACAATTTATTGATGTCTTCTCAACATTGCCATGTGCTAATTTGTAAGCATCTGTGTTCTCAACATTGCCAGGTTCGATTTGTTCCTTATTTGAATATGGGTTGTTGACACACTATAATAGAGAAGAGTTTCCCCGCTCTTGGAAATGGCTATAACCATTTGCCTACGATCACGAATGTTTATGGATTCTATTAAGTTTTGTGATTTTTTTTTAAATTGGGAATGTTGGTGGATGGATTAAGGTGTGAAAAAATTCCAAGCATATCCCCTTTATGATGAAAAGTAGAAAGTTTTTTTGTATTTGTTACAATGTTTCTTGGTAGTATAAGATTGTTTTTTTTATTAGTAGGCATAATGCTTTCCTTAATATATTTTGGCATTGATCTGAACACATGAACACATTTAGGATTATTGGGCACTCTTTTCCTCTTTAGGAGTCCCCCCCCCCAAATTTTATATATGCCCATAACCCTAACAAGCTACTTATCTTTGTATATTCTAAAATTAGTAATAAAATTTGTGTTGTGCTCTTAAGATTTCTGATCTTTTTTGTTGTGCTATTTGTGTGCATTCCCGATCCCCAAAACTCCAACGATTGGTATTAAAGTAGGTCATTACTTTTTGATGTGCATGCTTGGAACACTATTTATTTGTTTCTTAGATTGCAACAAAATTTTTGACATGTTTAAGGTGACAAGTTTCCATTCAAAATAGCCATAAGCATTATGCATAGCTCAAAAAATGATTTGAGCTCATTTTGTCCTTCAAACCTATTATGATAACAATATCCAAACAATTTTATCCTTTTGTGCCAATTTCTATTCAAGTTTCTGCTCCCCTTTACAAGTGTAGTAAAGTTTTCTACATGCTTACTACAACTACGCTAGGTTTTTTTGTTAAAATCTTGAGAAATAATCTTTTTTTATGCATCAGAGTACATTGATAAGCCATGTCTAAAAACATTGATGTATTTTGGATTTTGGCTATTAAGGATAAGTTAAATGGTTCTAGCTATCCATTATGGGCATACATGATGTCTTATGTATTGGTTGCAAATGGATTTTGGAACATTGGGAATGCTATTCACATATCTCCTATCACAGCTACAAAGATTCAAAATGTAGCCAATGGAGGTGTTGTTGAGATTGTTACAAGTCAAAGCTATGATGTAGTTCCTATTTTGAGTCCTCTTTTAGCTCCAATCTGACTATGTAGGTATACCATCAACATCCCTAGCCATTGTAGAGAAACTTCAATGGTATGAAAGAGATCTATAGGCACATGCCTTGATTGCATTATCTATAAAGTGTCCCATTATCCGTCATATTTTATTGTGCATTATAGATAAGGCCACTTGGGATACTCTCATTACATTTTATCATGCAAGAGTTGTTTTGCATAGCCAAGAAAAATGGAGTGAGCATATTAATGGAAGGATTATATGGACATTTTTATCACAAGGATTAAATATTTGAAGGAGCAGTTAGTTGTTGTAGATGAAATAATTGCTAGATAGTAGTTCAACTGTGTAGAATATTCTCAATGGAATAATTGATTCTTATTCGAGTTTTGTTTCTAGTCTTTGGTTGTTGATGAAAGAGAACCCGAATTCGTTAACATTTGAAGGGTTAGTTTCTATTTTTTTCTAGGAAGGCCAATCCAATCAAATCATGTCCATTATACGTGATGCACTCCAAGCTTTTGTTCCTAGTTACAAGGGCAAGGGTAAAGGTTGCTCTTCCTCACTTAGTCAAAAATTTTTAAGTGCTGCATGTTCAAATAAGCAAGAAAAAGATGAGAAAACATGAAACAAGAAAAATAATTTCACAAATACTATAAGAGAAATCACCACATAATAAAGAAATACTGTAAAATTGTTGCTAAAGAGGTAAAGAAGAAAGCGCTAGGAATGGTTGTTAGCGGATTTTTACTCCCAATTCTCATTCTACAAGTTTAGTCCAAAATGAAGAATGCGCATGTAATACACAATGTCGTTATGTCCCATCAACTCATGTTCATTGTATGTTCATTTTAGGCTCAAGTGTTTGACAGTTAAACATTGGTGCAACAAAACATATAACCTATCAATGCATTTTATTCCCTAGATTTGAGCTTGCCCCAATATTATCACATGTGCAAATAACTCGTCATTTCTTGTCATGGTATTTGGAGAATTTGTCCATACTTATTACGATTAATTGTAAATAAAATTTTTCAGGACTTATTACAAAGGTTTTTTCTAGTTGAGATTGGTCATCTTGGAAAAAGATGAAGAATATTAGAAGTTAAAGTCATGAACATGAAGAACTAAAGGGGCATAATAAGATGTTAAATGAAATCAAAGAAACTTATGGTTACTTACACTAAAAACTCCAATGGAACTATATAATTATGGGCTTTCGAGAGAAAGGTCAACCCAAATTCATAATGATAATGCATATGAACCCATATAGACTTTCCCTAAATAAAAAAGCATTGATTAAAGACTCAAATCTAAGTATAACAAGATGGTTTTTGAATGACTTGTTCAACATGTGTTGATCCAATAAGAAATTTTTGGCATTCAAGGTGAGGCATGAGGTACAACAACACATCAAAGAAGTGGACACACAAGAAGAGGGAGCATGTAGGGAGCTCCAAGAACTGTATGTCAATTTTTGAGGAGAAACCCCTATAAAAACAATGATTTTGATCACTAAAAACCATCGTAAATATCATTCAGCTGTATTTTGTGCAAGCTGAGGAGTCCTGAAGCTTGAGAACCCTAGGTAGAACTCACTTTTTGGATTTTATAATTTTTTGAGCTCATTTCAGCCCTCAAATAGCATCAGGAACTTAATTTTTACCTAGGCCAACCATTAAGTTTGAAATCGGCCAAAACTAGTCAAAAAACTATAAAAAGAGCTAGAGAGCTCATTTTTGGGGTTAAAAACTTAGAGAAAGAGTTTCTTGAAGAGCGTAATTGAGTTATTGAGAATCAAAGCTTCCATTGTTCCTATCTTTGTTATCTTGCCTTAGAATCGTGATTGTTTGATTTTCACAAAATCACGATTCTCTAGTTATCACAATATCACCATTGTCTCATAGCATCACGATTGTTTGATTTTCATAAAAACATGATTTCTTGGTTTTCATAACATCAGGATCATCTCAGATCATTGCGATTGTCTAGCTCTTACAAAATCACGATTCTCTGGTTGTGAAAACATTGCAATTTTCTCATAAAATTAGACAAACGTGGCTATTTCACACAATTGTGGCTACCTTAAAGAAATACATAAATATCCCTAGAATTTTTATTTGTCTATTTTACTCCTAGGAGCATGGATTGACATAATGTTTTCGTCCAAAATTTGTTCTTTGAGCTCTAGACTTCACTATTTTTTGAGCTCTAAAGATAATCTTGAGGCCACACTAGATATGACATCAGACACACATTTTAGCCCTTCATGTTTTAAGGCTATCATGTCTTATCAAATCTCTCTCTCTCTCTTCTCTCTCTCTTTCTCTCTCTCTCTCTCTCTCTCTCTCTCTCTCTCTCTCTCTCTCTCTCTCTCTCTCTCTCTCTCTCTCTCCACGGTGTATAGTATCCGAGATGGAGCTCCGATGATGGATGTGGCTGGCAAAGAAATGCGTGCACACATACGACAACTTTGCTCCATCCAGTTTGGACACTCTATCATGCTGAAATGGAGTTAGTAGGATAAAGATCGGAAGAATTATATCACACAGACGATTTATCAGGAGTTTCGACCAGCCGATGTATAGTCTCTTGTCAATTCAGAGTGGATTCTGCACACCGCACGTGAGGTTATGTCCCATCCACGATCCGAGGCTCGTGATGCTTTCAGAGCAGGCTTACCAAAGCCTGTATGGTTAGATGCTGAGGAGTGGGACGTGATTCGTGATGAGCAATAGCAGACTCCTGACAGATATCGCCAGCAGCAAGATGCCACAGCCACACGTTTAGATACGGTTGGACCGTCACATTTGGGCAGTGGCGGATATGACAGGATGCGTCATGAGTTTGTAAGTACCATTTCATTTATTGAATTTATTTGTGTTAAATTTCTCATGTATGTTTCTCTAATCTTTTGTATATTTGTTTCAAGAGCTGGCAATGGGTGGTCCTCCAACACGAATGGAGGAGTCTTACGGATATTGTCATGGGTTGATTGCACTATTGGAGGACTTGGAGGGACGCGGTGCAGTCGTTTCATGGGAGCATTTGCGATGAGGTAATTAATTTATAAACTTGGTTTTTACTTGTTTGTAATTTTCATGTGAATTTATCTCATTCCATTAATGTTGTTTGTTGCAGGGCTCTTGATATGGAATGTTCTTTGCATGTGTATGGTAGTGGAACACCAAAATTTTGTATTTGATTTTCATATGGCAATGCATTGCTTTGCCACATTTTGTAAAAGCCTCATATATGACAGTGGTTTTCCACACTCTTGTACATGCTTCATTATTGAAATATATAACTTCTTTTGTACATGGTTCATGGTTCATTCTGATTATCTCTTTTGTGTCCATTAATACTTTGTTTCATGAAATCATATTTCGGTTGACATTAGAGTACACATCACATGTACTCGGTTTTTTTTGGGCAGAGTGTATTGCCTTTTGATAAGCAACATCATGGTAATGTTGCTGTAACAAAAGACAACACACTCTGCCCAAAAAAAATTTTGCAGGTATGGTCGTCGGTATGCGTGATGGTTCTCCCACTAATGTCATTGAAATAAGCGTCGGTATACCCAGCAGGCGACGGTATACACGACGGTACGTCCAACAGAAGCCTCGATATGGGCGTCGGGATGGGTGCCGGTATTATCGATGCATATACCGATGCATATATCGACGCTTATACGGACGTTTTGGTACCGACGTGCATATCAACCTTTACACCAGTGTCGCGGTAAATAAAGCCGCATTCATTTCCCTCGATAAAAACCTCGGTATACCATCGATCTGTTGTAGTGTTTGGGTAGCGCCAGATACAATAGTATGCGCTACCAATTTTTAAGTATCATTTTAATTATTGAATTTGTTGTGTTAAACACATCATGTATGTTCATCTAACATTTTGCATATTTATTATAGGAGTTGGCAGTGGGTCATCCTCCGACGTGAACCGAAGATGCTTATGGACATCGTCATGGATTGGCTACATTGTTGCAGGACTTAGAGGGACGCGATGCGATCATTTCATGGAAGAATCTATGATAAGGTAAACTTATAGCTTGGTTTCCTATTTTTAGTGTTTTTTATAAATGTCATGTCAATTTGTCTCATTTTACGCATATGCTTTGTTGCACGATTGTAGGGGTAAAGGTTTTGCCAGAATTTTGTATTACACTCATATGTGGCAATGATATACCATAATTTTGTATTCGGTTCCTATATGGAAGTGCTTTGTCACATTTTGTATTTGGTTCCTATATGGAAGTGCTTTGCCACACTCTTGTACATGCTTCATTTACGGAATATACAACTTTTTTGTACATGATTCATGGTTCATTTTTCTCTTCTCTTTTGTGTCCGACAATATTTTGCTATATGAAATCATGTTTCGGTTGCCATTAGAGTACACATCACATGTACTCGGTTTTCTTTGGGCAGAGTGTATTGTCTTTTGCTAAACAACATCACGGTAATGTTGTTGTAGCAAAAGACAACACACTGCCCAAAAAAAAGTTTACAGATATGATCGTTGGTATAAGTGTCAGTACTTGTAGCAAGTCATCGGTCTAGGCATTGGTACACCTAGCAGGGTCCTCGGTACGCGCGTCGGTATGAGCATCGGTATTTTTGATGCTCATACCGACGCCAATACCGACATCTATACCGGTGCCTATATCGGCGCTTTGTTTTCGACGCCTATACGACTGCTATGCCAATGTCACGGGGAAAATGTGCCTATTCAATTTCCTCGGTAAAAGCCTTAGTATACCCTGGATATGTTGTAGTGTGTGTACCTTGTTAATGGACTACTATCCAAATCACTTCATGGTATGAATCCTTATGAAACATGGCATGGAAGAAAACCTAGTCTAGGACATTGCAAGGTATTTGGTGGTTTAGCGTTTGTACATGCACCTTCACAAATTAGAGGTAAACTTGATTAAAGGGAAACCAAGGCAGTATTCATTGGCTATAATTCAACTCATATGGGATACATATATTATAATCCTTCTACCTAGCAATTTACCACAAGTACGGAGGTTGTATTTTAAGAACACAAGCCATGGTATGATGAAGACAAATAGAAGGTAAACCTACCATATGATATTGATTTTGATTTCCATCCATTAGGTAGAAAGCATGATACACAAGTCCACGATCGAAGAAGTGAATTTGATGACGATCAAGATGAGAAGCAAAGAGACCAGAAGCTGGGGAAGTAAGAGGAAAGGCTAAGATGCAAGAATGTGGAGAATGCACTTAAGCATAATCCCATATGGTCAACAAGGGAGAAGAAACAACTAGAAAGGTATGGATATGATTCTACATTTGTTACAAAGCATTCAATTTAGTAGGAAAAGGAGTCAATTTGAGAAGAACCTTTAACATATGAAGAAGCAAAAGGTAACTCTAATTGGGAGAAATCTATGAAATAGTAGAAAGAATCCTTTAAAGGAATGGATACTTGGGAGTTGGTTCCAATGCAAGCTAATTAAAAGGTAACACGTTGCAGACAGGTCTATAAGAAAAAACAAAATTCAGATGGATCAATTTCCAAGCACAAAGCTAGATTAATTGTCAAAGGATGTGCTCAAACTCATGGTATAGACATTGAGGAGACCCCTTTTAAGCAGTTCCTAAGATGGCTACAATTAGGACATTGCTAAGTGTATTTGTTGCAAGAAATTGGAGACTACTTCAACTAGATGTGAAGAATGCATTTCTCAATGGATAGATAAGTGAGGAGGTATACATGTCACAAACTCCAAGATTTGAAAACCCTAGTTATACATCTTACATATGGAGACTTAAAAAGGCATTGTATGGATTAAAACAAGCTCTTAGAACTTGGAATTTCAGATTGTTAACCTATCTTCAAGATCAAGGTTTTAGGTCAAGGAATGTAGACCCTTCTTTGTTCATCAAGAAGTATCACAATGAAGTTATCTATTTGTGTGTATATGTAGATAGGAGATGACTTGCATGCCATAGAAAGGATAAAAATCCATATGCAAGAGGAGTTTAAAATAAGTGATTTAGGTGAGGTCACATTCTTCTTAGGTATGCAAGCCATATACACAAATGAAGGAATTTATTTGACTCAAAGGCGATACATTTAGGATCTACGCGTTAAGTTCAAAATGGAGAACACTAAACTTGTAGATACACCTTTGGAGATGAATCATAAACTTAGTGTTTATGAAGGTGAAAAATTTGAAGACATTAAAGAGCATCAAAGCTTTATAGGTAGCTTGATATATGCTACTCATACAAGGGCAGATATCGCATATAGTGTAGGAGTGTTAAGCCAGTTCATGCACTAATCAAGAAGATCACACATGGATCCAACTAAAAGAGTACGTAAGTACCTCAAAGATACAATCAATGAAGGTATATTTTTATCCTTAATCTTCACATTTGTATATCAAAATATATCAAGATGCATATTGTGAAGGAGCTAAGGATGATAGAAGAAGTATCTTTCGTTACTTAGTATTTTCAAGCTCAAAGCTAGTGTCATGGAGTTCCAAGAAGCAATAAACATTTGCTTTATCCTCAACTCAAGCACAGTATAGAGTTTTGACCATAGCAACTCAAGAGGCAATATGGTTAAAAGCATTGTACTCATATTTGGGATAGTGCGTTCCAATCCTCACATATTTGGAGATAATGTAAGTTCCATGCATCTAGCAACAAACCATATTTTCCATGCAAGAACCAAACACAATGTCTTCAATGACATGTTGGCCTTCTTCTCCTAGTCTTCAAAACTCCTTGTTCTTTGACAAGCATGACCAAATCTTTACTTTATGGCTAAAATTTTTCTTCCTTTGCTTCTCACAAAGGATTGCTTGCTTCCTTTGTCTTGATTTTAGTTGCTTCAAGCACCCTCCTCTCTCTAATGATGGTGAAGATGCCTCCCACAAGCATCTTACTTCTCCAAGCTTCAAGGGACCATGTTCCCACTTACCTTCATTTTTTTCTCTTGAGGGTACTCCATCTTTATACCTGAAAAGAAGAACACTTCTTCCAACCAACCGTCAACAAGAAAATACCTTTCTCTCTTCAAGAGACCTTCTTGCTTTCGAAATGAAAGCCTCTTGGCTTTTTTTATTAGTTCACGGCTAACCAAGGCCTTTATGGTTCAAGCCTAACCTTTCACAAATGATCCTACAAGCTTTCAAACACCAACAAGAGATACATACAAAAGAATATACCTCTTACAACTAGGCAGCTTTTCTTGGAAGTCTTCAACTTCGTTTCTTGTCCACTTCTTTTTAAGACCTTAGGCTTCCAATGTCGCACTCAAGTAACTTAGCAAACACTTATGTCTTCCAATGTCACATACAAAGTGACTAGCAAAAGCACATGCACTTAATAGTGCTCTTACAAATTACTGGAAAACAATCACTTTTACCTTTGGGGGATTTCAGTGCAATGGCCACTAGCTTCAGTTCTCCTTGAGTCTTTGTTTTGAGCTTCAAAAACTCTTGGATTATATTCATCTTTTCCAATGCTTTTTCTAATGCCTTTGTTACTGTCTATGTCATAAGAAGCACACCACAATTCTTCTTGCAAACAACTCACCCTTGTAGGCAAACATTCCTCATAAGCATACCGTTTGAGAATCAAACTTCAAATGCAAATATCAACCCTTTCATATATTCCTCAAGTTCTCTTCTTGCAACTCTAGAGACTTGTTTGAGACCTCAAAGCATGTATGAGGCATTGGTACCACTGTTAGAGCAAATAAGCTTTGATACCACTATTAGAGCAAAAAAAACTCTTATCCTCCTGATGGAACAAAAAGGGAGTGAGATCAGTGTGTTGATGCAGAAGTTCTTGAGCATAGCCTTTTGCAACAAGCCTAGATTTATACGAGTCAACTACTCCATCAGGCTTACGGTCCAGCTTATATACCCACTTAGTGCCAATGGCTTTCTTGCCAGGATGCTAATCACATAAAGAATAGGCACCATTCTTCATAATAGCATCATATTTTGATTGCATAGCAACCATCCAATTTTCTGAATTTTGTGCTTCTTCAAATGAAACAAGTTCATTCTCATCACAAAGACTAGAGGCAACCATTTGCAAAGTCTACATTAGCCATTTAGGCATAGTTTTTGCCTCCAATTAGTTAGAACTCTCATCAACAAGTGCATCATGTAAATCTACATCAAGAATGGCATGATCTGCATCATCATGTGGAACCTACAAATGTTGAGAAATTGCTTCATTCGGACCACCACTAGACTATTCACCTTTAAAAAGAGCCAACAAAGTGCCATACACCTCTTTAGAGCTAATTTATGTCTCCTTGGTACATGAAAGTAATGGTTGAATTGCATCTTCCACAAAAAGAACATCATGGCTAACCAAAATGCGGTTAGTCTCTGGATGATACAAACGATAGCCTTTGCTTTTAGAACTCTACCCAACAAAAATACATTTCACTACTGTATCATCCAATCTCTTGGATTGTTTTTTAGGCACTAATGCATATCTCAAACAACCATAGACACACAAATGAGCAATAGATGGATTGTGACCATGCCAAGCCTCAAATGGAGCTATAGACTGCAATGCTTTACCGGGACACCTATAAAGTACACATGTTGCAGAGATAACAACCTCAAGCCAGAAACTATATGGTAAAGCCTAAGTGTTGACCTTAGACCTTGCCATCACCATGAGTGACTTATTTTTCCTTCTAGCAAATCCATTTTGCTGAGGTGTATATGACACTGTACATTGATGTTTTATCCCACCTTCAGCCAGAAGTACATTAAAATTAGAAGATATGTATTTACCCCCTCCATGCTGATAGATTTTCAACAAAAACTAGAAACTTTTTGAAACACATAAACGCTTTGGACTCTTCTTTCAATGGATATACCCATGCCTGCATGGAAAACTCATCAATGAAAGTCATGAAGTAAAGGAAGTTCCTAAAAGAAGATGTTTGCATAGGACCACAAACATCACTATCAACAAGCTGCAAGTTTTTAGTATCCCATACTAAATTAGATTTTGGGAAGGAGGCACGCTGCATTTTCCCAAAGAAATAGCCTTCAGAGACATGTTTACCCGGTTCCCGAATTTTGGGCGGAGCAGACAACATTTTATATTTTTGCATGTGTAGCAATCTAGCAAAATTTAGATGACGAAAGTGTGCATGCCAAAACTTTACATGTGACATAATGACATCATCATTTGATAGATATACATTTGTCATTAATAAATTTCACAACCAAGCTGATCTTGGCTAATTCCAAAATTGATACTAGATTTTTCTTGATCCTTGGCATAAATAAAGCATTCGACAATGTAAAAGAACTACCATCAGTAGTAGTCAAAATGATCTTTCCAACTCTTGTTATAGGATAAGAGGAGTTATTGGCACATGTGATAGTATTCTCTATGCCAATAGGCTCAAGTGAAGTGAAGAAACTATGCTGCAAGGTAATATGTTTGGTTTCCCCATTATCAAAGTACCAAACATCTAAGTCTAGTGTAGACATACACTATTCATGAAGATGGATCATAACTGTAAACAGTAGTAAATGCCCATTCTTCATTTTTCATCCTGCTGATACATAACAACATCAAACACATCTCCAACATCATGAAGACTCAATCGTAAACATGTTTCCATAGGAGTGGTAATAGGTTTGCAATCTTCAAGGACAAAACGATGAAATAATGTGTCAATATATTTTGTTTGAAACAAAGCTATTCCCCCATCAACTTGCATAAGCTAAATGCGCAAATAATAATGTAAATGCCCCAAATTTGACATCCAAAAGAGGCATACAAATTAGCCTTAAACTTAGCAATATGTTTATCATTTGGACTAGTGAGTAGCATGCCATTAACATACACAAAATTGATTAGAATTACATCATCTACATGCTTAACATATCAGGTGCTCTCAATCGGAATGCTCTCGAAACCATGTGCAATCAAGTAGGCATGTATCTTTTCATACCAAGCACCTGGTGCTTGCTTCAAATCATATAATTCCTTTTCCAACATGCAAACTTTTTTTTCATGCTCTTCCTACACAAAACCATGATGCTAAAATACAGACACTTTTTCATATAACTCACTATTGAAAAATGCAATTTTAATATCCAATTGATGTAGATCCCAACCATGATGAGCTACAAAGTGCACATATGCTACGAACGATGTTCATTTGCCAAGTGGGTGCAAAGTCTTTCAAATATTTGAATTTTGTCAAAAAACTATCCATAGAATCGCCTTCATTCATTTGCTCACTCTCCGGCTATTTTTGAAGGTAAGAAATATGAGCCTCATTTCTTCCCTAGTATAAAGTGATAAGCGTATTTCAAGCATCCTTTGCAATTTTGAAAGAGTGACTATGAGGGATAACGGCATGCTTGACAGACGATTCTATCAATGCATGTGGCTCAACATTTCTACCATCCGAACAAAGTTTTCTCTACAATACGTGCAATAGGGACTGTTAGAGTTTGAGGTCAGTGGAAGCATGCGGACAACACAAAGAAGAAGAAGAAGAAGCTTGGAGAACAACACACACTAATGAATGTATTTCAAAGAGAATGTACAAAGATAAGTAACTTGTTAAGGATATAGGTGTGTATACAAGCTAACCCTCCTAAAGAGGGAAAAAAGTACTCCGATGTTCCTAGTGTGTTCACACACATCACTACCAAAATATATCAAAAAATCCCACCTAGGAGCGATGCAGTCAACAAGGAGCTGGCATTCATGTATAAGGAAGTGATAAGTTGTGTGGTATCAATCCAAAAAAGGAAGTAAGCCCTAAGCTTTGTAGAAAGCTTCAAACTTCTCCCTAGAGAAAGCCTTTGTGAAAAGGTCTACAATGTTCTCCTATGTGGGCACATATGCCAAACTAATCTCTCCAGCAGAGAACCTCTCGTTGACATAATGATAGTGCACCTTAATGTTCTTAGTGCGAGCACGGAATAGAGGGCTCCTCACAAGTACCAATGCACTCTGACTATTAGTAAAGATGGTGGTGGAAGAAAACTGACCAACACCCAAAATCAGGCATAAGGCATCTCCGCCACATGCACTCAACAATCACTCTAAAAGCTGCCCTATACTTAGCCTCACAACTAGAAGTGGCCACAGTAGTCTGCTTCTTAATCAACCAAAATATGCATGAGATACCAAGCATGAAGCAAAAACCACTGGTGGACACACGAGTGTCATAGCAACCAACCTTTTGGGATTGTTGTTAAAAGCATGTGCAAACAAGTAGGCATGTACCTTTTCATACCAAGCACGTGATGCTTGCTTCAAACCATATAATGCCTTTTTCATCTTGCACAATCTATTTTCATGCATTTTTGCACAAAACCATAGGGCTTAAAAAACATAGAGTTTTTCATGTAAGTCACCATTTAGAAATGCATTTTTAATTGATGTACATTCCAACCATGATGAGTTGCAAGTGCACAAATGCTATGAACAGTAGTCATTTCGAATGTGGGAGCAAACGTGTCATCAAAATCAATGCCTCTTTCTTGAGAATAGCCTCTTGCAGCAAGCCTAGCCTTATACCTATCAATTGCTCCATCATGCTTATGCTTTAGCTTGTATACCCACTTAGTGCCAATGGCTTACTTATGAGGAGGCAAATCACATAAAGACCAGGTACCATTCGTTATAATAGGATCATATTTTGATTGCATAGTAGCCATCCAATTTTTAGAATTTTGTGTTTCATCAAATGAAAGAGTTTCATTCTCATCACAAAGACTAGAGGCAGCCATAGCATAGAAATCTCATGCAAAAGAAGCACTATGAGAGGCTAATTGAGTACAATATGGTAGAGGTGTATCTAGTTTGCTATCTTGCAAAGTCTACGCTAGCCATTTATGCATAGTTTTTGCCTCCTCTTAATTTGAACTCTCATCAACAAGTGCATTGTGTAAATCTACATCAAGACTGGAATGATCTGCATCATCATGTGAAACTTGGAAATGTTGAGAAATTGCCTCATTTGGAACAACACTAGAGTTCCCACCTTTAAAAAGAGGCAACAAAGTGTCATACACCTCTTTAGAGATAAGTGATGTCTCCTTAGTACATGAAAGTAATGGTTGAATTGCATCTTCCATAAAAAAAAACATCACGACTAACCAAAATGTGGTTATTCTGTGGATGATATAAATGATAGTCTTTGCTTTCAGAACTATACCAAACAAAATACATTTCACTGCTTTACCATCCAATTTCCCCCATTGTTGTTTAGGCACTAATGTATATGCCAGACAACCAAAGACATGCACATGAGCAACGAATGGCTTCTGACCATGTCAAGCCTCATATGGAGTTATAGACTATAGTGATTGAGTGGGACACATGTAAAGTACATATGTTGCACACATAAGAGCCTCAAACCAAAAAATATGTGGTAAAGCCTAACTCTTGACCTTACGCCTCACCATTGCCATGAGTGACCTATTTTTCCTTCTGAGAAATCCATTCTATTGAGGTATATACAACAATATACATTGACGTTTTATCCCATGTTCAGCCATAAATACATTAAAGTTAGAAGACATATATTCCCCCCTCTATCGAAATGGAGGGTTCCCATTTTACATGCTCGTAGATTTTTAGTAAAAACTAGAAACTGTTTGAAGCACATAAACACTTCAAACTTTTCTTTCAATGGATATACCCATGCATGCCTAGAAAAGTCATCAATGAAATTCATGAAGTACAGGAAGTTCTGAAAAGAACGTGTTTGCATCGGACCACAAACATCACTATGAACCATATTTTGGGAGGGAGGAATGTTGCATTACACTCAGAATATAGCCTTCAGAGACATGTTTACTAGGTGCCTCAAGTTTGGGCAGAGAGGACACCATTTTAACTTTTTGCAAGCATAGCAAACTAGCAAAATTTAGATGACCAAAGTGTGCATGCCAAAGCTTTGCATCTGACATAGCCTCGAAAATCTTTAACTACACATGCTCAATCATTCATAGATTCTGCATAATCTATGAGCTTATACAACCCACAACATAAAATGCCAGAAGCAATAATGAATTATCATTTCAGATATCATGAACTGTACATCTGTCATCACTAAATTTCACAACCAAGCTCATCTTGGCTAATGCTAAAACTGATAACAGATTTTTCTTGATCCCTCGCATAAATAAATTATTCTACTATGTACAAGAACTACCATCAGCAGTAGCCAAAATGATCTTTCCAACTCTCATCACAGGATAAGAGGAGTTGTCAGTACATGTGATAGTATTTCCTATACCAAGAGGCTCAAGTGGTCAAGAAAGTATGCTACAAGGTAAAATGTTTTGTTTCCCCGTTATCAAAGTACCAAACATTTGAGCCTAGTGGAGACATACACTATTCATGAAAAGATGGGTGATAGCTGCAAACAATAGTACATGCCCATTCTTCATTGTGCACAAGATTTTCAAACTCTAATTTGGGTGTAGAGGCCTCTACAACAACCATTCTACCCTCTTTTTTCTTTGCCTCTTTTGCAGCAAGTTTTGCAAAACCCTTTATGACATGAACATTTCCTTTACATTATTTGCAAAGCAATTTCTACATTTCTATTTTCTTGTCATCTTTTTCATCCTTCTTTGATTGTAGGATTAGCAGATTTTTTCTTACTAGTAGATGAACTCCATTTACCTTTGCCCTTCTAACTAGCCAAGAAAGCTTGATCTACAACTTGCATAATGGACATGTTCAGCCTAGACTTATGATTCTACAATAGAACAAAAACTAGCTCCTCAAATGTTAATGGATTTGGATTGCCTTTCATCATCAATCAAAGAGTAGAATGAATATGGAAGACCATTCATAACATTTTGCACAAGTGAATTGTTTGGCAAGACTTCATTAGCAAAAATCAACTACTCCTTCAAATCTTTGATCTTTGTCAAAAACTTTTCCATGGAATCTCCTTCAAGCTACCCGAGATAAGACTCAGTACCTCATGGACATTTACAAAGAACTCAAGGAAGATATCCGTAGAGCTCAAGAACCATATAAGTATTATGTAGACCAACATCTTGCTCAAAATCCAGCCTATCACATTTGGAAGTGTGGTTACTCACAAATAATTTATAGACTTCAAGGTCTTGTGCAAATCTATACCATCAAAGATTTGGACCCTTCATCACCTTGGTCGAGATTATCTAGTGCCTTTCAAGCTTCAGTTACCAAGTAACATGAGAATACATCTAGTTTTCCATGTCTCCATGTTGAAACCATATCAAATTGCACCATCGAGGGGGGAGAGACCTAGTCGTTCATCACCTATCAAGATTGATGATCATGAAGATTTCAAAGTTGAGCATGTCCTAGATTCTAGAATATCATGAGGAAGACTGGAGTACCTTGCTCATTGGAAAGGTTTATGACATCAAAATTCATAATCAAGAACCTCCCAAAATCCTTTAGAGAGCATCAATGAAGGTTCAAATATTTCATAAGAAAAAACCATTAAAGCGGAGACCTTAGAACACGACTGCTCCTTGTGGAAATTGTCGTTTGAGGGGGAGGTGATGT
The DNA here is from genome assembly GCA_020310875.1 of Ceratopteris richardii. Lineage (NCBI taxonomy): Eukaryota > Viridiplantae > Streptophyta > Polypodiopsida > Polypodiales > Pteridaceae > Ceratopteris > Ceratopteris richardii. The sequence goes on along the minus strand of CM035408.1, from coordinate 78,980,331 downwards.
CATGCACAAAGAAAACGATCTTGAACTTGAAATTCCATGTGACTTTATATATCTCATGATTGGTTGATAATTTGGGAAAATTATTGCTTCCATTACATCCAAATTTGCCAAAACCCTAAGATCAACTATCTACTTGCTTTGATCAAAAGTGTCATTATGAAACCTTGTCTAATCTAGTGAGAGGGCACAGTCTAGTGCTCTCTTGACATCTTCTACTCTAAATCTCAACATGAAAGATCTATTTACATAATTCAAAACAATAAAAACGCACATTACTATTGTATATTTGATTAATTTAATACTCATAATATAGAAAATTTAACCATAAAATTTCACTTTTAATGAAATTATGCAAACCAATCATGATAACGTTTGTTTTTAGTTTCTAAGAGCAGATATTCTTAATCTAGAATCAAGAATATATCAACTTCATCAAGTCAAAACTAGAAAAGCATGCTACCTAAAATAGGGAATGTAGAGAATAGATAAAAGGAAACACTTATCACTATTATACTCAACAAAATAAATCTTAGGAAACTCAACAAATAGTGATGTCGTAGTATTGAGCTTGCATCAAGTTTATATGCTCAATATATATTCAACTTCATAGTACAACCACTGCTAAAGTTTAACGAATTTATGATTGTCCCATATTAATTTTTAAGATTGATGAATCACTTAGAATAAGTTAGTAATAAGATCAAACCCTTGATAAATATATTTCGTTAACTATAACTTACAATACCTTCCAATTGAGTGATATGAGAAGCATACCAACCATTTATTCTCCGACGTCCCTAAAAAACACTTCAAGCCAACTAAATAAATGAATTGTGCTCAAATCACATATTAAATAGATTCTAATTAAATTTATACCCAAATGTATAAATGTTTTGTTAGATACTATAGTAACTAACACCCATACGTAAATAGCCCCTATTGAAAGTCAAGTTTCTTGACATGCTCGTTTATATATTTCAATGAAACATGTATTATGTCTTGTTTTAGTAGTCATCAAATTCAACTTAAATTTCCCATTTTAAATATGCTTTCGTAACGAATGATCATGAAATTGTAACCCAATCTCCAAGAACAATATCAAGGAACCCAAATCAGCAAATATATCTTAAAGCAAAAAGAGTATTGTGTTAATCTTACCAAAAAAATTGTAAAGGGTCTAGCAATCAATTACCTTTACCATTTATCTTGTCCCAAATCATTTCCAAATCTAAGTGAATATTTTTTTTTCATTAAACAATAGTCACAATATCTATATACAAATAAAGAATTGATGGGTGCTACTTGTCCATCTTCATCATAGCAATGGTTATAGAACCACTCATTATGCAAACAAATATTAATACAATGGATTTGCCTATTCAATTCACGTAGCAATGTATGTTTCACCTCAAAGTCAAAACTAAAAAATCAAGAAGGGCTAATATCATATGTTGCATTTGGATTTTCATCATACTTGTAATAGAATCATTAAATTATAGCTATTACATTATGTACATATCAAAGAAATAATTCCTCAAATAAATATTTATATACAACTTATATAAAGGTCTTTACCATTTCCAATCGAATACAATAAATTTTTTTCAATACCTAAAGACCTATATTGAATTATAACATTTGTACTATGATATGCCAAATGTATCATCCAATAAGTATTCTATATTTTAAATAGTAATTTATAAGAACATAGTCACCACATCCCAAAAATTATAAAATTAGTTATGAATGTCATTATGAAAACATCATAAGCATGGACCCCATCGATGAAAAGGAAAAAAATGGCTTTTCTATGGCAAATTTTTCATTGAGGTATATGCACCAATGCCACATCATATAGTTCACTTTGTGCAAATTGTTCTTAATGGTCTTCGAGATTCATATCAAAGTTTTGCTTCTACTCTTTGGTTGATAATGAAAGGAAATCCAAATGCCTTAACATTTGAGGAATTAGTCTTTGTTTTATTGCAACAAGATTGTTCTAGGCAGAATAGGTCCATTATGCATGTTCTAGATCAAGCTTTCTTAGCTAGTCAAAAAGCCAAAGGTAAATGGAGCTCATTTACTAGTAAGAAAAAATCTACTAATTTTGCACAATAAAAAAGGGAAGATAAAGACGAGAAGAAAAAAAAAAGTAAAAATAAATCTGCAAATATTGTGAAGAGAATGATCATTTCATAAAGAGTTGTCCAAGAATGGCTATAAAAGAGGCTCGAATGGTTGTTGCAGATGTCTCTACACCTAAAATAAAGTCTGCTAATCTTCTGCAGAATGAAGAATAGACATATTCTATTGTTTGCAGCTATGACCAATCTTCTCATGAACAATGTATGTCTGTAGTAGACTCTGATATTTGGTACTTTGACAGTGGGGCAACCAAACATATTACCTCGTACTGCACTTTCTTCAGTTCACTTGAGCCTGCCCATCTTCTCATGAACACTATATGTATGAAGTAGACTCAGATGTTTGGTACTTTGATAGTGGGTCAACCAAACTCATGACATTGCAGCTATGACCCACCTTCTCATGAATAGTGTATGTCTCCAATAGACTGAGATGTTTGGTACTTTGATAGTGGGTCAACCAAATATATTACCTTGCAGTGCAGTTTCTTTAGTTCACTTGAGCTTGCCCCTACATGGAATATTGTCACATGTGCTAACAAATCCTCTTATCCTGTAATGGGAGTTGGTAAGATCATTGTGACTACTACTGATGGTAGTTCTTTCACATTGTTAGATTCTTTGTTTTTGCTAGGGATCACGAAAAATATGTTATAAGTTTCAAAATTAGCCAAGATCAGCTTGGTTGTCAAATTTGTTAATGATGGATATGGAGTTCATGATCTCTCAAATGATGATGTTATTATTGCTTCTTGCATTTCATGTCATGGATTGTATAAGCTCATAAACTATGAAAAATTTATGATTGATTCAACATGTACAATTCAAGATTTCTAGGCTCTCTCAGATGCAAAGCTTTTACATGCATGATTTGGTCATCTAAAATTTGCTAGTTTGCTATACCTGTGAAAATCTAAAATATTGTCCTCTTTGCCCAAACTTGAGATAATTTGTAAACATACCGGTGAAGGTTGTATTTTGGAACAAATGCACCATTTCTCCTTCCCAAAAGATGGTTTAGTATTAGCTACTAAGAAACTGTTGCTTGTTCATAGTGATGTATGTGGTCCAATGTAGATACCTTCTTTAGGAAACTACCTTTACTTCATGACTTTTATTGATGATGTTTCCAAGCATGCATGGATGTATCCATATAAAGAAAATTTTGAAGTATTTATGTGATTTAAATAAATTCTATTTTTGGAAGAAAACCTATTAGCATGTAATTGGGCAACTTTCGTTTTGTTTGAGGAGGGGAATATATGTCTTCTAATTTTAATGCATTTTTGCTTGAAGGTGGGATAAAACATTAGTGTACGATCCCGTATACACCCCAATAGAATGGAGTTGTTGAAAGAAAGAAGACGTCTCTCATGGGGATGGTGAGGTGTATGATCAAAAGTTAGGATTTACTACGTTGCTTTTGGCTTAAGGCTATTATGTGCGAAACATATATACTCAATAGGTGTGTTATCAAAGTACTATAATCCATCCCTCCATATAAGGCTTGGCATGGTTGTAAGCCATTTGTTGCTCATCTTTGTGTTTTTAGTTGTCTAGCATGTGCATCAGTGCCTGAACAACAATGAAGAAAATTAGATGATAAAGTAGAAAAATATATTTTTATTGGATACAGTTATGAAAGCAAAGCTATCATCTGTATCATCCATAAACTAAATGAATTTTGATTATTCATGATGTTGTTTTTGTGGAAAATGCAATGCAACCATTACTTTCATGTATTAAGGAGATAATACTTTGTTGTCTCTTTTTACTAGCGGATAGTCAAGTGCTTGTCCAATTGAGGAAATGTTTCAGGCTTTATAAGTTTCACATGATAATGTAGCTCATTTCATGTATGATGCAGATTTACATGATGCACTTATTGATGAGAGGGATGACATAGAGTAGGCTAACGCTACACACAAATGGCTGGTGCAGACTTTGAGAGATAGCAAATTAGATGCACCTCTGTCATATTGTACTTGTTTGCATCAGATTGCTATGCAATGCTTGACTCTTGTCTTTATGATAAGAATGAGACTATTTCTTTTGATGAAGCACAAAATTCAAAAAATTGGATGGCCACTATGTAATGAGAGTATGATGCTATTATAAAGAATGATACCTAGCCTTTATGTGATTTGTCTTTAGGAAAAAATTCCATTGAGATTAAATGAATTTAGAAATTGAACCATAGTCGTGATGGAAAAATTGACTTGTAGAAAGCTAGGCTTGTTGCAAAAGGTTATGCTTGAGAGAGAGGCATTGATTTTGATGCGATCTTTGCACCCACATGCTGAATAACCACTGTTCGTAGCATCTATGCACTTGCAGCTCATCATGGTTGGAATGTTCATCAGCTGCACATTAAAAGAGCATTTCTAAATGGTGACTTACTAAAGAAGTGTATGCTTTTCATCCTTGTGGTTTTGTGCAAAAAGGGCATGAAAACAAAGTGCATAGATTGAAAAAGGCTTTATATTTTTGAAGCAAGCACCACGTGCTTGGTATGAAAAGATACATGCCTACGTTGATTGCACATGGTTTTGAGAACAGTCCAATTGAGAGCACTTTACATGTAAAGTGTGTAAATGATATGTTGCTGATCATTATTGTCTATGTTGAGGACATGATGCACACTGATACTTATGAGAAGCATATTGATGAATTTAATGCTAATTTGCATGCCTCTTTTGAGATGTCATATTTGGGGCATTTGCATAATTATTTGGGCATTCAGTTTATGCAATTTGATGGGAATATAGATTTGTGTCAAATAAAATTAACACATTATTGCATTGTTTTGGCCTTGAAGATTGCAAACCTATTACCACTCCAATGGAAATAGGTCTATGATTGAGTCTTGATGATAATGGAGATGCATTTGATGTTATTTTCTATTAGCAAGTTATTGGATGTTTGATTCACTTATGCATAACTCGACTTGATATTTCGTTTGTTGTCTCTCAAATGAGCAGGTTTATGCATTTCCTAGGTGTGAAGCATTGGTAGGTGGTCAAGCAAATCTTTCGCTACTTGAGTAATACTCAACTACTTGGATTGTTTTATCCCAAGTGGGGATCACTACCACCATTTTTATATTCTTGTTGAGTGCATGGCTCATATGCCTTTTGGCTGATTTGGGTATTGGTTAGTCTTATGGCACCACCATCTTCATTAAGAGTTAGAACACATTAGCAGTTATGAGAAATCATGTGTTCCATGCTGGCAGAAAGCATACTAATGTGCAATATCATTATTTCAGGGAGAGATTCTCTATTGGGAAGATCATTTTGGCATACATACCTACACAAGATAACATTGTAGATCTTTTCACAAAGGCTATGTCTAGGGGGAAGTTTGAAGCTTTCTACAAAGCTTTGGGCTTACTTCCTTTTCTGGATTGATCTCTTTTCACATAGCTTGGTACTTCCTTATACTAAGTGTTAGCTCCTTGTTCACCGCATCATTCCGAGGGAGGATTTGTTGATATATTTCAGTAGTGATTTGTGTGAAACCACTAATAGATGACATTTCTTTGTACATTCACTTCGTAATACATTGTGTATTGTGTGTTGTGCTCCAAACTTCTTCTTCTTTGTTTTACTATTCGTGTGCTTTTGCAGACCTCAAACTCCAATAAGAACATCCACAAAAATGGTGCCAAAATGTGTTGAATTTGTAGCATCACACATACATACATTATCAAATCGGTGAGCTTTCTCGTAAGATCTAGACGTGGATGAAACTTGTGCATATGCAATGGAGATTCAACTTCAAGCATGGCAAACATCCATACACAAGATCCATGGAAAGCACTCGCCAAGCAAGCACACTCAACATCAATTAACACATGTAGAAATGCAAGCCACATATGAAAAAGATCATACCCTATGATGAACAAAGAAGAAGAAGCAAATCCATAAAACTAAAAAGACACAAGCATGTACTCTCCAAAGAGTAGCATCTTATTATGCATCAATATGGACCTCCTTTACTATGAGTAGTGACTTTTTTATATACACTTTGCCCACCTCCTCCTCTATTTGCGATTATTGTGCTCAATAGAGATTGATTCTAAAAAGAGCAGAAAGATGTGGCACTCTCGTATCACTATACATGTGTTCTTGTGAGCAAAAAAAGGTCAACCTAAGCTAATTTAGTGTGGAAAAAGTTACTTCCATGTATAATTGATGATAAAAAAAATATTTGATCGTGTTGTGCTTCTAAAATTGCCCTTATAATCTTTTAAACTATAAGATACTAACTTACATAAGTGTGTATATTCTATGAAAACTAGTAATGGTTTTTGTAGGTCAACGGTGGGATTCGGTTCTTGCCAAGCTTGATAGTAAACTTGCCTACTAGAAGGGCATGCAAATCAACCTAACAAGGTTTTCCATGGCAAACAAAACCTTCATCCTTCCATCAATAATCAATTTTTTGGCATGTTGGAGACCAAAAGATAAAGTTTTGGCAAAGATAGAAAGAATCTACACAAATTTCCTCTTGAAGGAGATCCCAACTAGAGAAGTGTGCCCAAAATCAAATGGATCATTTGTGCAAACCAAAAAGATTTTTAAGGTTTTGGCATTTTGGACATTGAGGAAATGGAAGAAAAGCTCGCTACCAAGTGGATGATGAAAGTGTGGTGCAATGTAGAAGCTTCTTGGGAAAAATTAATTCTCATAAACAACTTTTCTTGTGCATGGGGCTTCTTAGGGGGAAGGGGTTTGATTTACTCACTTTGATGTTCTCTCTTCTTTTGGTAACTCCTAGAGGTTCGGACTTAGTCTGCACTTTATGGAAAAGTTGGAACAAGATGAGACTATACATCAAAGGCAATGAAGATTGGAAATGGATAGATGGGATTCAACAAAACTATTTTATTTGGTTCCTTATGGTGAGAACCAAAGAAATTGACTCGGAGAACCTCCAAAGGGAAAAGAAACTTTGGTACAAAGGGTTTTATATGTGGAAATATATGTGGAATCAAGAGAGAAGATAGAAGATCATATTTGAGGATATAGAATTGGTTAGGAAAGTTGACTATGAAGATTGATGCCTATTAAGGTACGTAATCAATTCGTAGGAGAACTCAAAGACTAGCCTCCTTCTTGGGCATGATCCCCAAAAAATTGAAGGGCTAAGATGGATCAATGATAAAAAGATTGGATAAGACACTGCATTTCAAGAAGTCCATGGATTTGCATATCTCCCTTAATAAGAGATGGTGTCTGAATTGGCTCTATATCAGATAGGAATTTAAGTTTGTGAGCTTGTGGCATCCTCTCATAAGAACAAAAAATCAATCCTTAAGTGAAAAACTTCCTCCTCAAAAAACTTCCGCACCCATAAAAAAGAAGGTAATCATGCTTCAAACTGCACCTACATCAACTCAAATCTCAAACCACCACACACGAGTTACTAGCATTCTCCGATAGATTATCATGTTACTACGACACAATCATTTACTAAGGAAAACTGACAAAACGTATCCTTTTGCATTTAACATTGCATACAATGGAACTCGTATCAATATCTATGCAGATAAAACATGCAACACCTGTGGGATTATTGCTTCTCTATTAGTCTACCATGAAAACCCAAAGAAGAAACAGTCATTCTCTAGTATGGACTCTGTTTTGTCTACCTCATTGGGATTGCCACTCGAGGCACTAGCGTTCCGAGAGAGATGAAGACGCCATTGATTGTTGCAGAAACATTGGCACAGCAACCAAATGCGGTTACTTCTCAAGGAGCAAAAACAACAGTCTACAGAGTGCAAACAACACCTACCATGGATTGCGCATACACTCTTTGCTCCGCAAGTCAAGCTCTGGTCAAGAAATGTGAACCATTCCCCTCCAAAAATTCTTTCGATTGCGTCTTCAAAGTAGAAAATAGTAACCGCGTGGAATTCTCTAATTCAAAACTACTACGACAAGGGTAGAGGGACTCCACCCGAAGTATTCGACTCAATACACGCAAAACCCTAATACCTCCTCATGTACGTTATTCAAGGAAAAGAGCTATCGGTCGTGAAAACCTGGTCATGTTATTAATAAGAGGCCATATTCTGGTGTTAAGTCCTATCATTGATTAACAACCCACTACAATGTGATTATAGATATAACTACTCTTTAGAGAACCGAGCCCATATTTGTTCATAGAAATATACTAAACATAAATAATTCACCAAGATGCTAAATTTAAGAACCAGATGTTGGAGTTTGAGGTCTGCAAAAGCATACAAACAACACAAGGAAGAAGAACAAGAAGCTTGGAACACAACACACAACACTTAATGTATTACCAAGTGAATGTACAAAGATAAGTCATCGGTTAGGGGTTATAGACATATCTAAAAGCCAGGCGAAAAAACCTCTTAAAGAGGAAAAAAGTAAAGAGATGGTCCTAAGTGTGTTCACACACATCACTACCAAAATATATCAACAAATCCCCCCTAGGAGTGATGGGTGAATAGAGAGCTAGCACTCATGTATAAGGAAGTGCCAAGCTATGTGCAAAGAGATCAATCCACAAAACGAAGTAAGCCTAGAGATTTATGAAGAACTTCAAACTTCTCTGAAGGTAGAGCCTTTCTAAATAGATCTACAATGTTATCCTATGTGGGCACATATGCCAAACTGATCTCCTGAGCAAAGAACCTACTGTCAATGAAGATGGTGGTGGTAGAAGATTGACCAACACCCAAATCAGCGAAAAGGCATGTGAGCTACACACACTCAATAGTCGTTGTGAAAGCTTCCTTATATTCAACCGCACAACTAGAAGTGGCCATAGTACGCTGCTTCTTACTCAACCAAGATATGCGTAAGCTAACAAGCATGAAGCAAAAACCAATAATGGACACACGAGTTTCATAGCAACAAGTCTAGTCATAGTTAGAAAACACATGTAAATCCGGCGGAAGTGATCCCCCTTTGAGATAAAACAATCCAAGTAATTGGGTACCACTCAAGTAGTGAAAGATGCACTTGACCATCTACCGATGCTTGACACCTAGGCAATGCATAAACCTACTCATTTGAGAGAAAAATAATTGAATATCATGCCAAGTTATGCATAAGTGATCAAGCATCCAACCGCTTGTTTGCTGATAGAGAACAACATCAAATGCATCTTCAACATCATGAAGAATTAACCATGAACCTATTTCCATAGGAGTGGCAATAGGTTTGTAGTCTTCAAGGCCAAAATATTGTAATAATGTGTCAATATATTTTGTTTGACACAAAGCTATTCCGCCATGAACTTGCATGAATTGAATTCCCAAATAATGATCCAAATGACCCAAATCTAATATCTCAAAAAATGCATGTAGATTAGCATTAAATTCAGCAATGTGCTTCTCATTAAGACTAGTCAGCAGAATGCCATCAACATACACAACACTAATTAGAAGTACATCATCTGCATGCTTAACACATAAGGTGCTCTTAATTGGAATGTTCTCAAAACCATGTGCCATAGGCATGCGTCTTTTCATACGAAGCAAGTGGTGCTTGTTTCAAACCATATAATTCCTTTTCAACCCACATAATTTTTTTTCATGCCCTTTCTATACAAAACCATGAGGCTGAAATACATACACTTTTTCATGTAAGTCACCATTCTGAAATGCAGTTTTAATTTCCAACTGATGTATATTTCAAGCATGATGAGCTGCAAGTGCATTGATGTTATGAAGGGTGTCATTTGACATGGGGTGCAAAGGTCTCATCAAAATCAATGCCTCTCTCATAAGCATAACCTTTTGCAAGAATATTAACGTTATACTTATCAATTGTTCAATCAAGCTTATGCTTAAACTTGTATACCCATTTAGTGCCAATGGCTTTTTTTTCCTAGAGGAAAATCACATAAAGACCAAGTACCATTCTTCATAATAGCATCATATTCTGATTTCAAAGTAGCCATCCAATTTTTTGAATTTTGTTCCTCATCAAAAGATACAGGGTCATTAGCATCAAAAAGACTAGAGGAAGCGATTTCATAACAATCTGATGCAAATAAAGCACTATGAGAGCTTGAGCAAGTATGATATGACAGAGGTGCATCTAAATTGTTATCTCGTAAAATCTAGACTAGCCATTTAGGCATAGTTTTTGCCTTCTCTATATCAGAACTTTCATCAAAAATTTCATCATGTAAATCTACTTCAGAAATGGAATGATTTTCATCATCATGTGAAACCTATAAATGCTAAGAAATTGCATCATTTGGACCAACACTTGACTATCCATCTATAAAAAGGGGAACAAAGTGTAATACACATCCTTGGAGCTAATTGATCTCTCCTTAGTAGATGAAAGTAATGGATCAATTGCATCTTTTACAGAAACAAAATCATGGCTAACCAAGATGTGTTTATTTTGTGGATGATAATAACAATAGCCTTTACTTTTAGAATTGTATCCAAGGAAAATGCATTTCACTACTTTGTCATCCAAGTTCCTATGTTGTTGTTCAGAGACTAATGCATATGTGAGACAACCAAAGACATGCATATGAGAAGCAAATGGCTTGCAACCATGGCAAGCCTAATATGGACTGATAGACTCCACTACTTTGGTAGGGCACCTGTTAAGTACACATGTTGCACACATAACAATCTCAAGCCAGAAGCTATGTGGTAAATCTTGACTTTTGACCATACATCTCATCATCTCCATGAGAGACATATTCTTTATTTTAGCAACTCCATTCTATTGAGGTTTATATGACACTATACATTGATGTTTTATCCCATGTTCAACCAAAAATGCATTAAAATCAGAAGTCCTGTATTCCTCCTCTTGATCAGAATGGAGGGTGCCCATTTTACATGCTAATAGATTTTCAACCAAAAACAATTTTTTTTTCAAGCACATAAACACTTGAGACTTTTCTTTCAATGGATACACCCATGCATGCTTGGAAAAACATTAATGAAAGTCACAAGGTAAAGGTAGTTCCGAAAAGAAGGTGTCTACATAAGATCACAGACATCACTCTCAACAAGCTGCAATTTTTTAGTAGCTTGAACTAAAACATATTTTGGGAACGAGGAATGTTGCATGTTGCCCAAAATAAAATCTTCAAAGACATGTTTACCAGGTGCCTCAAGTTTGGGTAGAGAGGACCCCATTTCAAATTTTTGCACGCATAACAAACTAGCAAGATTTAGATGACCAAAGCATGAATGCCAAAGCCTTGCATCTGAGATAGCTTGAGAATCTTGAATTTCACATGTTAAATCATTGATGGATTTTTCATATTCTATGAGCTTATACACCCCACGACATAAAATGCCAGAAGCAATAATAACATTGCCATTTGACAAATCATGAACTGTGCATCTATCATCCACAAATTTGACAACCAAGTTGATCTTGACTACTATTGAAACTAACAACAAATTTTTCTTGATCCCTTGCAGAAACAAAGAATCTAAAAATATGAAAGTAGTACCACCAACAGTAGTCAAAATGATCTTACAAACTCCATGGTAGGGTAAGAGGGGTTCTTGGCACATGTGACAGTATTCGTTGTAGGGGCAAGCTCTTGTGAACTAAAGAAACTACATTGCAAGGTAATATGTTTGGTTGCCTCATTATCAAAGTACTACACATCTAAGTCTACTCTAGACATACATTGTTCATGAGAAGATGGGTCATGAATGCAAACAATAGTAAACACCCATTCTTCATTCTATGCAAGATTAGTAGAGTTTGTTTTAGGTTTAGAGGCCTTTGCAACAACCATTCCAACCTCCTTTTTCTTTGTCTTTTTGGGAACCAATTTTGGACAACTCTTCATGACATGATAATTTCCTCTATTGTATTTGTTGAACTGTTTCTGCTTTTCTATTTTCTTCTCTTCTTTGTCTTTCTTGTTTGATTGTTCAGCACTTAAGATTTTTACTTACTAGTAGATAAGTTTCATTTAACTTTGACCTTTGTCTAGATAAGAGGCCTTGATTTGCAACAAACATAATGGAATTTTTCGCCTTGGACTAATCTTGTTGAAACAGAACAAAGACTAACTCCTCAAATCTTAAGGAATTTGTGTTGCCTTTCATCATCAACTAAAGAGTAGAAACAAAAATATGATATGAATCTAGAAGTCCATTAAGAATGGGTTGGACAATTGAACTATCTGGCAAGACTACATCTCTAGAAATCAAATGCTCTTTTGAACATTTGATCTTCGAATTGCCAAAAATTTTTCCATAGAATCTCCTTTCTTCATATGGTCACTCTCCAACTATTTTTGGAGGTCAGCAACATGAGCCTCGTTTCTTGCGTGATATAAAGTGGTAAGTGTATCCCAAGGATCCTTTGTTATTCCACAAGAGTGAATATGAGGGGTAATGGCATGTTTGACAAACAAACCCATCAATGCATGTGCTTGATTCTACCATCCCATCAAAGTTGCTTTGTTGTAAGTGCAATAGGAACCACAACATGAAGAGAAATTCGAAGATCATCATCTTCAACCGCATCTACATCACCTTCAATAACTACATTTGCAGGTGTAGTAGGTGATTTTTCAACACCTTGCACAACATAGTCTTTTTGCCACCAATACATAACACATCATATGTGCACATAATGGGTAATTGGTACCATCCAACTTGTCCTCAATGGCCAACATATAGAATACATCATTGCTCTCAGCCGTGTCCACTCACTAAAATAACTTGATACAAAAAAAAATGATTATATCTTAAGAAGCTGAACAGAACTACCCTATCAAGCTCTATTAAACCTGTCTGAGACTTTAGGGTGCTTGTAGTGGTGAACCAAAACCTGTATATATGTTTGGCACAAAAGGACAAAATTGCCTTTATAGACACTGCAATAGGTCGTTTGGAGGCCAAAACAAGCTCAGATAAAAAAAAATGACACCATATAATGAAGTAGTTTTTAACTCCTAATCACCTAGAGTATGCTCATCAATTTTCATGAGATTCTTAGAATGTGATCAAAGGGGTGTCCATGATGCCTTAGATAAAGCAACCACTTGCTCTGATACCAATTGTGGGAGTTTGAGGTCTCCAAAAGCACACAAACAACATAAGGAAGAAGAAGAATCTTGGGGCAAAGCACACAATACTTAATGACTACCAAGTTAATGTACAAAGATAAGTCACCTATTAGGGTTATAGCCATATCCACAAGTTGTGGAAAAATAATCTCCTAAAGACTTTGAGGGGAAAAAGTCCCCCGGCGATCCTAAGTGTCTTCACATACATCACTACTGAAATATATAAACACAAAAATTATGCGATTGTGAAACACCTAAGCAAGTTCAAATCCTTCGATGATCTTGAACCCAATATAAATAAACACTATTGTCAAAATATAAGGTAATGTCCAACATTGTCATCAAACCTTCTAAACTTTCTTTTTATTTTTTGGAACCCTCTATCCGAAATGCTTTTCAAAAGTGGAAAGTGTGTGTGTGTGTATATATATATATATATATATATATATATATATATATATATATATATATATATATATATATATATATATATATGTATGTATATATATATATATATATATATATATATATATATATATATATATATATATATATATATATATATATATATATATGTGTGTGTGTGTGTGTATGTGTGTGTGTGTGTGTGTTAAGCAGCATTGATTGTTCAAATCCCCACATTTAAGTGAAGAAATCCGTATAGAGTAAGATAGTTACAAACAACGACTAAAAATTAAAATGTGAATTACCTAAAAACATAAAGGCAATTACTAAAAGAAATTCATGGATGAAAGTGTGTATTTTATAGTACAACAACTACATCCAAGACCTGCCAGTCCAAAACGAATCTACCTTTTAAACAGCTCGTAACATCATCCAATTATAATCATAAATTTTATCAAAAAATATAGTCAAGATTACGATTTAATCTCCTCTTTTCTATTAAAAGCACAATATAAGCTCGAAACAATATAAGCTATACAGGAGGCGAACATCGGCCACGGTGCTGTCAGTAGTGTTTGAAGTCCTCATGTGTTTTATCTTGCAAGCTTCAAGCTATCTAACGTAGTCTCACGGGCGGAGGTCCTGGCGATGGCGAGTAGAGCTGCTGCTGAAACGGCGGAGGTCCTGGCGATGGCGAGTAGCTGTTGCTGCTTTTGATAGCTCTGAGAAACTGGAGAGCTGAAGCTTCTGAAGGGAGACTTCGTCGTTGTTGCTGTTGAGAGAAGCCGTCGTAGTGGCTTGTTCTCTGAAACTCTGAAACCTCGTGGCATCCTCGTGACCGACTCCCCTTCCCATATGGGTTGAGGGTTGAGTCGTCGACATGACCGGACGCCCTTAGGGTCTGTGTCGCGTGTATCGCGACTCGCCCGATCGGGTATCGCAAGTATCGCGACCTCGCCCCGGTGTATCGTCGGGTATCGCGTGTTGCTTGTTACCGCCCAGTATCGCGATCGCTGGATCTGTTGCCGCGTGTGTCGCCAATTTGCTCCCGCGTGTATCGGGTGTCGCTGGTTGCCGCCCAGTATCGCGATCGCTAGGTTTGTTGCCACCCAGTATCGCTAGATTTCCGCGTGTATCGCGATCGCTGCCTGCTGCCCTGTATCGCGATCGTTTGCTGCTGACCAGTATCGTTCGATTGTGGGTATCGTTTGAGGCCGGGCTCACGCGCTCCGGGTATCGCGATCGTCTTGCTGCTGTCCTGTATCGTTTGGGGCCGGGCTCACGTGCTCCGAGTATCGCGATCGCTGCCTGCTGCCCGGTGGGTATCGTTTGGGGCCGGGCTCACGTGCTCCGGGCTCGCCTAGTTTCGAGGGAGCGGGCAGTATAAAAAAGGGGAGAGAGCAAGAAAGGAAAAAAAAAAAAGAGAGAGAAAAAAAAAAGGGAGAAAAAATAGAAAAGAAGAAAAAAGAAAAAGAGAAAAAAGAAAAAAAGAAAAAAGAAAAAAAAAAAGAAGACAGAAAATAGAAGAAGAAGAGTGTTCTATGGGGGTGGGGTGCCTCCTTCTTATGTGGAATTTTGGGCTCTCAGAGTTTTAGTATAAGACCTTTTTTTGTCTTGGATATGATGTCCCCCTCTCTGGTGAAAAGCAATCTGGCCCCTCCACCCGGGGAGGCCGCTAACCTGGCCGCCTTGCTGGAGGGGGGTTCTTGTGCCGCCCAAGAGGCCCTCGAGAATGTTGAACCCCCCTTGGTCTCCCTCAACAGATCCGCAATTTTATCAACTCAGGAGGAGCTCAAGAAAGTCTGCCTCGTTGGCCAAATGTTTGACCCTAGGCCCCCGCTCGAAACCGTGCGTCAGTGGCTTCGCAACGAGTGGTTCCCCCGCGGGCTCGTTGTTTGTAAGTGTCAGTTCTTGCCGGCAAACCACTTGCTGCTAGTCTTTGAGAATGAAGACATGGCGTTTCGGGCCCTTAGTGTCGGAACTTGGCAGCTCGGCCGGGCGACCCTGTGCCTTTTCAGATGGTCCCCTGACTTTACTCCCGACAAATCGAAACCGCTTCGATACCCACTTTGGGTTGAGCTCCCTAACTTGCCTTACTTCTTGTACAACTTTGTATGGGACATCGTCTCTCCCATCGGCAAGCCGTTGGCCTCACGCAAGGACATCGGTGGCATCATTTATGAAGGCGCAAGACACTCGTTCAATGCCCGGTGGCACCCCCAAATTTGTGTCGAGGCTGACCTCAGCCTGCCCCTCCCATCGAAGATCAAACTGGACTTGGGCGAAGGAGACGTCTGGGAGCAAGACATCATTTACAAAAACCTTCCCAACGCGTGCTTTCGCTGTGGTCAACAAGGTCACAGGATCAAAGATTGCCCTTTGAGACGGCAAAGCAAACGAAATCAAGGAGCCCCTAAAAATGCTCCACATAGCAATGGTGATTTGAGTCGCTCGACGAAAGCTGAGGACTTCAAGGGTCCCCCTAATCCAGAAGCTGATGCAGACGGGTTTATAGAAGTCAGAAGAAGAAGGAAAAGAAGCCCTAGGGCTACCTCCGAGCGAAACAACAAGTCTGTTTCCCCCACCAGCAACTTATATTGCAATCTGGAATGGGAAATCAATGAGTTTGACTTTCCAGGTGGGAACCTACTTGAGGAAGACACCGATGTCAAAGGCCTGGAGATCCCTGATAGCAAAGAAACCGTGCAGGAGGGCTACACTACAAGCAAAGAAGATGGATTCACCACTAGTAATGAAGACAACATGGATAGTGAAAGTTCCATCATTGGATCGACGATCCCGGAAACGGTGCCGAGCACGGGGCCCAGCTCCCCCCAGCAAGGTGTATCCCGCAAAGGAAAACAGCCTATGGAGCCACCCTGGAAAAGCCCCCACAAGAACCGACTTCTAAGTCGGGATCAGATCCCAGCGAAAAAGAAAGATGAAGCCAAGAGAAGAAAGGACAAGGCTCCCTCCCGCAAAGAGGGATCAATACAAAAATGATTGTCATCTCGCTAAATGCTAGGGGGCTAACCGACCCCTCAAGAGCGGCCATCATTGGTCAATGGCTCCGCGACATTAGCTTAAAACCAGACATTATATGCATTCAAGAGATTAAAATTGACGGAGAAGACCTTCTGAAACGACTCAGACAGGTTTCCTCGGCCCATGTGTGGATTCCAACAAAGCACCAGCGGGGGTCCGGTGGAACGGCTATCGGTGTTAAACAGCCCTGGCTTGAAAAGCTTGAGAACTCCATTGAAGATGTAAATCACCGTTGGATTGCGGTTTCTTTTGGTGCTCCCCTCTGTGTTACTATGGTTTCACTGTACGCCCCTAACGGGGATTTGGAGAGGCTGAACACTTGGACTTCTCTTGACTCGCTTCCCCACAACGTGCTTATATGCGGAGACTTCAACATGGTGGAAGACCCTATGGACAGATGGATGGGCAAGGGCAGGGTC
Source organism: Ceratopteris richardii (assembly GCA_020310875.1). Classification (NCBI taxonomy): domain Eukaryota; kingdom Viridiplantae; phylum Streptophyta; class Polypodiopsida; order Polypodiales; family Pteridaceae; genus Ceratopteris; species Ceratopteris richardii. The sequence goes on along the minus strand of CM035408.1, from coordinate 78,963,260 downwards.
ATCGACAGTCGGGAGAAAGAAACATGGGACATGACCAAACTCCACTTGGATCTGGTCGAATTCAAAGACTCGAATGGCTTTTCCTGGTCGAATCTCCAAGCGGGCGAAGATCTGAGGAAAGCTAGACTTGATAGATGCTACATCTCTCAGAGTTTTACTCATCTGTGGGGCCACCCTTCCATCACGCAACGTACTGACCTCACCATCTCTGATCACTACCCGATCGTTATCACGTTTCAACCTCCCAACAGGACCCACAAGGCTCCGTGGTTCCATGCCAACGCTTCCACCTTCTCTCTCCCCTCCGTCCATCAAGAGATTGCCGATGTGTGGAAGGTGGCGTTCGCCTCTGGCTTGGCCCCAGCCAAGTGCTGGAGAAGCGCGGTCGACAAGTCTCGCAAGATCATGATCAGAACTAAGAAGATGCTCGAGACAGTGCGGCGGGCTCGTAGGGAAGCGCTTTACCATAGACTCTGGCGACTCGAGGAGGAAGTAAACAAAGGAAAACACCAAGCCCAGAAAGGTCTCCGAAAAATCAGAGCAGCGCTGAGATACGAGGAAGAAATACAAAGGAAAAACTTGCAAATCTTCTTCAAGGAGTGGTGGGCTGGAAAAGCCGACAAACCCACCAAAGAGATGTGCAGTATCCTTAAAAGGAAACACAACAGAGAGACGATTCCCCTACTGCTAGACCCACATGGCAATGTATGCAACTCGGAAGAAGATAATGTTGGCATCATCGAAGGGCACTTCACGAGACTCCTGGGAACCTCGAACCCCCTCTCCCACCATAGAAGAGACTGCATGGCTGCCATTTCTAGGGTTTCCCTCCGGAGAATACCACCCAACCTCCACTCCCTGCTTCATGCCCCGATCTCTGAATCAGAAATCATTGAGGTCATTGATGCCCTCCCTCTCGGTAAAAGCCCGGGACCTGACAGACTCACTAACGAGTTTTTTAAATCCTTCAAGTTGGTGGTTGCCACCCCTCTTCGGATGGTTTGGCAAGAAGCGCTAAAATTTGGTGCTCTTCCTTCTTGTATAAATAATGGAATTATCAAGCTGATTCACAAGAAGGGGGAAAAAAACAGAATCGAGAACTGGCGGCCAATTACGATGCTCCAAACGGGATACAAGATCGTCGCCAAAGTCATTGCCAACAGACTCGCGTGCCACCTGAGATCTTGGCTTAGTGAGGACCAAAAAGGTTTCATCAAAGGCAGGTCCATCCTGGAAACCATTATGGACATTTGGGAAGGTATTCAATTTGCAAATGAGTCTAATCAAGATGTGGTCTTCCTCAAGATCGACTTTGACAAAGCCTACGACAGGCTAGAATGGGACTATATTCTGCAGTCGCTCCAAGACCTCGGATGTAGTCAGAAATTCACCAAGATGATCGCGACCCTTCTCGGCAACGCAACGACCCAAATTAACGTTAACGGCAAACTTTCGAAGGCGATCCATCTTAAAAGATCTATTAGACAAGGGTGCCCTCTTGCCCCCCTTCTCTTTGCCATCGCCACTGAGGGGCTGAGCAGACTTGTGGCTCATCATGTGGAGGCTGGCAATATCAATGGCCTCCAGCTACCTCACGACCACAGTCAAATCATCATGAGACTTTTTGCCGACGATATGAACGCGTTCGTTCACAATGATAATACCAGCTTGGAGACCTTCTGGAGGTGTCTTGATACCTTTTGTGAGGCCTCTGGATCCAAAATCAACCACAATAAGACAGCCTTTAGGGCCATTGTGGGACATCAACCTGGCCTTCTCATTGATCATGGCTGTCAAATCATTCCGCAGGGCCAAATCTTTCGGCTGCTCGGAATCCCCTTGGGGTTTGGCGTCTCTATGGAGCAGCGATGGAACTGGGTGCTGGCCAAACTTGAAAACAAGCTCAATTACTGGAGAGGCATGCAAATCAATCTCGCTGGACGGGCGATGGTTATCAACACGTTCCTCCTCTCGTCTACCATCTATTTCCTTTCTTGCTGGAGACCGAATGAGCAAGGCCTGTCCAAACTGAATAGCACCTGCAGAAACTTTCTTTGGACGGGTGATCATAACAGAAGGGGGGTGCCTAAAATCAAATGGGCCATCTGCACCAGCCCTAGAGATAGCGGGGGGCTTGGCATCTTGGACATTGGGTGCATGGCTAACAAACTGGCAGCCAAATGGATGATTAAAGCTTGGTGCAATAGGGAGGCCTCGTGGGCCAAGCTGATCTTCAGAAACAAAAATGAGCTAGCCCTCACGGGGTCCCCGAACTGGAAGAACCTTGACATCATGACCCTGCTATTCTCCCCGATACCTGTTTTCCCGAAAGGCTCCAATCTCGTATGCTCTCTTTGGAAGGGCTGGAATAAAGTCAAAAGCTTCACAAGAATTAGTGAGGACTGGAAGTGGGCGGCCGGAATCAGACAAAACGACTCTATCTGGTTTCCGATACATGGCATCCGGAGTGTGGAGTCGTGGAACATTCAAAATGCCAAGAAGTTATGGAACAAAGGATTCAAAAAATGGAAACACCTCTGGAAACATGACACCAACAGTTGGATCAACTACGAGGATATCGACCCTCGCATAAACATCTCCTACGAAGAATGGAACACCTTGCAAAGCAGATGCCTCGCTTGGGATCGTCACAAAACTCGCCTTCTCATGGGACATGATACTCCGAACGCGCGTGGTCTCAAATGGCACAATGGAAATAGCCTACTCAAAATCCCGAACATCAAAGAAACGACTGACCTCCAGATCAGCCTCAACAAGAAGTGGTGCCTGTCTTGGACGCGGCTTCGGTGGGACATGAAATTCATGGGTATCTGGCACCCACTTATAGAGATTAAGAAGTCGGTCCTCTTATGGCAAATTCTTCATCGAGGAATTTGGACTAACCATAAGGCAAGCAAAATTTGTGGGATCCCTCCGTGGTGCAAACGCTGCCACCGTGAAATCGAAGATGTCCCACACATCTTCCTTACTTGCCCCAACTCCTACAGATGCTGGCAGATGGTTGGACTGAAAATCAGAGTTCAGAAACAGCTTAGTTGGAAACAAGTCCTGTTAGGTGAAGCGATTGGATGCTCTGCGGCTCTCTGGAACGCAATCAGAGGGGAAGTCCTGTGGAAAATTTGGCGGGAGCGGTGTGCTCTCAACTTCGGCGACCCCCCCAGGGAGTGGTCGATTGAAAAATCTCTATTCCTCCTTGGCAAAAGGATTGTTAACAGTAAGAATTCCCCCCCCTTCAGGCACCATCAAGTCCTCCTTTTGATCAACAACAAGCTCAAACCCAAATGGGTCCCGCATGAGGGCGACGAGAGGGTGATCAACCTTCTTTGTAATGCAACCTAGGTATCAACCAAGCTTCCCCTGCTTTGTGGGATTTGGGGGGTCCCGTGGGCACTAGTCCCCTTCTATTGTACCTTTGTTTCTTAATTTAATTCAAGTCCGGGAGAGTAGGCTATTGTCGAACTTCCTTTATATTAAAAAAAAATATAAGCTATACAAAGTTCCTTCAAGAATCTCCATTTTTTACCTTCGAGGCTCAAGGTTCTTGCAATATCAACACACCTTATTAGATTCATAAGTATGTATGTGTGTGTATGTATGCATCTATGTATGTATATTTGTATGTCTGCATGCATGCATGTATGTATGTATGTATGTATGTATGTATGTATGTATGTATGTATGTATGTATGTATGTATGTATGTATGTATGTATGTATGTATGTATGTATGTATGATGTATGTATGTATGTATATTGTTGAGATACCAATCGTAACATGTGATGATCAAGGATGGCATATACCACCTTTTCTTCTACCATGTATAATGATTAAGTTGATATATTTCATGGATATTTTTAGTGAGCTTCACTGAATCTATTTATCAAAAGTGATGACACATTTTTTCTTGTCAACTCACTTGTTTGTGAACATTAGGGTTTTTACTATGCATTGCTCTTTATATATTGTAGTTGTTGTATTGTGGTATTGGTCATTCTTGTACATCCTCTTTATGTAATAGAAGAAGAAAGAGAATGTTCTTCCTTGCCTCAGTTGGTATGCTACTCTCTTTGTGTGTGAGATTGTGTGAGATCTCTCTTCCTTATCTCCTTTATCTCAACATATGTATGTATGTATGTGTGTGTGTAAGAACGGTTAACTCTTTGACAATCATTTTTTAGTGTAAAATATTTTTGATAAGTATAACATATCTGTACTCCTCCCTTCTCTATAGAGTTAAACTTTAATATGCCAAGCACTATTTTTATGTAACTTAGGCCCTATGTAATAGGATAAGTGTACTTTTCTTAAAAATATTTGCAATGAAGGAATATGTATTCGATTATCTATCTTAGATAAAATTCTATAATTTAATTCGATAAATATCCATACAATTTCAAACGATTTCTAATTTACTACAATGTATATTTGGAATCAATATATTGTTTGTTGAGATATCATGCTCAACATGTGATGATCAAGGATGACGCATATTAGTTTTTCATTTCTCTTACATGTATAATGGTCATGTCGATATATGTCAGGGATACGTCATTGAGCTTTACTACATCTATCTACCAAGAGTGATGGCACATTTGATTCTTTCCAGGTCACTCATTCAAAGACATTAGGATTTTCCTTATGTACTGTTCTTTATATATTGCACAAATTGTATTGTTGTTTCAATTCATTCTTGTACATTCCTTTTATGTAATAGAAGAAGAAGAAGAAGAAGATCATTCTTCCTTGCCTCAATCTATGTGTGCTCCTCTTTGATTGTTAGAGTGTGTGTGTGTGTTGTGAGCTCTCTTACTGGTCTTGTAGCTCAATGATGAGTAGCACCTCCTTTAATGTCAATCCGGGAAGACGTGAGGATGGTATGAAGACCTCGAGCAAGTGGCGGCACAAGTGAGTGAGTGAGAAGCACACAAGCATGCACACACATACACACACACGCGCACACACAGCAAGACAAAGAGAGAGAATCAATGGAGTTCTTTAGATTACTTTCAATAGCTCTTACAAGTTCGTTTCAATTACAATCCAACCTCAAAAATGAGCTCTCTAGCTCTTTTTATAGTTTTTGACTAGCTTTTGGCCCTGTCCAGACCTAGTGTCCGGCCTAGTTAAAAATTAGGTTCCAGGGCTTATTTGAGGGCTCAAACGAAGTCTAAAAATTATGAAATTTGGTACGATGGTACTTCTAATACCCCTCAAGCTCGAGGACTCCTCGGCTTGCACAAAATGGAGTCTAATCTACCAAAAACGGGATTTACAATGTTTGTGTAGTGATTAAAATCACTTGGGTTGTACATAATCTATGGGGAAAAAATGATCTGGCCTTGTTGCCGTATTGTGCATGACTCCTTTGTTGCTTTGTATGCCAACACTCCCCCCTTCCTAGCGTCTGTCGCCCCTGACAGACCTTTGTTCGCGCGGGTGGTCGATGTAATATTGGATGACATTGGTGGCCAGTTCATGTTCTCCTATTCTTAAGCCTCTTGCTAGATCGGCTTCCAATGCCTCCCAATTTATTGCACCGGGGGTTTCTGGTTGCGGGGTGGTGTAATACTCTGAATACATTGCTTGTTCACAAGCAAACAGTTGAAGCAGATGTGTCGGCTTTGGTGCGAAAATCTCCGAGTGGTACTCCCAGAAACCTGATCTGAACATTTCTTCGAAGGTCTGTTTGTAGCAGGCGGGGAGGTACTTGATGCGTGCATGCCAAGCGTAAGCCACACGGATACTGGGGGTGGTGCTCATGTCATACACCAAGTCGTAATTTCCATTGCTAAACCCCGGAAGACGTACCTGTGGTGCGGCTGCATTTCTAAAGGTCTTCAGCACTACTTGCATCATATCTAAGATTTTAAGCATCATTTGCGCTGCTACATCTTGCATGGGCTTCAAGCGCGGCATCCAGTGGCGAATGGTTCCCATCATATATGCTACCGATGGTGGTCCTTGTGGTGGCGCGATGTACGGGTAGTTCAGCCATTCCTTGCATTGCGCATTGTTCTGTACCTTGATATTAAATGCCTTCCACGACCTACGGCGGGGGACTGGACCGTAGCATGGGTTGTACAGCAGGTGTAGCGGCGCGTTGTTCCATGTGCGTAGCATTTCTGGATAAGTCTCTAAAAGTTTCTGCCGCCATGTTGGTTGACGAATCTTGCCTTTTCGCACCTCTGGAGGAAGGTCTTCGGGTTGAAATTGGGTCGCAAAAGTAGGAATCTGACCCGTGACTCTTTGTATTTCTGCATTATAATCAGCCAAGATAATATAATATGGCCTGTACTGGAGTTCCGATGAGAGAATCAGGCGTCTCGATGACAAGTTCTTGAAGTAATCTGATTGTAAAACAGTCTCCTCTATGACCCTCATAGCCTGATTTTGCACTACAGTGCGCTCTTCATGCGAGGTCCCTATTTCCTCCACTTGTCGTAACCATGGCGGCCGTGGTGCCTCGAACGTGTCCTGCCCTTCTTCTGTTTGTTGGCCTCCTGGGAATGGTTGCGGATCATATTCTTCATCGAACGTTTGTTCCACAGGAATTTGCACAACTTCTTCGTCCGTGGGAGCCTCCGGAGGGGAAGATGGCCTCTCATATTGTAGTAGGCGTGTTTGCAATTCAGTTACCTGTTTCTGGAGATCTTTTATGGCCTCTGCGTCGGAGGGAAGCGAAGCCGCAGAGGGGGTGGTTGGAGGGGCAGCTGTTGGGCCTTGTTGGTGTTCCTGCTTCAGTTGTCCTAGCTCCTCTGATAGCTTATCATGTGCTTCGAGCAGCATGGCATAATCTTCCAATATAATCTTGATGTTATCGGGGGTCACTGCTTGAAACTTGGATGGGCTGATGGGTGCCCCCGGTGTGCTCTCAATAGCTGCCTCCAAGTTCTCTTGATTTTGTATTTGCAGACGTCTGTTCTCTTCCTGAGCAGCCGCAAGATGGCGTTTAAGTAGCGCCATATTTCGCTGAAGTTTTGAGTTGCGTTCCAGTTGTGTCCGTAGGTGACTTTCTACCACCTGCACTGCTTCCTGATCTACGTTCTGTAGCTGTACTTCCAATATATTATGGGCGTCTTGGAGGGTTTGGAACTGTGTGTGAAGGCGAGCGTTCTCCTCTTCTAGTACCGCAAGGCGGAGCTGTAGTGTCGCTGAGTGCTCTTGCAGGCGTGCGTTTTGTTGCTGGAGCTGAATGTAATCTGTTCTTAAATTTGATATACAAGCCAACATGGTGTCCAATGCATTACCTATAGATGAGTGGGGGGTGTTTACCGTGGAAGATGCATGGGAAGGGAATTGGGGAAGGGAGACAGTGAATGATGTGTCTACAAAAGTTGTGTGTGTGGGTGAAATTGGTGGAGGGGGAATGGGAGGAGGTGAAACCGTGGGTGGAGGTGCCGTGGGTGGTGAAATGTCCATCCCTTCTGGAGTGGGTGTTAGTGTGGGGCCTGCCATATACACTGGTATGGTAGGTGGTGTGTGTGTGGAAGTGGTGAATAGATGTGAAGTGGGGTGGGGAGCTGAAAAGACAGGGAATGGTTGAGGGCCTGGTTGGAAAGCCCTAGCAAAGATGTCCTGGAGGGATTGTAGAAATGGAGAAAGGGATATCGGGGGTTGGGGTCGTAAATTTGAGAAGGGTGGAAAGGGTGGCATGGTAGTAGGGAAACCCATGAATGTGGATCTGGGGTCAGGATGACCCGTGGCTGAAGGCATTGGGGATGGTTGTCCTAGGGCAGGCTCGGGAAGGGTTTCGGTGGGTTGTGTAGTGATGGGGTTTGCTTCAAAGGTCGGGTTATCAGTGGTAGAGAATAGGGTGGCACTAGAGATGGGAGTACGAAAGATGAAGGTTGGGTCAGTGGGTTGAGTGGTCGATGGGATTTCCACTGTCTCTGTTCTCGGAGGTGATGGTGGGGGAGTAGGTGGTAGTGGTTCGGTGGACTCCTCATGGGTGGCGGGGTGCTGTTGACTAGCTGTTTGGGAGGTTGGTGTAGTAGTTGGCTCCTCTGCAACTGTAACGGGAATTTGGATATTTTTACCTGAGCGAGGCCGTGTCTGGAACCTTCGTGGGTCATATTGAACTGAAGGCCTCTGAATGGCAGTGCGCACAGCTTCTACAACTCCATATGTTTCTGCCATCAGTAAGAGACCTTCCCTGTACTCTGAGTCAACTCCCGCTTCTTCCAACAACTGAGTCATAAGTACTCTGCTGCTCTGTTCACTGGTAATTGCTGCGATCGTACTCTTTCCATAATCTGATACAGTCTTCGGAGTTCTGCTGTATATGCTGGGGCTTCAGTGGTCTCTTCTTCATACGCTTCTTCTTCTTCCGGTTGTCCGTGTTGTTGACTTTGTTGAGCGTCACTCCAATGGACATGTCTACCGTCTGTAGACTTTCTTCTTCTCCGTGAGGATGTGCCCTGCTCCTCTGCCTCTGAATAAAACTCCACATCAGAGAATTGTGTGCTTTGTAGGAATGCTTCGAAATCCTGGGGGTCCAGTCCTTCAGCCTCTCCAGTGGCAGCAAATTCGAATTCAGGTGTAACCGGAGGAGCCGATGGGGTGGGTTGTGTCGTAGTGTCAGATTCCGACCTGGGTATCCTAATGGTAAAAGGAGGTACAGTGCCCTCTCTTAATGGTGATGCCTCAGGAGTAGTCAGGACTTCCCTTGTCTGGACACACGGAATCGCGCCCCTCATGCGCTTGGACTGATGTGTGGATGTCTTGAGCCTTTTAAACATTTGTAATTGTGCCCAAGTTAAGGCACGCTCAATGGGGACATCATATGCTAAGCATCGGTAAATGATGCGTGTGAGTGCATAGCATCCGTTCACCACTAATTTCCTAGAAGCCCGTTTGTTCGCTTCATACAACTGATCTATAATCCACACTGGTAGCTTAATAGGTAGCGCACCTGCTTCCGCCAAGTAGAGAGCAAACCAGATCTTCTTGTGTGGTTGCGTGAATCGGTCTTGACCGGGGAAGGCGAAATGTTGCATGCACATGCGGAGAGGGATTGACACATTTGGGGTGAGGGCTGCCATGTCTTTCAGCTTCACTACTTTCCTGTCCTTCATGTTGTTGGGAACGAGAGCATCCTTTTCTGAGGGTACATGCGTGCCATGCATCTTTAAAGCATCACTCACCAGCTCCACAGTAAGTTCAAACCTCTTCAACTCGTTGTTGCCCAGCAATGAGGGGAGAACAAATGATCCGGGTTGGTCCTTATCTTCATGAGCTTGTAATGTAGAGACCAGATAGTAACATCGGAGGAGGTCGGGTTTAGGTAGTGGGGCTTCAAAATATTCCGCCAATCCTGCTCGTTGCCATATGGTTTGTAGATCTTCGGTGTTCTGTAAAGTCTCGAACTCCTTGGAGAAAAATTGGAATCGCACCCATGATCTGTCATATTCGCATTTAGACTCCCAGATATACTTGGCCTCACCTAATGGACCGGGCATGCCATTGAACCAATGAGAATTGGCATGAACTCTTTCCGTGATGCCTGTAGGTGGATCTGGCACCGGGAGTTGCTGAAGGTGTTGCATCTCCACTGGTCGTTCCGTCGGGGGCATGTCCACAGGTAGGCTATCCACATCAATTCCTGCAGTAAGTATCCCTACTTGTGAGCCCGAACCTGTCGCTTCTGCCATTTTACTGCTTGCCTTCTGATTCTGTGAGAATATAGAAGCATGTGTTAACATCGTAATGGACAGAATAAATCCGTTGCTGTCCCCGTTACAACATTAACATGAGGCAGATGATGAGTTAGTGGTTAGTAAGTGCACGAAGACAGTGAGTGTCGTTAACGTTTGTGTATTCCTAGGAGACTAATGTCGTTAGTAAGTGGGGTGAATTTACAAATCGGGGTCGGGGGGTTTATTACAGGTCTTAGGCTGCCAAATGCAGTGGATGGGCTTTGCTTTCGATTTCGTAGAGACTCTAGAGAACTGTGTCGGTGTCGCTGTTTGGGAATGGGGCCTTTTAGGGACCCACTTATCAGTGATTACATGCATGCTCATGGGTCTTGGTGTGTTCCTAAGTGTTGAGCACGAGGGAATTCTGGTTGTACTCGTAGAAGGGTTATGCTGCATAGGTCGTGGCCTTGGCGTAACTACTTGTGCCCTCAAGCAAGCCTTAGGCACCCAAATTTGTCTTGATTGTGGGCTTGCCTTCATCGACTTCTTGGGCACCCAAATAGATTTTACTTTAGCAGAAGAATTTCTGAAAGACTTCTTATTAGCGTCGTGTTGTTGGTTACTAATAAGAGGCGTTGCCCGCGTAATTGACGGTGGTGCACCCGGTCGTTCGCCTTTCCGCACCCACTCCTGGATTATTTTCTGGGACATTCTGCTGCGCAGGTATTTTTGATCTCGGACATAGGTAGTACTCTGCTTCTTCTGCTTGTGATCCGCCTTTGGTTGCTGCCTCCTTCTGGCCTTTGGAAAAGAAGGGAGTTCCGTTGCATCCCTGACTCCTTTTTTGCAAATATCATTCCTCTGCAACACAGGGTTTTGAACAAGAACAGCATGGTCATCTTCATGTGTACCCCTGGAAGGACCAGGAGTCTGTGCCTTTCCTAGCTCCTTGAGTGCTCCATTGTCTAATTCTACTGTGACTCGACTATGATTGAGCCAAACCTGGAGAAGTCCACTTCTTAGGTTTAGATTGACTGCTTGGTCATAGATCCAATCCTGACCCAAGACGAGAGGTTCAGTGAGATCCTCATCTTGACACACTAGTACTTTAACGGTCATTGCCTCATCGTGAATGTAGAGGGGAAGTTCCACCTCGCCCATGCAAGGGGTTTCCACGCCTCCCAATCCTATGAGATATGCTTCCACAGGATTGACAGTCAATTGTAATTCTTGGCAGTAAGACAATTTAACAGCACTAGTGGCTGCACCTGAGTCAATCAAGGCTCTTATGGTCCTTGCACTCTTTCCTTGTCCTATATCTAAGGTTACGAAAGGACGTCTATCAATTATCCTATGCGAGCTTGTTCCTGCAACTTCACACATGGCCATAGGAAATCCTTGGTCTGCATAGTCATTCGCTCCAGGCTGATCTCTACCTTGCCTTCGTAATTTCATCCTTCTGATGCGTTCTAAAGCTTCAGCTTGAGCTTCTTCTCTAACTCGCTTTTCTTCCTCTTTGCGTTTTTTAGCAGTGTTGAGTCGACTGAGCATTTCCTCCGTGAGGGGTTCTTGATACAACTTGACTCTGCATCCGCTAATATAGTTTGGGAGAACATCACCCTCTAACGTGGCTAGTTGTACTGCTCCGCTCGTGGAGATCCTATTGATGATCATAGGTCCGTAGCCTCTCTTTTCTAGCTTCCTGGCGTGTTGTTTCAGTGTATAGACTAAAACTAGATCTCCTGCTTTCAAGCCCTTATCCTTCACATGGGCATCGAAATATGCCTTTTGTCTCTTCTTGGCTGCATATATTCCTGCAGCGGCTCTCAGTCTTGTTTCTCCTAATCGTTCAAGGTCAAAGATCCTAGAGGAGAGCTCATGACCTGTCCATTCGTGCTCTTGTGCTGCTCTCAATGTAGGGATCAGGAAGTCCAAGGGTAGCACAGCATTTTGGCCAAATACCATCTGAAAGGGAGTGGCTTGGAGTACCGTTTTGTAGGCCACTCGGTATGCCCAAACAGCATGGTGTAGCTGTTTGTCCCAATCAGAGCGTTTAGTGTTCACTAACTTTGTCAGTACATTGCATAAGATTTTATTAGTGCTCTCAGCTTGTCCATTAGCTTGAGGGTGATAAGGGGCAGACTTTTTGTGTATTACCAAGAATTCTTGGAGTAGATTTTCAATAACTTCATTCAAGAAATGAGTGCCTCTATCGCTTACGAGCTCTATAGGTAGCCCGTATCTTGTGAATACATTCTCAAACAAGAATTTGGCAGTTGTTTGAGCATCGTTCTTGGTTGTAGCTTTTACCTCTACCCACTTGGTGAGATAATCTGTTGCCACAATGATGTATTCCGCATGAGAACCCTTAGCTGGGGGATTAATAGGACCTACGAAGTCTATTCCCCACTTAGAGAATGCACGTCCACCCATCATAGGTTTCAGTGGCATCTCATCTTTGCGTATAGGATACTGAGTCCTTTGACAGACATCACACCGTTTCACATAGGTATGTGCATCCATGTGAAGGGTAGGCCACCAGAAGCCCGCAAATAGTATCGCCTTGATTACCCGATCTGGTCCAAAGTGTCCTCCTGCTACACCTTGGTGAGCAGTTTCCAAGATCTTCAGATATTCACTTTCGTGGACACATAGTCTCAGGTAACCATCTTTACCGCGCTTATATAGATTATTACCGATGAGTGAGTAATCCTGGGCTTCTTGTTCTAAACTCCTTTTCCTAGCTAGAGTCATGTCTGGGGGAAATGTGTTTGTCCGCAAGAATGATACTAGAGGATCACTCCAATCTGGCACAATGGATACTTGATAGAGAGTGGCATGTTCCACAGGTGGTTTAGTGCAACAGATTGGGCATTCCTTGCACAACTTTTGGACATCAGCTTCCATAGTTGGCCAATGCACTCCGAATCTCTTTAGAGTCTGCAAAGTTCTTTGCTTTGAATGGTGTTGCTCTAACGCACCTACATGTGCTAATTGCAACCATTTAGCGTACTCATCCTCTTCTACGCAACAAGCCAAGATCCCTTGATCTGTGTGCTTGTACATGCTTCCTGCCATGATATGGTACTTTTGGGCTTTTACGATCTCTCTATTCCGTGTGTTTACGACTGGATGATTAGGCCCGTATGTCAATACTGGTACCAATGGCTTAGCCCAATGCGGTACAACTTCCAAATTAAACAAGTAAGCATCAGGAAGGTCATCTGACACTCCTTGTGGGGCTTCTCCCGATGTGAGCCTAGAGAGGTGATCTGCTCTCAAGTGAGTCCTCCCTTTCCTTACCACAACCTCAAAATCATATTCCATTAGCAAGAGAAACCATCTCACTAATCTTCCTGTATTGCATGGCTTGTTTACAAGATATAACAATGCCTGATGATCAGTAAAAAATTTAAACTTATTTGCAAGCAAATAGTGTCTAAATTTCTTAACTGCATATACCATGCCTAATCCTTCTCGCTCTGTAGTGGTGTAATTCCGTTCAGCCGCATTCAATTGTCTACTGGCATAGGCAATTGGAAGATCCATATTACCTTCACCAGTAGGTTGTGCAAGCACACATCCAATAGCATAATTGGATGCATCAACATGAACATGGAATGGCTTATTCCAATCTGGTGTGGTCAAGATTGGTGCTGAACATAATCTTCGTTTAAGTTCCTGGAAGGAATTCTCACATTCATCCGTCCACTCAAAGTTAGTCAGAAGTCCGTACATGGGCTTTGCAATGACAGCATACATGTGTATAAATCGTCGATAATAACCACAATGCCCCATGAAAGCTTGTACTTCCTTGACATTCTTTGGCCTAGGTAGCTCTGCTATGGCTCTCACTTTTTCTTCGTCTATAGATATGCCATTCTTTGACACTATGTGTCCTAGAATCTTGCCTTGCCTGACCATAAAAACGCACTTTTCTGGGTTCAGGCAGACTTGGTATTCTCTACATTTGTCAAAGATTTGTTTGAGTTCAGGAATATGAGTTTGTCTAACATTGGAGTGAGCACAAAGATCATCAACATAGACTTCTAAACTCTTCCTCAGGAACTCCTTAAACACGTGGCACATCAGCCTCTGGAAGGTAGCTGGTGCATTGGTAAGCCCAAACGGCATTACTCTAAAAGCAAAAATGCCCCATTCTGTGGCAAAGGATGTCTTGTGCTGATCCTCTGGAGCTATGGCTACTTGATTGTAGCCCGAAAATCCATCAAGGAAGCTGTACACTTCCTTGCCTGCCACTCTTTCTAAGAGATGTTCTGTGATGGGAAGCGGATAGTTATCTCGAATCGTGGCGGCATTAACCTTTTTCAAGTTAATGCACACACGCAGCTTGCCATTCTTCTTGGGCACCACTACGATGGGGGATACCCATTCAGTGTGCTCAATTTCATAGATAAATCCCGCTTCAACCAGTCTATCTATCTCTTCTTTGATCTTAGCAGCATAATTATCATTATATGTATAAGGCTTTTGCTTAGAGAGTTTGGCATCTGAGGTCATGGGGATGGTGTGTGAGCATATGTCAGGGTCAACACCTTTCAAATCCTTGTAACTCCAAGCGAATACATCTCTGTATTCTCTTAGCAAGGCAATCAATTCGTGCTCTTCTTCTGCTGTTAGGTCATGACCTATGTACGTACATCTCTCCTCTCCTTCTTCTAGGGCCACTACTATTTTCTTGGTGGTTTCTTTGTTATCATAGGCCTCTCCTGATTGTGCCTCTCGTTTAGGCATTCTTATCATGACTCTCCTGTCATCTATCTCATACTTCTTAAAATTTTCTGGGACCTCAAACAAAGATTCTTCCTCTTCTGGTAAGACTTCTCTCTTCTTTCGTTTCTTTCCTTCTTCCTTAGGGGTCATATGCGTTGCTAATCTTACATCATTTGTAACCTCTCCATGCCTCTGGGGTTGAAATTCTATTTCATGGAAGTATTCTTCATCTGATGCAAATGGTGGGTCCATAATGATTGACTCTAGATCGGAGTCACTTGCATCCTCAAATGCATCAAGGCTAGGTTCGCATTCTTCTAAAACTGCCTCTCCCATGATTGGCTCTATGGAGAAGACTGAAATATCATAGCCATCCTCATCACAGTGAGGTGTCCATTGTTCTTCGTTGATGGCTACGTCCATTGTTGCTAAGATTTCTGCCCAACCGTGAGGTTCAAATTCTTCGTCTGGAAAAACTACAGGTGCATAGGCTGGGTCTTGGATTGATCTATGGGTTTCTTTCGCACCTACCTCTCTGGCCTTTTCTCTCTTCTCTTCCTCTACTGCTACCTTGCACATCCATAAGTGGGTGTCTTCATGCATCCATGAGGATCCAGATTCTATGGAATGCACAGATTCCGTATCATCTTTGGCTCTATGAATGGGATTCCACTGGATAGGAGGGACATCTCTATGAGAATAGTCCTTGAGATTGACTTTGGTTGTAACGCCCAAGTGTTGCAAATACAAGGAGTTGGTTCCCCAATCCTGTACCACTTGCAACTGTCGCATAAATGGTCTTCCTAAAATCATCTCATAAGCATGATTTTTGCTGAAGTCACATATAGCAAAGCTATGCTCAAACTCAACACCACAAGTGGTGAGAGTTATCCCTTCCAGCAATCCTAAGGGTCTCTCAATATGACCATCGGCCATCTGCAATTTCATTCTTGTTGGCCTGAGTGCTGGCTTGCCCCAACGCTTCCATAAGGAGGTGGTGGCAATTGCAACTCCTGCACCTGAGTCCAAAATCGCCTTGGTGGTGTATTCCTGGTAGGTGATGGGAAGATAGGTGTTCCCTTCTTCACCTTCACACATATCTCCTATCTTATCCAAGGGAATTTCTGGCACTGTCCTATGGGATCCTACCTGGGAACGAGGTTTTGCTATCTCTGGTACTTGTTTGGCTACATGTTTCCATAATTCAGGTCTAACCTTGAGTAGCTCTTCTAACTTGAGATTACACTGCACATTAGTGTTCTTCACTACTTCTGTGTTCCTAGGAATGACTGAGTCGTCGTTCCTTACCATGACTGTGGGTGCTCTCAGACATGTGGACTTTGCTTCCCATGGGCCTGTGAAGTGGGGTAGCTCTTGTATGGAATTCGACTCAAAGTCTAATCTCCCGTGAGACTGAACACTCTCATGCTCCCCGTAAATAGATGGGATGTCTTGTGGGAATTGGTCGTGTGCATCGTCCACAAGTTCAAAAGGAGGGGCGACCTCGCTTTCGTTATCCCATTTGTCTTCTTGAATCTCTCGTAGGAAGTCTGGTGCAAACCGATTCATAGAAGAAGAAGTGTCTGGCTCCGTAGAATTGGGCGCATAAGCAACCTGTGAAGGAGGGCTGGTTCTATTGTTGACTCTCTCCTCGTTCTCGCAAATGGCTGGAGCACAAGCTTCTTGGGGAGGATTACTTATTCTATTACTTTTCCGAACAGGCTCACACATTCCCTGAGAAGGAATGTAGGCAACCTGTGGAGGTACTCGAGCTTTCGAGGGAGGCTCATCGGCCTTTTGGGGGGGAAGATAAGCTTCTTGAGGAGGCCCACGGGCTTCCTGAAGAGGCTGGCTTACCCGTTCTCTTGCCCTTTCCTTTCTTTGAGGGGTAGGTTCCTTTTCTGGCTGTGCTATTGGCCTCTCTATTCTTTCTAAGGAGGGGAAGTTGTCCGGTTTAGGGGCATTGGCCATATACACTTCTGATTGGGAATGATTCCTGTTTTTGCTTGCTTTTTCTTGGTCTTGATTTTTTTCTTCCTTGTCGGATCTTGCAATTATCCTCTCTAACTTCTCTAGGAATCCACCCAAGTGTAATTGCGTTTTGGCTGAGCCTGGGTAATTGAAAAGGCGACTGGCTTCAAACATAGTCTGAGCCAATGCGACCATTTTCGCGCATAGTTTGGTTCTTTCTATCTCTAGGTCAGCTCTAGGATAGCACTTGTCATGATCCGTGACGTTTGGCCCTTCTTGGATTCTGGCCTGATATGCCTTAAGCATCATGTCTATGTCTTCGGGAGTGGGATCAGCTAACACTGATCCTGTTTGGGGTGGTGGGTGGGTTGCCTGGGCTGTCTTAGAGGGTGAAGGGATGGAGGGTGATGGGGGTGGTAGCGGTGGGAATGTGTGAGAGTGCGGTTGAGACGTGATCTCTATGATTTTAGCCTTGGTTTCTCGTAAACTTTCCTCAAGTTCACTCATCTTCTTTGCCCATTGCCTTTTCATGCGTTCGCGGCTATCTTTCCAAGCTCTTGTTCTCTTTTTATTTTGGCTCTCAGCATCGCTAGCATCTAGGCTCTTTTCCTGGCCTACCCCTTGGTTTTGCTGCAATGTCTGAGCCCTAGTGACTACCTGTACTGGTGCAGTGGAAGTGACGCTTCCTGAGGAGTCTACCACTAACCCAACAACGTTGATAGGGGTGATTTTTGGCATGCTATTGGGGTTCTTAGGGCAATCTCGTAAGAGATGCTCTTTTCCGCAGTCTTGGCAAAAGCCTTGGATAGTCACGGACTGAGTTTGTGTAGGCGGAGGTAAGGGACAATCACGAATGAGGTGATCACCTTGGCATCTGTAGCACGGTCCTCTTGGGAATGGAGGTCTGACTTGCCTAGATTGAGGCCTAGGATTGGGATTTGCATACATGACGTTCGTGTAGTCTGACTCCCAACTAGGTTCGCTTGTCTCTTCGCTATAATAGGACTCACCATGCTCAGGAGACTGCATGTAGTAGGCCTGGGGGCTATCAACATGGGTAGAATCAAAGCTATGATCACTTGGGTCATTTTCAGAGATCAAGGGTGTTACTGGGACTATAGCTCTATTCAGGTTCTCTTCTGCAGCAGTATACTTTACCGGAATCACATTAGCTGGGGCTGGGGGTTGTTGTGTTAGCACAGGCTGAGGCCTTTGTTGGTTTTGATATTGAGGTTGGAAATTTTGTTGTGGCCTGCCATATGGTTGTGGAGGGTACTGGTTCTGGTATCTGCCTTGTTGGTAGTGCTGAGGGTAGGGTTGCCTAACAGCCTGCTTGTTGTATGGGCAATCTTGTGCGGTGTGGTTGGTGTATCTCCGTTCTATGGTGCAGTACTGGCTACTAGGGTTTACTTGGGGTTGAGCCATAATAGGCCAGACATTCGCCATGTGGTCACCACCGCATGTATAGCATCTTTTCACTGGGGCAAACCTTGGGATTTGTTTGCTAGTTACGCCTAATTTCTGAGCTACTTTTTCGGCAAGTTCCTCAATTGATGTGGACTGCGTGGAAGAGTGGCTAGATGCACTATCTGAATCTTTGTAGATTTTGGAAAGCTCTAGCTCTTCCCCTAGGTTATCTTCAATGTCAATGCACATGCGTACACATTCTTCTATAGTCCTAGGGTCCTTCAGATACACATAGGATCTCAATTTTGTACTCAGCAATCCGTCAAGGAATAAGGCTACTTGTTTAGCAGATGTGGGTAGCTCCGAAATAGGACATCTTTCAAGATATTGTCTAAATCTCCTTCCTGCAAGTCTCACAGTTTCTTGAGGGGTTTGCTTGAAGCTGTGAATCAGTGAGGAGGTGTTGTGTCTTATGCCACTCTTGGAGAACTCAATAATAAATGCTTCTAGGAGTTGGTCTATGCTCCTGAACTGGCGCTCATCCAATGGTTGAAACCATGTAAGTGCCGTATTCCTCAGGGTTAGACCGAAGGCATTGTACTGCGTGAATAGATCCTCGACTTGTTCGGCTCTCAAGACTTGCTTGAACTCCGCCACATGATCATAGGGATCTCCTGTGCCGTCAAAGTAATTCTTCATGGACTTAACTAGCTGGGTGGGTCTCAAAGTTCTTGTGTGCTCTCTAGGCCTCAGCAGAGGGAATCCATCTACATTTCTTTGGTTCCTGTGGGCTCTAAGCATCTCAGGTTCTACCCTATTCGTCTCCGTTCTCGTTCTTTCTCTGCCCACTGGGTTGGCAAAACTTACTTCTGGTCTCTCTCTACTTCTGTCTCTTTGCGTACCATGAGCTTGGAAAGTTCCAGCCCTTGGGTGACCATAGGATACATTTGATCTTGGTTGGGGGAAAATGAATTCGCCCTTCCAAGTGTAAGCATGCCTATCATTTTCTGTCACCACAAAGATCCTCTCCGAAGTGTGGTCTAAGTAGGTCACTCTACCTGGGCTATCTGGATCCTTAAACTCATAGATCATGATTGTTCCTATATCAGTTGGGTGATCCGGTTTATATCTCCAAAAGGCTTCGTCCGTTTCTCGATTGAGAAGCAAATCTATGCACTTGTTATCTTGGGTGACCCACTCAGGCGTGATAATTCTAGTGAGAACTGATTTACCTCGAGGGGTTCTAGGTTCCGCACCCATGTTCCCTTGTTCCAGGTCACCTAAGTCCGCTTCTGAGATTACATTCCCAAAGTCATCTGTCCTATCAGGATGACTAGTGACAACATATATGGTTCCTTCTTTGTCCAGGTATGCACCGTTTTCAAACTTGACAGCTGGGTGCTCTAGTCCTATGGATTGGTCAGGGTTTTTAATCTGGACCACGGATCTTCCTAGGCCGTCCTCATAGATGCTAGCACCTAATCGGTTGGTCCTAAGGTATTCCAACTGTGTTTTGTAAGGGCCTTCTACCCTGTACAAGTAAGGCACACCTGAACTTCCCGTAGGCCTGTCCATGCCTTGAGACATCTCTGACTCACTGGTTTCAGAGCTAGGGTAATGAGAGTGGCGACTCAACTGCTGGGCCCAAGACCTTGCAGTGTGATTGACACTAGCCTCTGAAGACCTAAGGCTTTGTCTTTCCCTTGCTAGGTGTCGTCCTGATCTAAGGTTCATATGCCTAACGGATTAGCCCAAATTTTTTAGAGTACAACCTCGTTGCCGATCAATTGGTACCAGTCACTTGATTCCTTTTAGTTATTTCTTGTGTTTAAGGTCTTATCTGCTATTACGTCGTCAGGAATACTTGAATGTTCTTCGTACTTTCAGGTTGATCGTTCCACGTTAGGTTCTTTCCTTTATGTTGTCGACAGTACAGAGATTAAGTTTTTAGCTTGAACTTGAGTTTTTAGGTAGTCTTCAACTTGATAGTGGCCTATCGTCGCCCTGACTTACTCCTACTTCTAATCGTTCTTAGCCTAAGCTAGGAATTGACGAAGAGGAGTTGAGAATATTCCGACCTTTCTTGCCGAACCTTGCTCTTTAGTGCTCGAGAAGTTGATTCTCAAGCGTGCGCCACACCGTTGCTTGGATACTCTCAATTGCTTCTCAATAGGCCTTTTTTTTAATGACCCTTGTTCCCCCTTTTGTATTGCTAGAAATTTCCTCTAGAGCTCCCTTGGTGTTCCTACCCCTCAGTGGGCCAACTTCCAAATACCCTATCTGAAAATCAACGCGTTATTCTTAGAAAAAACAGTTGAGGGTGCGTAGTATATGTCACGAGCTTTCCGACAAGCCCTAGAGCTCAGAAAATGGATTTCGTATGAAAAAGTTATGACCGTTCAGGGTTTAGGGGGTTAAATAGACAAACAGATACTATCAGGGATTTTAATGCATTTTCTAAGGCCTTTGTAAGTATTTGAATACTTGAGAGTGCAAATATGCCCAAAATTTAGCCTAAATTTCCAAAAATTCACTCCTTAATTTTTTGCCGAAAATGCCTGTCTATCGCGATAGACGGTGTCTGTCGCGATAGACACAATCTATCGTGGGGGGCTGTCTGTCGCGATAGACGGTGTCTGTCGCGATAGACAGTGTCTATCGTGGATTTTTGTCTGTCGCGATAGACGGTGTCTGTCGCGATAGACAGTGTCTATCGTGGATTACTGTCTGTCGCGATAGACGGTGTCTGTCGCGATAGACGGTGTCTATCGTGGGTCTCTGTCTGTCGCGATAGACGATGTCTGTCGCGAATTTCTGTCTGTCGCGATAGACGGTGTTTGTCGCGATAGACGGTATCTGTCGCGAAATTCTGTCTGTCGCGATAGACGGTGTCTGTCGCGATAGACGCTACCTGTCGTGGATTTCTGTCTGTCGCGATAGACGGTGTCTGTCGCGATAGACGGTATCTGTCGCGGATTTTTGTCTGTCGCGATAGACGGTGTCTGTCGCGATAGACGGTGTCTGTCGCGATAGACTGAAAAAATGCAAATTTTTGAAAAACTTCTAGTGATCTAGAGTGCCCTCAAGGTGTAGGTTACAATGATAAACATGCATTCACAAAATGTTAAGATTTTCTGTCTGTCGCGATAGACAGAGGCTGTCGTCCCGGGACCTGTGCAGAGCCTGTCGTACCTGCGCACACTGCTGGGGATGATGGTACAGCAAAAAACCTGCAAAATAGCTCAGAAAACATGCAAAAACAGCACATGCAAGTTCGCTCTCTCGCTCTCTCTCACAAGTGAAATGAGGGAAATGAGGTGGAGGTGGGGATATAGTCAAAAAACTGAAATTTTCGCGATGATGGAGATGGATGTGGGAGATGGTGATGATGATGATGGTGAAGAAAGTAAAAGAAAATCGATGAGAGTGAAGAAAATACCTACAACTCCAACGCGTCAACTCTACGTCTTACCATCACACGCTCGTCCTCAAAGCTCGATCCCCGGCAACGGCGCCAAAATTTGGTGTAGCTCAATGATGAGTAGCACCTCCTTTAATGTCAATCCGGGAAGACGTGAGGATGGTATGAAGACCTCGAGCAAGTGGCGGCACAAGTGAGTGAGTGAGAAGCACACAAGCATGCACACACATACACACACACGCGCACACACAGCAAGACAAAGAGAGAGAATCAATGGAGTTCTTTAGATTACTTTCAATAGCTCTTACAAGTTCGTTTCAATTACAATCCAACCTCAAAAATGAGCTCTCTAGCTCTTTTTATAGTTTTTGACTAGCTTTTGGCCCTGTCCAGACCTAGTGTCCGGCCTAGTTAAAAATTAGGTTCCAGGGCTTATTTGAGGGCTCAAACGAAGTCTAAAAATTATGAAATTTGGTACGATGGTACTTCTAATACTCCTCAAGCTCGAGGACTCCTCGGCTTGCACAAAATGGAGTCTAATCTACCAAAAACGGGATTTACAATGTTTGTGTAGTGATTAAAATCACTTGGGTTGTACATAATCTATGGGGAAAAAATGATCTGGCCTTGTTGCCGTATTGTGCATGACTCCTTTGTTGCTTTGTATGCCAACAGGTCTCGTTCCTCCTGACATGGTATTAGAGCTAGTGTGACTGTGGAGAGCTCATGCAGAAGGACGAGAGTGAAGAGTATGCGAGAAGGCATGGAGAAAGCGCGATTCCCAAACGACCTTAGATTCCTACAAAAATTGGTATGAAGGTAGAAGGCATCGAAATATTTTTGATAGTTAGCCCTTTCTGATCACTTGTTTTTGTCATATTTTTGTTTCTTGGAGCCATCTCGACCTCTATGTCGAGCCCACAAGGTGGGGCCCATAGAATAACCAGGCCAATTTGCAAAAATATAACTTGAGTCCTATTCAAAAACACTCAAATATTCAAAATCCAAAATTTCAAGTGATTTCGTGTAATTTTTATACATGAAAACTGTATTTTTCTCAGATCAAACTATCACATCATAGGACAATAGTGTTCAAGCAGAAATACTGCTTGTAGTGTTTTTGTGGTGTTGTGAATTGCTGCAAAAATAGAAAATGCGGATGGAATGAGTCAGCTTATGAGCGATAAGCTAGACCCTAATGGGCATGTTTGTAAGTCACTACACCCTAAAAATCAAACGCATATGTGAGTTACTTGCATCTATTTGCATGAATATAGATGATTGTTGGATTTTGAGGTCTATGAAAACACGCGAATAACTCAAGGAAGAAGAAGAAGCTTGGAGCACAATGCACTTAATGCATTATCCAGAGAATGTACAAAGATAAGTGATCTGTTAGGGTTATAAGCATATATACAAGCCCGGGGAGAAACCTCCTAAAGAGGGAAAAAAGTGCCCCGATAGTCCTATTGTGTTCACACACATCATTTCCTAAATATCTCAACAAATCCCCCCTAGTAGTGATTTGATGAACAAGGAGCTAGCAGTCATGTATAAGGAAGTGCTAAGCTATATGGAATAAATCCAAAAAAGGAAGTAATGCCAAAGCTTTGTGGAAAGCTTGAAACTTCTCCCTAGGCAGAGCCTTTGTGAAAAGGTCTATGATGTTCTCTTGTGTGGGCACATATGTCTCTAGTAGGGAACCTCTCCCTGGCATTATGATAATGCACCTCAATGTGCTTAGTGCGAGCATGGAACATAGGGTTCCTTGCAACTGCTAATGGGCTCTGACTATGAGTGAAGATGGTGTTGGCAGAAAATTGATCAACACCCAAATCATCCATGAGGCATCTAAGCCACACACACTAACCACACACTATGAAAGCTACCCTATACTCAGCCTCACAACTAGAAGTAGCCATAGTAGGTTGCTTCTTGCTTAGCCAAGATATGCATGAGCCACCAAGCACGAAGCAAAAACCATGAGTGGACACATGGGTGTCATAAAAACCAACCCAATCAAAGCCAAAAAAAGCATGTAAATCTGGCAGTAGTGATCCCCATTGGGATAAAACAATCCAAGTAGTCAAGTACCACTCAAGTAGTAAAAGATGTGCTTAATTATCTGCCAATGCTTGACACTTGGGCAATGCATAAAGTTGCTCATAGGTGAGATAGAAAATTGAATATCTGGTTGAGTAATGCATAAGTAAATCAAGCATCCAATAGCTTGTTGATAGAGAACAACATCAAACACATCTCCAACATCATGAAGACTCAACCGTAAACCTCTCTCCATAGGAGTGGCAATAAGTTTTCAATCTTCAAGAACAAAATAGTGCAATAATGTTTAAATATGTTTTGTTTGACACAAACCTATTCTACAATCAACTTGCATAAACTAAATGCCCAAATAGTGATGCAAATGCCCCAAATCTGACAGCTCAAATGAGGCATGCAAATCAAGTGTATTCCATATATACACTGCTTATGAGAAGAAGGGTCATAACTAGAAACAATAGTAAACACCCATTCTTCATTCTGCACAAGATTTGCAGACTCTGATTCAGGTATAGAGGCTTCTACAACAACCATTCCAACCTCTTTTTTCTTTTCCTCTTCTATAGCATGTTTTGGACAAATCTTTATGACATGATCATTTCTTTTGCATTATTTGCAAAAAAAGTTCTACTTTTTTGTTTTCTTCTCATGTCTATCATCCTTCTTTGATTGTATAGAATTAGCAAATTTTTGCTTACTAGTAGATGAGCTGGCCTTCTAATTAACCAAGAAAGCTTGATCTGCCTAGACTGATCTTCCTGCAATAGAATAGAGACAAACTCATCAAATGTTAAGTAATTTGGATCACCTTTCATCATCAATCAAAGACTAGAAGCAAAATTGTGATATAAATCTAGAAGACCATTAAGAACCTGTTTGCCTAGACTAATCTTCCTGCAATAAAATAGAGACAAACTCATCAAATGTTAAGTAATTTGGATCACCTTTCATCATCAATCAAAGAGTAGAAGCAAAATTGTGATATGAATCTAGAAGACCATTCAGAACAGTGTGCACAAGTAAAATTTCAAGCAAGACTTCATCAGTAGAAATCAACTGCTCCTTCAAATCTTTGATCTTTGTAAAAAAAATTCCATGGAATCTCCTTCATTCATGTGCTTTCTCTCCAACTATTTTCAGAGGTAAGCAACACGAGCCTCATTCCTTGCTTGGTATGAAGTGGTAAGTGTATCCCAAGCATCCTTTGCTATTACGTAAGAGAAAATATGAGGAATAGTGGCACGTTTGACAGACAAAGCTATCAATGCATGTGCTTGAGCATCTTTTCCATCCCAATGAATTTTCTGTATAGTAGGTGCAGTAAGAACTGCAACAGGAACAAGAACTTGAAGAATATCACCATCTTCAATGCCATCTGCATCACCTTGATCAATTGTGTTTGTAGGTGTAATAGGATGTTTTCAACACCCTATAGAATATTCCACATTCCTTTTGCAACCAATACATGATGCATCATATAAGCCCATAATGGGTACTTGGTACCATGCAACTTATTCTCAATAGCCAACATATGAAATACATCACTACTTTGATCCATAGCCATTGAATAAAATACCTTGATGTAGAAAAATGGTTGTACCTCAAAAAGTTGAACAGAACTACCCTATCAAGCTCTTCTAAACCTGTAGCAGACTTTGAGATGCTTATATTGGTGAACCAAAACTTGTATATATCTTTGGCACAAAAGGACAAAATTGCCTACATAAGCATTGCAATAGTGCATTTGGAGGCCAAAATGAGCTTAGATCACGATTTTGACACCACAAAGAAAAGCTGTTTTGAATTCTAGTTGCCCTGAGTATGCTCACCAATTTTCATGCGATTCTGAGACTCTCACAACAGGGGTGTTGACAATGCCCTAGATGAGGAGATGACTTGCTTTGATACCCATTGTTGGAGTTTGAGGTTTGGGGAAGAACATGGACAACACAAGGAAGAAGAAGAAGTTTGGAGCACAACACAGAATACTTAATGTATAAAGAAAATGTGCAAAGATAAGTGACTCATTGGGGTTATAGGTGTATATATGAGCCGGGGGGGAAAACCTCCTAATGAAGGAAAAAGTGCCCTGATGGTTCTAATGTGTCCACACATATCCCTAGCTAAATATATCAACAATTATGAAGATAAGGTGGAAGTCTGGCTTTTTTATTTAAGAGCTTCATATAAGTGGTTCAGAACATCTATTTAGACTTGGGAAAATATTCTGAATTTTGCATATCTGATGACCATGTTGATTATTGAAGAAAAGAATCTTGGTGAGGACTCGAACTCCCAAGGAAAAATTATTTCTTAGCAGGTATTCTACTCTGGCAGAGGAAGAGGTAGAGCCTTTGAAAGTGAAAGAGGACATAATAACCAAGACCAAGGTCAACAACACAATCATGCAGGAGGTAGAGCATGATTTCAAAGGAGGGGGAGTCAAAGAGGTTGCAAAAATTTGCAAAGAAATGACTCAATTTTTTTTTGCTGATGTTTCAAAATCGAATGGTAATGTGTGGTATGTTGATTAAGGTGCTTCAAATCACATGACCTGTCATGCAAAATGGATTAGTCATTTGCAAAAATTACTAGTTGCTAGATATGTTGGAATAGGTGATGACATATCACACTCTATCCAACATATAGGAAACATAGCACTATCTATGGAGGACAGGAAGGTAAAACATCTTGCTGATGTGTTGCATATAACAAAGAATTTGATTTGTGTTGGACAAATGCTTGACCAAGGATTACAAGTCAGGTTCAATGCTAATGGGTTATATGTAAAAGAGTACAAATAGGATGGAAGATGGATTGCTAAAGGAAACAAAGTGGGTAGGATGTTCGACTTGAATGTGAAAATTTCTAAAATGAATGTTGCCATGTTTGCAAATGGTGCGGGGGTTATTGTTGATATAGAGATATGGCACAAACAAATTGGACATGCAAACTTGCAGAGACTGGAATTGATGCAATCAAAGGAGATTGTGAATGGACTATAAAATTTCAAGGTTGTAGAGATGCAAGAGTATGTGCAACATGTCCATTTAGTAAACAATCAAGAACATCATTTTCACATGACAAGCATGTTAGTGAGAATGTGCTAGAAATAGTACATATAGATGTTTGGGGCCCTGCAAAGACCATATCTATGGGGGTTGTAGGTTTTATGTTACTTTCATTGATGACCATACATGGAAAGTATGGGTATATTTCATGAAAGAGAAGAGTGAGGTGTTCATTCAATTCTATAATTTTAAGGCTATGGTGGAAAAGTAGACACGAAAGTATATTTAAACATTAAGATATGATGGAGGAGGTGAATACATGCCAAATGATTTCAATAACCTTTTTAAACATCATGGAATTCGACATTAATTTTCATGCAGGTAGCCACCACACTAAAATGGCATTGTTGAACGTAAAAACAAACAATTGTAGAAATAGCAAGAACCTTGATGGTTGAGAAGAATATGCCTCATTGTTATTGTTCAATAGTTGTGCACACAACTGTATATATCATGAAGAGAACTCTGATTGCTATTGTACATCAAGTTACACTTGAAGAGAAATTTATAGGTAAAAAGCCAAACTTACCACATATGAAAGCATTTAGTTGTATTGCATATGTACATGTTCCATTGTTGATGGACGCATAAGCAAGTACACAACATGATTTATAGCAAAAGGATATGCACATACATGTGGCACTGATTATGAGGAAACGTTCAACCCTAAAGCTAAAATGTCTACTATCAAAACACTTGTTGCATTAGCTACAACAAAAGAATGGACTTTGCATCAGATGGATGTGAAGAATACTTTCCTACATGGTGAGTTATAGGAAGAAATATACATGACTAGTCACAAGGATATGAAGATTCAAAGCACCCAAAATATGTTTGCAAGTTGTAGAAGGCTTTGTATGGACTTAAACAAGCCCCTCATTCTGGGCACGCAAGGATTTTTGACTACTTAACCATCGTTGGATTTTCTATGTGTGATGTAGATCATATGTTATATGCAAGGAAGGGTGATGATGGCATCACGATTGTGGCTATTTACGTTGATGACCTAATTAAAAGAGGCGATAATGAAGCAAGCATTTAAGAGGTAAAGCAACACCTTATGAAGGAATTTGACATGAAAGATCTTGGTGTGCAGCGATATTTCTTGGGCATTGAGTTTGTACATATAGAAATAGGTATTTGGATGTTGCAAAGGAAATATGCCTTGCTTATGCTCCAAAAGTATGGTATGGCTGATTGTAAGCCAATTTCTATGCTATTAGATCAAAATTTGAAGTTGGATACTACATCAGGTGAAGCATTGGAAAATACTACTATGTACATGAAAATTCTGAGAAGTTTGATATAGCTCACAATTACAAGGCCTAATGTAAGCTACACTATTGGACTTGAAAGTCAATTTATGCAGGTTCCTAGGAAGCTGCATTTAAATGCTATGAGGTCTGTAATTGATTTCAAATGTGCGGATATGATCATCATGGTTGTAATTTCGGAATCTACCAGATTTAGCATAAGTTGCCTCGGTTGAAAATTCTCTTCTTTGTCCACCTTGTTGTCTACCCTGTTATCCACCTTGTAAGTCTACAATCACTTTAGGATTGAAATACTTGAGAGCATCCACTACTTCTTCAGAAGAGGTGCTAGATGAGGCTTGATTAGTGACTAATGGTGAACCTTGCAGAAGTTGCAAACTTGGTTGTTGAATGGGTTCTAATTCTTCTAGTTGCGATAATTTCCTACTACTACAAAATCTTGGAAATGTTATCACGATGTGCCATTCAATCGGCATTCTCCACCCTTCTTTGATATTGATCGGCTTCAAGAATGATTCTTCTACAATTCTTGTGATGTCCACTATGATTTCTGATGGAGATTCAGTTTGCATAGAGTAAGAGGTTTGCATTTTTTCATTCGCAATCAAAGCCTTGGAGGCATCTAAAGTATCGTGGAGCACCAAAATTTCATCGGACACCAGACTCGCACCAGACACTAAGTCGTTATTGGACACTGAAATATCACCAAACGCCATTGAAGAAATTTTCGGTGTTTCTTATAGACAGAAAAGAAGAAAACTCTATGGTGTTGAACTAGTACTTACTCGACTCTTTTCTTCAGATATTAAAGCTTTGCTAGCTTTACATTGTGGGCCCAATGTACTATTCACACAAATAGGATGTTTGTCACTTCTATACTTCGGTTAGGTCCCACTAGAATGCATCACTCGCATGTAGACAATAAAAACCACTCTGGAGTGACATTGCCAGTGTTAACCTCTCGTCTGATTCGGTGAGGGAATAGGATAGGTCTACATGGTTATTGGCTGGCAAAATCCAATAAATATTGAATCCTTGTATTTCTCCAAGGTATTTAGCGCTAAATTACTCAACAATTATAAAATATGGCATCAAGACTTATATTTTGCACGGAACTTTATAGAGACAGAGCACAAACTTAATGATCCACTAAATAACACATTCATCAACACACAAAGATAAACAAAAAAATTATTCACTACACAATATCAGTAATCAAATGCATTGACCACAGCGAATTAATTAACAAAGCACTCATCTATGACACTATAAACTAATAGTCCAGCATATCTGCTACCTGTCTCTTTCCATCTATCTTCACACCCCAAGATAGAGCAATATTCTATTAATCTGAATATTTACATCGATTTTGCCACTTCAACAAGATGTATGACCAGGTTATTATTTACAAATGTTACTAATAATCTGACACCCGGCAACTAACAAAGCGAGGTTCATTGTCAAAGGTTTTTCTCAAAAATTATGGCGTAGAATTTGAGGAGAAGCTCAACCCAATAGTTAAGATGTTTATCCTAAATAGTTTGATTGCAATTTGAGCCTCAAAAGTTTCGAATATATACTAGTTGGATGTGAAGAATGCTTTCTTAAATGGAGAGCTTGAAGAGGTAGTCTTCATGGAGCAACCTTAAGGCTTTGAAGATGAGAGGTTTCCACATCATGTATGCAAGATTAAGAAGGATATGTATGGACTCAAGCATTAATTTGACATCCACAAGATGGTTTTGTTCCCATAGCATGATAACATATCCACTAGTCGTCATCATGTCAACTCTTTCCATTCAACATCATGAGATTATTATACCTGCAATTCATCATCAAATGGATATAAGATCTCTTCATTCATTGATCCTTTGAGGTACCGAGGAGGTAGTCTCGATGCTGGAAAAATTTGAGATAACACTTTTACTACATGTGCAATATCTTGTCTTGTCATATTAGCATACAAGAGAGAACTAATAATTGACCAATACATGGTCACACCCTTCACTTCTTCACCCTCATCAGCATTGAGTTTAGAATTTACTTCTAATGGATTGGAAATGGGCTTGCAATCAGACAAGCCAAACTTCTCCGAAAGATCTAGAATGTATTTCCTTTGCATCAACTATCTTCCTTCTTCTTTGTATTGTACTTTAATCCCAAGAAAGTACCTAGGAATCCCTAAATCAATTATGTTAAACTCACATCCAAGCTTCCTCTTTATGTCAATGTTGACTTTGTCATCCCTGATAATGATCAAATAATCAACATATATAGAAATGAGAATAGTTTTGCTATCTTACTTCTTCAGAAAGAGTGATGGGTCTACAAGGATCTGATTGTATCCACATTTTACCAAGTACTCCACACGTCTTTGGTTCCAAGCATAAGGGTTTTGTTGATGTTGATTTGCAAGTTAACCAAGTATATATTTTTTGTGACAACATAAGTAGCATATGTTTGATTCAAAA
This sequence comes from Ceratopteris richardii, assembly GCA_020310875.1. NCBI lineage: Eukaryota > Viridiplantae > Streptophyta > Polypodiopsida > Polypodiales > Pteridaceae > Ceratopteris > Ceratopteris richardii. The sequence goes on along the minus strand of CM035408.1, from coordinate 78,933,194 downwards.
TCCAGTTTTCCAAGCAAGGTCCAAACATATAGAAGTGCACTACAAGTTTATTAGAGAGAAGATCATGTCAAAGGAGGTAAGGGTGAAACATGTCAATACAATGGACCAATACTCAGATATGTCTATCAAAGCTTTGGATGGAGTAAAGCTACAACAATTCAAGTAATGCATTGGAATGAAAGGCCTAGGGATTGAGACTTGAGGGGGAGTGTTGAAAATCGAGTCTCAACCATGCAAGAGGACTCATCCACGAGTTTTTCAAGAGGAAAAATAAAAAATGAGGACCCAAAGTAATGGAATCAAGTTAGGTGCTTTACCAAATTTAATCAAATTCAAATATCACCAATCACCCACCAAAAGTGCACCTACACTTATTGGTGGGTGGTTCACTAGATTGTAAGAAAAAAAAAAGTTCTATACAAGAAAAATTTCATCTTTTCTTCTTGAGTTCTATGTGTTCCATGAGTTTCCCACCTAATTCAGTGAATTCCTAAACTCTAGCAAGCAGCCCCTTGCTTTCTTATCTCATTTTTCTCATGAATTTGCTCCTCTCTATCTAGAAGCATAGTTAGGCTTTCAACATTCTATTTATATGATATTGTTGAGCATTTTTTGTTCTCTAGCTATACTCATTTTCATTGATTTAAAGAAATTGATCTCTCATATAGTGCCCCAACATGTTACAAAGTTTTTGGTTCTTTTACTGGGTGAATCTCTACACATAAGTAGAGAGTGCTGTAAACATATAGCATGTCTTGCATGATGGTTCTCCCAATTGGAACATCCATTTGGCATGATTCAAAGCTTGTTGGATAGATCCTAGGATATAGTTTAAGTTCGCAAATTTTATTTTGAGTATTTTGTAAAGAAATGTCTAGAACAATGAGAATATATTATTGCCTATGGGCCTAGTGGAGGGGATTCATCTTCCATTGTTTGCATTGGGGTTTTAGAATCATCCCCCATCAATGCATCCTTCAAAAAATAATCAATGAAATTCAAGAAGTATAGATGACTCCCAAATGAAGGTGTCTATATAAGACCATAGACATCACTATGAACAAGCTATAATTTATGTGAAGATCTAACTGAATGACATTTTGGGAAGGAGGAATGTTGCATTTACCCAAAATACAACCTTTATAGATATGTTTAGAAGGTGCCTCAAGTTTTTCCAGAGAGGAAACCATTTCATATTTTTTCAGGCAAAGTAGACTAACAAAATTTAGATGAACAAAGCATGCATGCCAAGGCTTTGCATATGAGATAGCTTGAGAAACATGAATTGCATATACTGAATTATTCACATATTTCACATACTATATGAGCTTACATAACCCATGATATAAAATGCCAAAAACAATCATAAAATCACCATTTGAGAGATCATGAATTGCACATATGTCATCAACAATTGTGACAACTAGATCAATCTTGGCCAATGCTAAAACTATAAAATATCTTTCTTTATACGCAAGACATATAAGGCATCTAGAAATGAGAAAGAACTACCATCAGTATTATTTAGAATGATCTTTCCGACTCCCGTTACAGGATAAGAGGAGTTTCTAGCACATGTGACAATATTCTCTGTGGGGGGTACACTCAAGTGAAGTGAAGAAACTACATTGCAAGGTAATATGTTTGCTTGTACCAATATCAAAGTACCAAACATTGGAGTCTACTATAGACATACACTACCCATGAGAAGATGTTTCATAGCTACAAACAATAGTAAATGTCCATTATTTATTCTAAACAAGATTAGCAAACTCTGTTTAGGTGTAGAAGCATCCACGGTAATCATTCTAGCATCTTTCTTCTTTTCCTCTTTTGGAGCCAATCTAACATAACTCTTTATGACATGATCATCTACCTTATATTACTTGCAAAAATATTTTTGCTTTTCCATTTTCTTGTCATCTTTGTCTTCCTTCTTCGACTATGTAGTATTACCAAATTTTTTTCTCACTAGTAGATGATATCTACTTACTTTTGCCCTTGTAAGTAGTTAAGAAAGCTTGATTTCTAATACAAATGGTTGACATGTTCTACTTTGACTTATCATCTTGCATTAAAATAGAGATTAACTCCTCAAATGTTAAGCCATTTGGATTGATTTTCATCAGCAACCAAACAATATAAACAAAACTCTAAAATGAATATGGAAGGTTGTTAAGAATAACCCGTAGATTTCATTAGTAGAAATCAATTGATCCTTCAAATCGTTGATCTTTGTCAAAAGACTCTCCACTGAATCTCTATTCACTCATATGCTCACTCTCCAACAGTTTTCAAAGGTAAGCAACATGAGCCTCAGTTCTTTCATGATATAATGTTTTAAGCATATCCGAAGCATTTTTTGTTCTCTTGTAGGGGCAAATGTGAAGAATAATGGCACGTTTGATAGAAAAATTTATCAACGCATATGCATGTGCATCTCCAAGACCCCAACAAATTTGCTCCACAGTAGGTGCAATAGAAAGTGCAACACAATAGGAAGTTGAAGATCATCCTCTTCAACACCATCTACATCACCTTCAATCATTCTATTTGTAGATTTAGGAGGATGTTTTTCAATATCCTACATAATATTCCATAATTTTTTCTACAAATACATGGTGCATCGTGTATGCCCACAATGGTAATTAGTACCATCCAGCTTATCCTTAATAACCAACATACAAAATACATCATTGCTTTTCGCCATGGCCAATGAATAAATATTGTGATTCAAAAAAATGATTGTATCTCAAAAAGTTGAACATAATACACTATCAAGCTCTACTAGAATTATAGGAGTCTTTGACATGCTTGTATTCGTGAATTTAAACCTGTACACATGTTTGGCACAAAAGGATAAAATTTCCTGCATACTCATTGTGATAATGCATTCAGAAGTCGAAACAAGCTCAAATCAAAATTTTGCCACCATAGAAGTAAGTTCTTTTGAAGTGCTTATTGTTTTGAGCATGCTCACCAATTTTTGTGAGATTCTAAGACTGTGATCAGAGGGGTGTGAGGATACCCTGGAGAAATTGTTAACCTGATGTGACACCAATTGTTGGATTTGGAGGTCTATGAAAGCACAAAAACAACACACAAAAGAAGAAGAAGAAGAAGAAGCTTGGAGCACAACACAATACAAAACATATTATGAAGTGAACGTACAAAGATAAGTGATCAATTATAGGAATATATACAAGCAGAGGAAAAAACCTCCTAAAGAGAGAAAAAAGTGCCTTGGTGGTCGTAAGTGTGTTCATACATATCACTACCAAAATTTATCAAGAATCCACCTTATAGTGGAAATGCTATATGATCCCCCTCATTAATGTCTACCTTAGTAAGGATGTTATACAGAAAAGATAGCTATCCTACTTTCTTGACAAAGAATTTAATGGATAACAATGTCATGAAGAAGGAGATAAGAAAGAGAGATCATAAACACACACACACACATACACTCTAACAATAAGAGGAGCATACACAAATTGAGGCAAGGAAGAATGATCTTCTTCTTCTATTACATAAAAGGAATGTACAAGAATGACATAAAACAACAGTACAACTAGTGCAATATATAAAGAATAATACATAAGGAAAATCCTAATGTCCAAGAATGAGTGAGCTTGCAAGAAAAAAATGTGCCATCACTCTTAGTAGATAAATCTCGTAAAGCTCAATGAAGTATCCCTAGCATATATCAGCATAACCACTATACATGTCAGAGAAATGAAAAACTGATACATGTCATCCTTGATCATCAAATGTTGAGCTTGATATCTCAACGGTCCCTCTCAAGCTTAGCATCATGCCCTGTAATCCAAGCATCTTCCAAAACTTCTTGAACTTCTCTGCTCCAAGTGTTTTAGTGAAAATATCAACAACCTACTCATCTTTGCTCACATAAACAAGATTAATATCACTTGCTAATACCTTCTCTCTAATGAAGTGATAATGTATCTTGATATGCTTTGTTCTAACATGAAAAATAGGGTTCTTGGCTAACTGAATGCTGCTAAGATTATCACAATAAACAATGATCAACTTTTGCACTTCCACACTTAAATCTACAAGTAGCATCTCTAAACACACCTAGTGCGGGAAACCTAGGAGTTAACAAGACTTATGATATAGCTAAGAGACAGTTTTACTGGTGTAGACTTCACAAGGACATCCTAGATCCATGGATTTCATAGTTGGACTATCTAAGACACAAAGAGGGCATGACTCTATGTGGGTAATTGTGCACACGTTAACCAAAATGGCTAGGTTTATTCTCACATCTACCACAATGAAGACACCTGAGTTGGCTAGACTATTTGTAGAGAACCTATATTGGTTATATGGTCTTCCCTTAGACATAGTTTTTGATTGGGATAGGAAGTTTACTAGCCACTTTTGCAGAGTGGTCTTCAGAAAATTGGACATAAAACTTAGCATGAGTATGGCCGAGCATCCACAGTCAGATGTGCAAATAGAGAGGGTCAACCAGATCCTAGAGGATATGCTTCGAGCATATGTAAATGAAAGACAAACTAATTGGGAAGAGTACTTACCTATAGTCGAATTTGCATATAATAGTGTTAAGCACTCCTCCACAAACAAAAGTCCATTCATGCTTATGTATGGTTTTCAACCAAGAGCTCCTTATGCAATTAGTTTACAGAACAAGAGAGTTTAGGTTGCAAAAGATTTCTTGGGAGAAAAGAACGATATGCTTAAACTTACCAAAGAAAGTATTAGGAAAGCTCAAGATAGAGCTAGAGCCTATACTAACCCTCACAGAATAGAAATCAACTCTGAGGTAGATAATCAAGCTTATCTTAGAGTTCCTTCGAGGTCTAAAACCATGAAGATGGAACCTTGTCCTAAACTATCTCCTAGGTATTATGGTCCATTTCCAATACTTAAGAGAATAGGTTAGATGGCTTACCAGCTCCAACTTTCGGATAGTAGTCAGATTCATCCTGTATTTCATGTCAACAAGTTAAAAAAGAAATTAGGAGAATCTGACAACCTCATTCCAAATAGTGAGGATCTCAAGCCTACTTCTATTCAATCAGTTCCACATGAGCTTGAGAGCATACTACATACTGAAGAAACATGGATGAGGAATCATTTATATCAAGTACTTAGTTAAGTGGAAAGAGTTCAAAAGATAGTGCTACATGGGAGCATGTTAGTACCCTTCAAAGATGGTTTCTAATCTATATGAAGACTATCCAAGAGTCTTCTTCAGGGGAAGCATATGGGAAACACTAGGAAGAGATGACCATGTATACTAGGTACATGGGGTTCAATGCGAATGACACATATATTCTTTCTCTTTTCTCACCTATGCCTTCCATGACTAGGTTTGAGAACAAATGTGAACTTAAGGGGAAGGAAATGTTATGATAACTCTAGGTGTGAAGCACCTTTATTGGAGGTTGAGGGCATGAGGCCACTTGGCACTCATGCATTTGGTGCATGGATAAAGAGAGAAGTTATATATTTGGCTGTATGTTTGGGTGGTGAATGAATCAATCTCTCAAAATTTACTTGTCAATTTTTGCTTAGTTTTTTTAGCAACTCTAGAGCTTCATGCTAAGACAATGTCTACATGAAAAAAAGGCAATGAGGAGCTCATTGGGGGCTTGTTAGAACACAAACCAAGAAATTTTAGTCAATCAATCGACTACAACCCACACTAAATCAAATCCTTTTTAAGTGTTGGGTAAAAGTAAAATGAAATCCATTGAGATACTCTCCTATCTACCTTTGGGAATCTCCAAAAGATGCAGAAACACTCCAAGATTAAGCTTTTCAAACTTATTAACTTGAGATTTATGGCAGTTAGATCCATAGTTTGGCACATCTCTATGTATACTTTGTTAATAAAAATATCATTTAACTAACTTGTAGGTTTAGTTAACACCAAGATGTTCAACACTTGGAGCATCATAACATTCAGAAAGAACTTGATTTTGTATGTCCAGCTGACTTGGGACACAAAACTTACTTTTATAAAGCATATATTCATCTTGGAGTGAGTAGTGTCTAAAATAAAATCCATTGAGATACTTTCCTATTTACCTTTGGGAATCTCCAAAAGATGCAGAAACACTCCAACATTAAGCTTATTAACTTACTTACTAAAATGAAATCCATTGAGATACTTTCCTATTTACCTTTGGGAATCTCCAAAAGATGCAGAAACACTCCAACATTAAGCTTTTCAAACTTATTAACTTGAGATTTATGGCACTTAGATCCATAGTTTGGCACATCTCTATGTATACTTTGTTAATAGAAATATCATTTAACTAACTTGTAGGTTTAATTAACACGAAGATGTTCAACACTTGGAGCATCATAACATTAAGAAAGAATTTGATTTTGTATGTCCAGCTGACTTGGAACACAAAACTTACTTTTATAAAGCATATATTCATCTTGGAGCAAGTAGTGTCTAAATTTTCCCTCAAAAGTAATTGCTTCATTTGCTTGGGCTTGCTTAGCTGCTTTCCATGCTTCATTGTAGCTTCGATCTTCTTTGCAACTAACAAAGTTCTAATAAATTCACTTTGAATTTGGATAAAACTCAGATTGTTCAACATAGAATCAGACTTAAGATGTTTGTCATTGCACTGGGCTTTTTTTTCCTCTACTTGAGTTCATAATCAAACTCTTGTAACTACCTCTGAAATTTGATTGGTTTTCAAACCACTTGATGTGCTCTTGATCAAAGACTATCCTCAACTTTGATCCATATAGGTAATGGTGCCATTTCTTCAGAGCATTGATAATAGTGGACATCCCTCGCTCCTAGCTAGAGTAGTTTTGTTGAGCAAGGTTTAGCTTTCTACTTTCAAAAAATTGTTGGTTGAACTTCTTGGCTTAGTACTACTCCTATTGCAGATGAACTTGTCGTTGATATATTTAGGTAGTAATGTGTGTGAACACTCTAGGACCACCGGAGAACTTTTTTCCCTCTTTAGGAGATTTTTTCCCTCAGCTTGTACATACGTGTATTCCCCTAATGGGATTCTTGTCTTTGTACATTCTCTAGTAATACATTCAATATTGTGTGGTGTGCTCCAAGCTTCTTCTTCTTCCTTGTGTTGTTCACGTGCTTCCGTAGACGTCTAACTCCAACAATTGGTATAAGAAGTGGTCGCCACTTCATCTAGGGCTTTGTCTACACCTCTTTACTTGTAGTCTCAGATTCGCACGAAATTTGGTGAGCATACTCAAGGTGTTTCAGAGACCAAAACTGCTTCATTTTGTGGTGCCAAAATCGTGATCTGAGCTCATTTCCACCTCTGAACGCACTATGGTAGCACTTTTACAGGCTATTTTGTCTTTTTGTGCCAAAGGCCCGTATATACCTGTTTTGGTTCGCCAGTATAAGCATCTCGAAGTCTGCTACACGTTTAGTAGAACTCATCTAGGCAGTTCCATTCAACGTTTTGAGATATAGTCATTTTTTTGCATCAAGGTATTTTAGTCCCCGACCATGGCTGAAAGCAGTGATGTATTTCATATGTTGGCTATTGAGGATAAGTTGGATGGTACCAACTACCCATTGTGGGCTTATATGATGAGACGTGTATTGGTTGCAAAAGGACTGTGGAACATTATGCAGGGTGTTGAAAAACATCCTATCACACCTACAACTGTTACAACTAGAGGTACTAAAGTTGATGCAAAAGGTGTCGAAGATGATGATATTCTACATATTCTTGTTTGTGCTGCCGTTTCTACTACACCTATTGTATAGCAAATTTGTTGGGATGGTAGAGATGCCCAGGGACATACATTGATAGCTTTGTCTGTCAAACATGCTATTATTCCTCACATTCGCTCTTGCAAAACAGCTAAGGATGCTTGGGATACGCTTACCACATTGTACCAAGCTAGGAATGAGGCTCGTGTTGCTTACCTCTGAAAACAGTTGGAGAGTGAGCACATGAATGAAGGTGATTCTATGGAGAATTTCCTAACAAAGATCAAAGACTTTAAGGAACAATCGATTTCTGCTGATGAGGTTATACTAGATAGCTCACTTGTGTAGACCGTTCTGAATGGTCTTCTTGATTAGAGTTTTGCTTCTACTCTTCGGTTGATGATGAAAGGCAATACAAATGCCTTGTCATTTGAGGAGTTAGTCTCTCTTCTGTTGCAGGAAGATCACTCCAAGCAAAATAGGTCCATTATGCATGTTGTAGATCACGCTTTCCTAGTTAGTTAGAGGGCAAAGGAAAATGGTGCTCTTCAAGTAGTAAGCAAAAATATGCTAATTTTGCACAATCGAAGAGGGAAGACAAAGATGAAAAGAAATCAAAAAAGCAGAAATTGTTTTGCAAGTACTGTAAAGGAAATGATCATATCATAAAGAACTGTCCAAAACTCGCTGCTAAAGAGGCAAAGAAGAAAGAGGCTGGAATGGTTATTGTGGAAGCCTCTACACCAAAAACAGATTCTACTAACCTTGTGCAAGAAGACGAATGGGCAGTTACTATTGGTTGACTCAGATCTTTGGTACTTTGAGAGTGGGACGACCAAACATATTACCTCACAACATAGTTTCTTCTCTTCACTCCAGCCTGCCCCTACAGGGAATACTGTTACATGCGCCAACAACTCCTCTTATCTTGTTATGGGAGTTGGTAAGATTATTTTGACTACTATTGATGGTAGTTCTTTCACTTTGTTAAATTCTTTGTTTATGCCAGGGATCACGAAAAATCTGTTATCAGTTTCTGCATTAGCCAAGATTGGCTTGGTTGTGAAATTTGTTGATGATAGATGTACAGTTCATGATCTATCAAATGGTGACATGATTATTGCTTCTAACATTTTATGTCATGGTTTGTATAAGCTCATAGACTATGAAAGATCTGTAAATGATTTGGCATGTGTAGTACATGATTCTCAGGCTATGTCAGATGCAAAGTTTCGGCATGCTCGCTTTGGTCATCTGAATTTTGCTAGTTTGCTATGGCTGCAGAAATCTAAAATGGTGTCCTCTTTGCCCAAACCTGAGGCACCTAGAAAACATGTTTCTGAAGGCTGTATTTTGGGAAAATGCAACATTCCTCCTTTCCAAAAGATGGTTCAGTTCAGGCTACTTAGAAATTGTAGCTTGTACATAGTGATGTCTGTGATCCTATGTAGACACCTTCTTTTGGAAATTATCTTTACTTTGTGACTTTCATCGATGATTTTTCTAGGCATGCATGGGTATATCCATTGAAGGCAAAGTCCGAAGTGTTCATGTGCTTCAAACATTTCTTGCTTTTGGCTAAAAATCTATCACCATGTAAAATAGGCATCCTTTGTTTGGATCGAGGGGAGAATATATGTCTTATGATTTTAATGCATTTCTGGCTAAACATGGGATAAAACACTAGTGTATAGTGCCGTATACACCTCAACAAAATGGAGTTGTTGAACGAAAGAACAGGTCACTCATGGAGATGGTGAGGTGTATGGTCAAGAGTTTACCACATAGTTTCTAGTTTGAGGCTATCATGTGTGCAGCATATGTACTTAACAGGTGTCCCACTAAAGCACTACAGTCTATCACTCCATATGAGGCTTGGCATGATCACAAGCAATCTGTTTCTCATTTGTGTGTTTTTGGTTGTTTGGCATATGTATTAGTGCCTGAACAACATCGTAGAAAATTGGATGATAAAGTAGTAAAATGTATTTTTGTTGGGTACAGTTCTGAGAGTAAAGGCTATTGTCTGTATCATCCACATATTAAATGCATTTTGGTTAGTTGTGATGTTGTTTCTATGGAAGATGCTATTCAACCATTGCTTTCATGTACTAAGGAGACATATGTTATCTCCCAAGTCATGTATGATACTTTGCTGCCCTTTTTGCATGTGGATAGTCTAGTGCTCGTCCTAATGAGGCAACTTCTCATCCTTTGTAGGTTTCAAGTGATGATGAAGATCATCTAATTTCTGATGCAGATTTACATGATGCACTTGTTGATGAGAAAGATGACATTGAGGAGGCAAAAACTATGCCAAAATGATTGGTGCAAACTTTGCATGACAACAAATTAGATGCACCTCTATCATATCGTACTTGATCATGCTCTCATAGTGCCTCTTTTGCATCATATTTTTATTCTATGGCTGCATCTAGTATTTGTGATGAGAATGAGCCTGTTTCATTTGACGAAGCACAAAATTCAAAAAACTACAATTTGAATATGATGCTATAATGAAGAACGATACTTGGTCTTTATGTGACTTGCCTCCTGGCAAGAAGGCCATTGGCACTAAGTGGGTTTACAATATGAAGCGTAAGCGTGATGGAATAGTTGACAGGTATAAGGCTAGACTTGTTGCAAAGGGTTATGCATAGGAAAGCGGCATTGATTTTCATGAGACCTTTGCACCTACATGTCGTATGACTATTGTTCGGAGCATTTGTGCACTTGCAGCCCATCATGGTTGGAATGTACATCAGTTAGACATTAAAACTACATTTTTGAATGGTGACTTGCATGAAGAAGTGTATGTTTTTCAGCCCCGTGGCTTTGTGCAGAAAGGGCATGAAAACCAGGTGTGCAAGTTAAAGAAGGAATTATATGGTTTAAATCAAGCACCACGTGCTTGTCATGAGAAGATACATGCCTATCTGATTGCACATAGTTTTGAGAACAATCCAACTGAAAGCATCTTATATGTTAAGCGTGCTAAAGATGTGCTTCTAATCATTGTTGTCTATGTTGCCGACATGCTGCTCACTGGTCCTATTGAGAAGCATATTGCTGATTTTAAGGCTGATTTGCATGCCTCACTTGAGATGTCTGATTTGGGGTATTTGCATCACTATTTGGGCATTCAATTTATGCAAGTTGATGGTGGAATGGCTTTGTGTCAAATGAAATATATTGACACATTATTGTAGTGTTTTAGCCTTGAAGATTATAAGCTTATTTCCACTCCTATGGAGAAAGGTTTATGATTGAGTCTTCATGATGCTGGAGATGCATTTGATGTTGTCCTCCATCAACACACTATTGGATGCCTGATTTACTTATGCAGTACTCGACTAGATATTCAGTTTGTTGTCTATAGATGACTAGGTTTATGCATTTCCCAAGTGTCAAGCATTGGTAGGTGGTTAAGCGCATATTTTGCTACTTGAGCGGTGTTTTATCCCAAGGGGGGATCACTATCGCCAAATTTGCGTTCTTTTTCTGACTCAGACTGGGCTAGTTGCTATGATACTCGTGTGTCCACTAGTGGCTTTTGCTTCATGCTTGGTAGCTCATGTATATCTTGGTTGAGCAAGAAGGAGCCTACTATGGCCACTTCCAGTTGTGAGGCTGAGTATAGGGCACCTTTCACAGCAACTGTTGAGCGTGTGTGGCTCAGATGCCTTATGGCTGATTTGGGTGTTGGTCGGTCTTCTACCACCACCATCTTCACTGATAGTTAGAGCGCATTGGAATTTGCGAGGAACCCTATGTTCCATGCTCGCGCTAAGCACATTGAGGTGCATTATCATTATGTCGAGGAGAGGTTCTCTGCTGGGGAGATCAGCTTGGCATATGTGTCCATGCAGGAGAACATTGCAGACCTTTTCACGAAGGCTCTGCCTAGGGAGAAGTTTGAAGCTTTCCGCAAAGCTTTGGGTTTACTTCCTTTTGTAGAGTGATTTCCACATAGCTTGGCACTTCCTTATACATCAGTGCCAGCTACTTGTTCACCGCATCAATCCCAAGGGGATTTGTTGATATATTTAGGTAGTGATATGTGTGAACACTCTAGGACCGTCGGGGCACTTTTTTCCCTCTTTAGGAGGTTTTTTCCCACGTTTTATATGCCTATTGCCCTAATGGGCACCTTGTCTTTGTACATTCTTCAGTAATACATTCAATATTGTGTGTTGTGCTCCAAGGTTCTTCTTCTTCCTTGTGCTGTTTGCATGCTTCCGCACACATCTAACTCCAACACTTGCATATGTTTCTAATAAAAAAGGCTTGTTTGGATCTGCAATTTGTAAAATTGGGACCGAAGCTAAAGAAAGGTTAAGATCTTGAAAAATTTTTGCTTGTTCCGCTTTCCAATTGAGTTTTTGAAGCTTCCCTTCTAGTTGATCTGTCAGAGGTACTACTATCTTGACATATCCAGCCATGAACTTCCGATAATATCTAGCCAATTTGAGAAAAATCTATACTTCTCAAATAGTCATGGGCTCAAGCCATTTAAGAATCACTTGGATCTTTCTTGGGTCAACTTGGATTCCCCCCATCAATATAACATGGCATAGATACTTTGCTTATTTGGTAAAGAAATCACATTTAGATTCTTTACCATAAAGTTTACTATCACAAAGAAGCTCAAAGACTTTCTTCACATGCTCCAAATGACTCTCATAATAGTTACAAGAGTTCAACTACGAAATCACATACATGAAAGAAAAGTGCAATATAGTGGCAGATACCTTAATTCCGTTGCAAAGAAGATCCAAGCTACAATCAATTCTAGAAAGTAGTTGAGCAAGCCCAAACGCATGAAGAAAGTATTTCTGAGGGAAAGTTTGGATAGTACTCCCTCCAAGATGAATGTTTTCTTTATAAAGTTATGGTTTGTGTCCCAAGTCAACCAGACGTATGAAATGAATTTCTTTTTAAATGCCATGATACTCCAACTATTGGCCATCCTAATGTTAATCAAACCTATGAGTTAATTAAACGACATTTTTATTAGCAAAGCATACATCAAGATGTGCAAAATATATATCTAAATGCCATAAATATCAACTTATTAAGTTTGAAAGACTTCAAGTTGGAGGATTATTGCATCCTTTGGAGATCCCTGAAGGTAAATCGGAAAGTATCTCCATGCACTCAATTTCGGGCTTACCATGCACTCAAAAAGGCTTTGATTCGATCCTGATTGTAGTTGATTGATTGACTAAACTTGCTTAGTTTATTCTAGTCAAGACTACTTATAAGACTCAATAACTTGTGAAAATATCTGTGAACAAACTTTACAGAATATAAGGTCTTCTAGTCGACATAGTCTTTGATAGAGATACCAAATTTACAAGTCATTTTTGGCAAGAAATCTTCAGTAGACTTGAAAATAAGCTAAGTTTAGGTACAACAGAACATCCTTAGATGGGATGGATAGATTGAGAAATTCAATTAGATCTTGGAACACATACTCAAAGCTTATGTTACTTCTAAACAGATTCACTAGGAACATTATCATCCTTTGGTTGAATTTGTCTATAATAGTGCCAAGAATTCATCAATTGAATTTAGTCCATTCATGTTGATGTTTGAGTTCTAGCCTAGGTCTCCATATGTAGTAGGACTTTAAAATGAACGAGTTCAAGCAGCTCAAGAATTCCTTCAAGACATGTACTTTAAGCTCAAGTTAGCTAAAGAAAACTTGAAGAGAGCTCAAGATCAAGTGAAAGATTATTTCGATCCCAAGTGGAAAGAAGTTTCTTTTCAAGTCACACATCAAGTTTATCATTGAGTTCTTGAAAGATTGGAGAATTTCAACACCTGGAAATACCCCAAGTTATCCTCTAGATATTGCGGTCCTTTTCCAATCATCAAAAAAGTTGGAATGTAGGCTTATGAATTACAACTTCCAAAAGAAATTCGGATTTTTTGAGTGTTCCATGTTAGCCAACTTAGAAAAAGTCTAACAAATTTAGATAGTCTAGTCGGATAATAGGTTATACCTCCACTTGTAATAGGTGAAAGAATTCCTCGTGAACCTAGAAGGATACGTTGCACCCGAGACAAACGTATAAGAAGTCATTTGTATGAAGAGTGATTAGTAAAATGGAAGGATAGAACTAAGGAAAACTCTACTTGGGAAAAAGTTTCCACAATCTAGCAAATGTTTCCAACTTTGCACTTTTAAGTTGATAATCGACAACAAAGGTTTCTTACTTTCCAATTTTAATTGGGTAACCATCCGAATGAATATCTAAATGCATGTTCTTCAAGTTTTAGAACATGAGACTCAAGGGATGCCTCTACAGTTATATATGGCTATGTTTTTAAGGATGAAAATCTTTCAAAGGGGGGAATAACGTTATAAAGTAAGTCTATGATCCAAGTGTTCTGCAGGCTTAGACACATCTGAATTTGGACACTCATATTGCTTCAATAATATAATTCATTTAAATGGTATGGTTCCAATGGCCAACAACTACCCTTTGACACTCATCCAAGGAGGCATCATCACCCTTGGGACACTTAATCAAGGCATCATCATCATAGTTCCATACTCAAAATCAAAGGACCTTAGTAGCTTTCTTACCTTGCAATATATAGCAACTTGATTACTCTATCTAACCAGACATTTACACTATCCAAATGATTGCATATCTCTCATCTAATGACATAGAACTCATTTGGATGAGAGATAGGCAAAAAAAGTAATGTTCAGAAATATGCAATCACATTTTCACAATTCGAAAAGGACTGCAAAAAGCACAATATGAGCAAGAAAAGCAATGTTCAGAACTAAAAGAAAACTAGATGTTTTTCTCTCATGAAGCAGGTACAAATAAATCAAAGTTTTATTCTACTCATGAGACATAATATAGAAGTCTTTGAACGAAGAAAAAGGAATATAATCTGAACGCAATAACCATCCGACGCTGGCAGTTTAACAGCACGTAAAATGTCCAGCACCAGTGGAGCGACACGGACGTGGCATCATCGTACGCTGTATGCTAAGGGCATGCCGAGCACTACGCAATCTCGTAATTGCTAAGGTTAAAATGCACAACGTATTTGGTTGTGATTTGGGCGTGTGTGTATGAGAGGGAGAGAGAGAGAGCGCTCTAATGCGGCTCCACCCCTCTCCTTGGGCACGTTGGCTCCTTGCACATCACTTTGTATTTCTAAACAAGGATTGAAGTAATTGAAAAGTTTACCATACACGATTCCATGTATTGCATTTATGAAGGGAACCTCATAAGACATCAAACTTCAAGTGTCCATGTGGGTTGGTTTGGCATTGAACTCTTGAGGCAAAGGTCTTGTGTTCGACCCAGGTTGGAAATGTAATTGCTTAGGCAAGTGGAAATCAGTTGTAATCTTGTTTAAGCCCTGCTTTGTGGGATATAGAGGATTCTGCAGGTACTATGTACATTCACCTCTATAGTTGTGCTTTCAAAGTTCAAGTTGAGGGAGTAGGCACTTGCTGAACCTCCTTTAGAAAAAAAAAAGGGAAAACTTCAAGTGTCCCTTCCATTCAAGGGGTCATGCCCTTGATTTCTCTAGGATCTATTGGTCTAGATAGCTGCCCATTGTTTTTCATGCTTGAAGAAAGATAAGAAAGATAAGAATCCTACTTACCTATGACATGTTGCAACACTTTGCTAAGATATGGTGGAGGTTTATTCTCGAATGTCAAACTTGGATTCAACATTAAGGTAGCTTGGAACTTCTTTTACATTTTGGACTTATCGGAACAATCTTCTACACTATCTCTAGAAAGGAAGGGGACATAGTTACAACCCCACTCATACATATCGTAGGAGGATCTCATTCTAGTAACTTAGACCTACAATCGCAAATGAAGAAAGTATGGATCTTGTCAAGGATCCCTTAATAAAAGTCATAGAGAAAGATTTTAAAACTGATATTGAACATTTCTCAGACCCATTCCTACCAATTATGAATGCCTTGATCAATTATGAATAGATAAAGGTAATTTTGTAGGTTGCCCATTGTGACTCGGTAGTCATAAAGAAGTACACTCAATAGTGTGAGGGGTTCCTCAATCAAACCCTTCAAAGATCTTTATCAATTGAAAATATTCAATTGATAAGGCACTTTTGTAATATGGCCAATCTCACACCTTATTTATGACGAAGTAGATTCAGGAGTTCCTTAAATTCAAACCATTTTCCATGACATGTCATATGGTTGGTGCATGTTGAATCCTTTTACTGGTGTGGATCATCCTGAAGTTTTCACATGATATCATAGGAAGGATCTATACAAAATATTTTCAACCTATTAATTCACATTATTCAGAAATTTGATTCCGAAAATAGGTCACCACATTTTCCTTACTCTATACTAAATTTGCAATATATAGAATTCATGACATAACATGAATTTTTCGTATGTAGAATTTTCATCTAAGCTATCCAAATATAAAGAATCATCTTCATCGGACTCAAATTCTACTAGTTTTGAAGTATATATAGTGAAATATTTGACTATTATTGTCATAAATTGCAAAATCAATAAATTCATATCTTTATGTACTACCAAAAAAAAATATTATTATTATACATAACATGTGCAAGTTCATATTTATTTACCTTTCTTTTTAATTACTTTCTAGAAGAAAATGAAACCTCAAAAATATCATATTGATACCATACTCAAAGAATAATAAATTTCATATATACTTTATATTAAAGTATTATTCAATGATGGATATAGCATTTTTCAATCATTAGATTTAAGGTTCTTTGTTTTTGTAAATTACTTATTAGCGAAGATATAGGCAAAATCTTTTATTTCACACATGGAAAAGAAAATCTAAAGAATTGTATTGTGGGGCAAGCACTATAGACTTTACTATTATTTTTAATATCATGTGGATCAATTATCACTTCCATGTCCATCTTCTAATCTATTCGGACTATTTGTATCAACATAATTGCTTTCATTTAGGATCCTCGTAGTTATATACTCATGACATCACCTTAAAATCCTAAGCTCAAATTTAGTTTTCCACATCATTAGGACTAAAAAGCGTAAAAACATGGATCACATACAAATTTTCATTAGTTGTGCTTAGCCTACATAAACCTTATCAAATGATCTCTCATAATGATTGTTGAGGCTCATTTAAAATGTATCCTTTGCAAAACATACTGAATTTGGAAGGTTGTAGAGGTAAGATGGATTATGCAACATCAAGAAAGGTATTTCAAAGAGATTTGCAAACTTCAAAATTTGAAGCATTACATAAAAAAGGGAAAAAATATATTGAACTGTGAGCCGATGGAGTCATTTATCCAATAGATTCTAGAGCTAGAAGGTACCCACCTTTTCATACACTACATGATCCAATTAGATCTATGAGAGATGGTGAATATGGTCTACATGGATATGTGCAAAGCTCTATGAGTTCTTAAACAACTACGTAAAATATATTAGTGTAAGAAAACTAGAAATTACGACCACCATGTACTAGAGTCATCTCTCTAGCACGTGGTGGTCATAATTTGTAGTTTGGGAGAAGAATGTAATAAAGTAGTTCTATGATCTAAGGGTCCAGCCAGTTCAGACAGATCTGAAATCGGACACCGTTTGGTCACTCGTGTGTATGGCCAAAGTTCTCAAGACTAGACTTAAGCATAAGTCCATGTGCTCTCTTAAACAAGTAAACCACTTAGCCTAGTAGTTAAGTCTCAAGATTGTGAAGGAAGAGGTCTTGGGTTCAACCCCCATGGGGAGCATGGGGAGAGAGTTTCACCCAAGGATCTCTAGAGCCTTCTAACTCAAGTTAACGTGAGTTAACTTGATTCCAAGGAGACTTAACTCGAGTGGCAAGTACACCAACCACTAGTAGACTCTACTGGAAGGTAGGAAAGCAGATCACTCCAACCACTAGTAGACTCTAGTGGACGATATGAAAGGAAGTTACATTTGTGGTCCTTGTTGATTCCAATAGAATATACAGGCATAAGGTTGGGAGAGATGATGGTTGGGAGGAGAGTCATCTCTCTAGCACGTGGTGGTCGTCATTGTTAGTTTCTTGCAATTAGCTATCCACAAAACATATAAGATTAGAAGGATTCACATGTCAAAGAACTAGAAAAATGCTTCGTGTTTTTGAATGTTAAGATAGAAAGTTTGAAATAGATGAAGGAAAATCTTTTAGAATTACGAATGCATCCAAAACAAATTACCCCATCTTTGGATTAGACTAAAGGATCCATCCAAAAGAAAAAAGAATGAAAATTGCTATGGATCATGTAACAAATCTACTAGGTCTAAAAATGGTGAATAGTTCCAAGCGGGTATATTTTTGTAATGTCGTTTTGAACAAGTATGTCATTTTAAGAATGTTGAAATTAGAAGACAATGCATGTTTAAAAAAGTTAAGCTTTTCAAAGACTATTGAAGGATATGAAACGATGTTACATCCATATCAAGTTCAAGAGCTTTTTGACGTTGAGGGAGTGAGCAAAAATGTTTATAGAGAAATTTCAAAAGCATAATCCTAGTTTCAAAAATACACTAATGTAGAGAGCTTTTGGTTTCCTAGACCTCATCATTTAGGAAAGTATAGGCTTTTCTTAAATAAAAGAATCCCATCTACATTTCTCATTATAAATATGTTCATGGAAACATGCTTTATGAAGTAACAAAACAAACTTTGTATTTCATTTACAATGAGTTTAACAATACATGGATATATAACAGGAGAGAATAAACTTATATGGAATAATATGGTGTAAAATAAAATCAATTTTTATATCTTTTAAAATTTGCAATAGAACTTGACAAAAATCAAATTCAAAAGCATCAAAAGTGAATTATTCAATCTTAAATATTATGGATAGTTGAAAAAGAAATAAGAAAACTAAGAATGAATCTGAGAATAATTAAATCATGCAATCAGGATCATTTGAAAAAGTTACATAGCCCTTATTGCATGCTTTCTTCATCTCCTCAAAGGTCCATCTAAATCAACTCCATATGAATGATGAAGGTGAATTATTTGATCTCCGTTGTTTTTTGCATACTTTTAACTCATCTCCCTCTTTATTCAAATCCTCTTTTTCAATTCTTATTGTACCTTTTTCATCCTTAAATTCTCCAAATTAGTATGCTCTTCCATAGGAGTAGATTCCAACTTCCATCTCCTTGTTGTTAAAATCTTCATCTTTAAGCGTTGGATTCTCTTCATTAGCCCTCTAAAAGCAAGTTGACAGTGCTATGGAAGAATCTTTGAGCAAATCACTTGAAAAATAGAGGTCAAGGCTAAACATACATACATACATAAATAATCTATTTTTTAATTTACATGAATATTATTTATATAATGTACCTTACAAGCATTATCCCACAAATAAGATCAATTCACATACTTTAACCATACCTAACCTTATGAAGCTAACGACCTCTATACTATAAGATTATGAACCTAATATATATTTATTTTCTAATTCACATGCATATCAATTATATAATGTACCTTATAAACCTTATCCCACTAGTACGATCAATTCACATACTTTAGCCATACCCAAATTTATGAAGATAACCACCTTGATACTCTAAGATTATCGACAAAATAAACTATAAATTTACCAATTGAAGGCTTCACACATCATTGATCAACATCTAAAAAAGGTAACGGAAATATTTTACATTGTCTATGGTAGAAATTGACACCTCTGAATTTAAATTAAATATTTGACGGCCATTCTCAAGCCCAAAAGAAATATGTGTACTGAGGCGACTTAAGTATGGAATCTCAAACTTTAAGCAATACTTTTATATACTTCTCCGTATATTCGTGCATATAAAGGTTCTTTTGTCTAAAAATGATCTTTGTCGCTATTGTAAAAAAAACTCTTCAAATCTTGCCAATGTGCATGGCTCATTCTTCTTTTTCTCTATGATACACCACCACCTATGCAATACATTTATAAGATTGTGACTAACTTTTTATGTTTTATACATATCATCAATAATATACCAGCCTTAAAAATTATTTTTGTTCTTTGAGGCATATCTCAAGGACATCAATAAAACAAACTAAATGTGTCATGGTAATGTAGCAACTTAAGTCCTTGAGTTTCCATCTTCCTCTCTAAATGGGATTTTACCACAACAAGCATCTAGAGTAATTTATTTTACCTCTTCTATTCATATATTAGACATGCACTTTCTTTACCTCTCTGTAAATAGAATAAATATGTTCTAAGATTTTTTGTAGTGTATGTTTGAATTTCTGAATCCTTGTGTTCCTGGAGCCTATGACCAGATATGATCCATCAACATTTTAAATTTATATGGATTAGGCGAAGGACCAAAAGCCATTCTTATCTAAGTTCTCTTTTTTTATGTATATATTTATTGAAACCACAAGCAAATGAAGTCATTCATAATGGCATTAAGAAAAAAAACACCAACATGATTGATTCGTGAAGTACACGTAAAAAGAAAAACAAATTTTTAGTATGTACATTTACCCAAAAATTTATCTATAGACAATTTCATGCATAAATTGAAAAACGAAACCCTTATCTTGATCAAGAAACTTTGTAGAAAGTGCCCAATGCTTGTATATAAACTTGCCCATGATCCATGTTGCATTGATCGATCCCTTGGAGGTGGTAAAAACCTTTTGTCATTCAGTAGTAAGAGGATGCTTTTGAATAATCATCTTTCAAGTGCTGCGAATATTGGTAGTTAACTCCCCTGTGCACAAATGAGTAGTCCTTGCATAGGCCTTGAAGTCTGATTTCTTTAAAATTTCAACTCTCTCTCTCTCTCTCTCTTGGGGGGGAGGGGGGAGAGAGAGAGAGAGAGAGAGAGAGAGAGAGAGAGAGAGAGAGAGAGAGAGAGAGAGATGCCTCTATGAGTGCAAGTATGTACTTCAATCAACCTCTCTTGAAGGGGGCATATGAAGAAAATGTATGGTAATGCAATTCTCAACTAAAAACTTGGGGGGCCCTCTGAATTTGCAAGCATAGAGGTTCTCGAATCCCACATATGTAAATTGCTCCCAAAACTTATTCTAGATATTTGATGAAAACTGTGAGCAGTGGCGACCTATCTGGCTATGTCTAACAACCACAAACAAGACCACAGGTAGTACATGCTCCACAATTTATCTCTGCATCTCTACAAGTTCCAACTGCAACCTGCTTGCAAGAGATGCGTATGTGCACAGAGGTGGTAGAATGACGTTTAGGATCCAATACATCTCTGCATATCTGCAAGTTCCAATTGCACCCTCCTCACAGAAGATGCCTAAGCACACAGGTAGTAGAATAACTCATTTAGGATGTTGCCAGTGCATGTGTGCAGGTACACGTGGGGAAAACTACTCCTAAATTGGTTGACATGGGCTGGAAGAGTAATTAGGCTGAGAAGAATTAAGTTGATCTGCGATCTCCAAAAGTGGAGGAAGAGACAAAAATGAAATCTTCACGCAAGAATAGATGGAGGTTTGAAATCTTCACTCAGAGAGTTAAAAGTCTCATAAATAAACTCAAAACCTGTCAGTACTACCACAAAACCTATATAGTCTAAGACAAACTTCTCGTACAATAACTCCCCACCTACTCTATTTCTAGGACCCTTTCCTAAATTTTAAGGAAAAACCTAAAATTTAGTTGCCACCGAATTCTAGGTCTATCCCCTGAAATTCCAGCAATCATAAGCCTCCCTAATCTCTGTATTTTGGGTCTGGGCTCCAATTTCGGATTCTCCTTGCAATGAAAATCGATAGGCATGTAATTAATCGCTAGTAATATCTACTCCATTTTCGATTCCCTTTTCGTTTTTTATTTCGTTTTCGTTTTTCGTTTCCGTTTTTTATTTCCATTTTTGTTTCCATTTCGGATTTTGATTTCGATTCTAGTTACTAATTTCTATTTCTGTTTCTGTTCTAGTTCCAGAACGTTTATACCTACATTTACACCTATGTTTACTCCTTCACCGTTGACGAAGGTGTCGACTAAGGCATAGAACTTAGGCATAACTAACGCATTACTTTGGCATCTTTGGCACCCAAGGCTCCCATGGAGACCCTTGGTAGCTGTTGGCTACACATGAACCAATTTTAATTTATGAGTGGCAATAAGGAGTTTTATATTCACTAAGGTGGGAGGATTTGAACTCACAACCTCACTCACACAAGAGAAGTGTTTTACCACTACACTATCTCTTTGTGTTGTCACTTTACTTCTATTTTCTTATATTTTACACAACTTTCATCTCTTTCTTACTTTTTCACTTCAAAAGAATAACCATTCGTTTTACTTTTTAACTCAAACAATCGCAAAAATTGTTTTTACATATCTAGCCAGAGGGTTCTGTTCTCTAAATCCGCATGGACCCTACAAACAACATGGAGGATTTCGGCGAGTCACCTCTACCCAAGGTAACACTCGAGCAACAACTTGAGCTCCTACGAAATGAACTACGAGGTGCTCAAAACGAGATCTGACAACATGACGAAGTACTCCAAAAAAATGCAAATTGATGAAGATAACCTTACGAGGGTAGTCAAAGCTATTGTCTCTGCCTAATCGGATGACACACATTCCAAGATTGTTGTTAAGAATTACTAATTTTTATGGTTCGATGGCCATAAGGATGGCCCTTTAGTCCTTTCATTGTTGTCACAATTTGATGATTTTTATAGTAATGAAACATATGTTGAAAGTGAAAAAGTCAAATTTACCACTAACTATTTAGTAGGAAAAGCTCACTTTTGGTGGAATGATCTTTGTCATAGTGAAGATTGTCCAAACACATAGAGGGCTTTTCAAGAAAAGCTTAAGGATTCTTTTCTACTTGTATAATTCGACCTACATGTTCGACAATTGTGGGCTAAAATTACATGGATGGAAGGTGATACGTTTATAGCCTATATGGACCGGTTCTACCAATACCTAGTATCTCTTCGCTTGATTGAAGATGTTTCAAATGATACTATGAAGAAGAAGTATAACGATGGTTTAGAGAAGGAGATGCTGACCTACATCGCTTCATGAAGCTAATGCCTTTACTCATGATGCGGAGAATGAGTACGTAATGTTTTTACACATAGAATTTAGTACGTAGGATCATACTTTAGATATACTTTTGAAAATGAATAAGAATATTGACTTATTTAAGGGTATTTCAGCACCCCATAGATAATTTTAATAATTTAACGCCTCTATGAAAGTTTCCTTGCATGTGTTTTATATGGAACATGCTTAATAAATTTGTTCAGTGCTGGAACATGTGACATGTCCTCCATGTCTATTTTTATTTTATCAACTGAGGTTAGTTGGTTTTCCAACTGAGGGGCATATTATGAGTTATGGAATATGTTGAACAAGGAATTGTTGGAGTGTTAATATATTAATGTATTATTGTGTTTTGGTGTTTTTCATATAGCATTTGAAGATTTGTGAGGGTGTGAAAGGCGTGAAAGGATAGACATCAATAATCCAACTTTAGGGTAGACATCAATAATCTAACTTATAATTTAGTTTGTAAATAAACCCATGCAGAAGGTTCTATTGTTAGAAACAGTTAGAAAAGTAGTGGTTACAATAAAGGCCATTGTAGACTACAATTTTTTATATTAAAAGCAGAGGATTTCTATGAAAGTTACCAACTTTTACTTTCAGACATGCATTTTGAAGCTTCCCTTATGTAGCCACTCTTTTCGACATAATAGAAAATTCCTACAAATACATGCACTTTGTGGACTATCCAAACAAAGTGCATGGGGGGAGATTGCACCCAATACTATGTTTAGTCTCGTCTCTTGACGTCTCTTTTTTTTGTGTGTTTTCAGCATTCGTAACCTCTATGTGCATGTGAGCTAGATCCTGATAACATACTTAAGTCCAAATAGTGATATAACCTAAAGGTATATCGACGATTCTTAGCTTTGGAATCTGTGAGGCATTAGTGTATGCTTGGACTAAAATTCAAGGAAAGATCTCTAAAAATCATGCAGGTAAGCAGAGAAACTTTAGATAGTTCAGGAGATCTTAAGGCGTACCTGCATTTTTTGCATTTTCCATTTTGAATTTAACTAGTATATCATGGATATACTTAACTTAGCTTAACTAGTACATC
The DNA here is from genome assembly GCA_020310875.1 of Ceratopteris richardii. Taxonomy (NCBI): domain Eukaryota; kingdom Viridiplantae; phylum Streptophyta; class Polypodiopsida; order Polypodiales; family Pteridaceae; genus Ceratopteris; species Ceratopteris richardii. Next base: position 78,909,346 of record CM035408.1, on the reverse strand, counting down.
ATGGATATACTTTATCTAAGAAATAAAAACACCTGAATCTATATAAACAATCTCTAAGACAAGAAAATATGTAAGCAATCCAAGATCATTGATCTTGAACTCCTCCTTCATCTTGGCTTTGATCTTCTTGATTCCATTGGCATCATTTCCTGTAATGATAATTTCATCCACATAAACACATGATAAATAACCTCTAAATTAGTCTTCTTAATGCACATTGAAGAATTTGCCTTGCTTAGAACAAAGCTTTGGTCTTGTAAGTATGTGACCAGCATATGGTTCCAAGCTCTAGGAGCTTGCTTTAGACCATAAAGTGCCTTCCTTAATTTACATACATAATCAAGTTTATCTTTGGCTTCATATCCTAGTGGTTGAGCCATGTAGACTCCTTCACAGATCCACCCATTAAGGAATGCACTTTTAACATCTAATTGGTACAAATTCCAATACTTACTAAAGCTCTAATAGTTGGCATCTTAGCTACATGTGAGGAGGTCTCCTTATAATCCACTCCATGGGTTTGAGCAAACCCCTTTGCTACTAGCCTTGCTTTATACCTGTTTATTGTGCCGTTTGAATTCTTTTTCACTTTGTAAATCCACCTACATCCTATTACCTTCATGAATGGTTTTTTTGGAACCAAATTCCAAGTACTATTCTCTTGAAGTGCTTCAATTTCTTTGTGCATAGCTTTTCTCCATTCTTCTTTCTTGTTGGCTTCCTCAAATCAAGAAGGTTCTTCTGACATAAAATTTTTAGCCATGTATATAGAATGCTTGGTGAATAGTGATGTGTCATAGCCATACCTTATCGGTTTCTTGCTCTCCCTCTGAGATCTCCTAAGTGCTTCATTGGATGAATCTGGAATGTTTTCCAACAGTTTGAACTTTAGTTTGTCCGTGGACTTCCAAGCTTTGAAATCAATCTATTCTTCATCTTCTGAGTTGATCTCCTCTAATGTATGTGGTTCTTGATTCAACTTTGGAAAATCATTCTCCAAATCATAGGATAACTTTACTTTCCTAGAATCATCTTCAAACCAAGAGTTATTTTCATCAATTACTACATCCCTACTAACTGTGGATCCTTTGTAAGTTGGATTATATAACCTATATCCTTTCTTATTCTGATCATAGCCAATGAATATGCATCTTTTAGCTTTTGGATCAAGCTTTCCTCTAATCTGTGAGGTTATGTGTGCATAAGCAATGCACCCAAAGATCTTACAATGATCTAAAGAGGGTTTCCTATGATTCCATGCCTCATAAGGTGTCATCCCATCCAGAGACTTGGACTGAAGCTTATTGATAAGGTAAGTGGCTCTGGAAACAACCTCTGCCCATAGATAGTTGGGAACTTTTTTCTCATTCAACATTGACCTTGCAGCCTCTATTATTAATCTATTTCTTTTCTTTGCCACTCCATTCTGTTCAGGAGTGTATCTTGTTGTTATCTCTCTCTTTATGCCCCTATCCTATAAGGAGTCAAACTCATGTGAGAAATACTGACAACCTCCATCAGATCTAAGCCTCTTCAAGCTTCTACCTATTTGATTCTCAACCAATGCTAAATACTTCTTGAAACAAGTGAAGCCTTCATCTTTATGCTGCATAAAATAAACTATTGTCCATCTACTATAGTCATCTATGAATGAAACATAGTACGTTGACCTTGAAATTGATGGCTCTCTTTGAGGACCCCACACATCTATGTGAACAAGCTCCAAGTAATCTTCATACATGTATCCTCTTTTGTTGAATGGTTTCCTATGTGATTTGCCAAATTTGTATGCTCCACATTTGTAGATCATGTGTTGCTTAGACACATTTGGGATGCCAAGCACACTTTAATCCCTACATATTTGCTTCAATGTCTTTGCACCTATATGACCTAGTCTCTTATGCCACATCTCTAATTCAGATAGGGTTTGGTCCTTATAATTGAAGAGAATAATTTTTCTTTTATCTTGAACTTCAAAGATAAAAAGTCTACCACATTTCTCACCTTTTGCAATCCTCTTGAAGCCTCATTGACGGCCCTCCACATATGCTCCATGCCTTGTGAATCTAACCTATAAATCCTTCTCAACAATCTGCCCAATAGTGATTAGATTCTTGGTTATTGTTGGTACATATAATACCCTGCTTAGAAGATTCATGTTGCCATGTTGAGGGTCCTCCACATATGCTCCATGCCTTGTGAATCTAACGTGTAAACCCTTCTCCCTAACTTCTCTATTCTAGAGTATACTGGAATCTAGAAAATCATTTATGTTATAACTTGAAGCAAACTCAAATAAATAAGTCCACTTAGACTTATTATCTTTTGAAGATTGAAAAGATTCTTGTACATAACATCTATCTAGGATATTCAATTTAGTTATCTAGTTCTAACCGGCTAACCCTAGTCTTTTTCAAAAGGAATCAGATACCATATCTAAGCCAATTCCAAAAGATCTAGAAAGCGGAAAGAAATAACTGAAACTCTGTATAGCCAATTCCAACTTCGAAGATACAAAAACTTGCTATGAGTAAAATTCTAGATGACTCAAGACTTTAAATTTTCAAAGATTTTTTTCAATAGGCTATTCAAGCATTTTTTTCAGTCTTTAAGACAAATAAGCTAGATTCTCAAAAAGATTCAAAGTAAATCTAAAAACATCATCCAACCTCAATATACTAGTGTGGCAATCACCATCACTGTGTCGACCCATTTAGGTTCTATTGATGAGTTTTTACTTAAATAATGCTTCACTTGACACTAAGTTCATGCCTATATTCAATCTTTATGACTACTTACTGGGAATGCAATTCTTGTGCATTCCTCTGAATCAAAAGGATTTAATTTACCAAGTTATACTAGGAACTTGATGCTTGACTTACTCAATCTATTCCTTAGTTGAAACAATCATTTCAATGTCAAAGTCCTACTTGTTCAGAAATTTATTAAATATTTCTGAATCAACAACACTTAATCTTGAAGTCTTTCAAGAAGATCTTTGAAGCTACTTACTTCATATCTTCTTTTTCCTTGATCTTGAAGTATCTTGAGATCATGCTTTTATTCTTCTTGAATTTAAACTTCTTCTTTCAAGTTTTAATTCCCTTCAGGATCAATCCTAACTTCAAGATCCAATCTAGGACTAAAAGATAATTATCATCCCATAGTCCAATGTCCCATACCATCTTTCGTACATCAATCTGAGTATAAAATCTGGTATCCCATACCACCCTATTTTATATTCAAATTAATGTGTGGGTGATACTTGGAATATCTATTCCTCTTTGCAAGGGTTTTCAAATGAAAACCAATGAGAGTTCCAAGTACTTGAATTTTCACAGATTCAAGTTCAATTGGTTTATCCTTGAACAATTTATACTCACAAGAGATTTTAACTTCTTGTCTTTAGATTCCTTTCTTTACTGATGCTTTACGTACCTACCTTGGGGACTTTATATAGGAATTTCTCTACTACTTAAGTCTTAAGCATCTGCTCATGCTCTATGGATTTGTACCAAAATCCCTTTAAGGATAGGCAAACATTATGTTCTACCTTCCATAGAATTAAGTTCCATCTTCACGGTAGCAAACTACATTCTTCGAATTTCTTCACTCTATTTAGACTTGGAAAAACTTAGTACTCATGAAGAAGAGCTACTTGAAGACATTACAGGTTATCAAAATCTTGTTGGGAGTCTCAATTATGCAACCCTAACAAGAGTGGATATATGCTATGGGGTGAGCACATTGAGTCAAATCATGCATACACCAAGAAAACCTCACATGGAAGCTTCCAAAAGGATCTTAAAATATCTAAAGAGTACTAGAAATGAAGGGCTATTTTATCTGTTAACATCTGACTTGGATATCAAGCTATACTCTGATGCAGATTGGGTTTGCTCAAAAGATGATACGAGGAGCACCTCTGGCTACTTATCTTTTGTAGGATCAAAGTTGATTTCATGGTCGTAAAGAAACAACCAACTGTGGAATTGTCATCAATTGAAGCAGAATATAGAGGCCTAGCAAATGCAACACAAGAGGCAATGTGGTTAGAGCTACTCTACTCAGATTTGGGGATACATACATACAGTCCAATGATCCTTGGAGATAACACTAGCTCAGTTCATTTGGCCACTAGTCCTGTATATCATGCAAGGACTAAGCACATTGAAGTGCATTATCATTATGCGAGAGAGAAGCTACTAAGCAAGGATATACAATTGTCCTACGTATCAACCAACTTGCAATGTGTAGATATGCTAACCAAATCTTTGGATGGAACTGAATTGGACAGGTTCAAGATGATGATTGGATTGTAGGAGATTAAAGAGAATTGAAGCCTAAGCTTGAGGGGGAGCTTTTGGTGCAATTACGCCAAGCCTAAATGCTTGATCATTTATCCTAAGGCTCATATGTGCATTCATATATAAGCACATGAATGTTTTCTTGTAAAAGATTGATTTTTTTACTCCTTTTAAAAGTTCATATATGGAATCACTTCAATCACGAGTACTCAGGAGAATCTTTCCACGAGTTATTTGGTGAGGACTTATGGCAAATCAAGTCCTAAAAATTTTGAACACTTTCAGGTAAGGATTTGAATTTAAATTTGAATATTGTCTCCAATATGAAGCTATAAAAGAGGACTACCTAGTTGTGTGGAATGCAGCTAGATATAGCAGAGATTTCAAAGGAATTTGTGTGGCATATTGAGCTCACATTATAGGTCTAATATTGCCCTCATATTGTGCAATCATTCATTGCCAATGTGGATGTAATAATTTTCTCATATTTGTTGGAGATAGAAGTCTATGAAAGCACGCCAATAGCACAAGGAAGAAGAAGAAGCTTGGAGCACAAACACACAATAGTGAATGTATTACTATAGAATGTACAAAGATAAGTAGCTCATTAGGGCAATAGGCATATGTACAAGTCAGGGGAAAAAAACCTCCTAAAGAGGGAAAAAAGTACCCCGGCGGTCCTAGTGTGTTCACACACATCACTACCTAAATATATCAACAAATCCCCCCTGGGAGTGATGCGGTGAACAAGCAGCTGGCACTCATGTATAAGGAAGTGCCAAGCTATGTCGAAATCACTCCACAAAAGGAAGTAAGCCCAAAGATTTCCGAAAAGCTTCAAACTTGTCCCTAGGCAGAGCCTTCGTGAAAAGGTCTATAATGTTCTCTTGCGTGGGCACATATACCAAGCTGATCTCCCCAATAGAGAACCTCTCCCTGACATAGTAATAATGCACCTCAATGTGCTTAGTGCGAGCATGGAACACAGGGTTCCTCGCAACTGCCAATGCGCTCTGACTGTCAGTGAAGATGGTGGTGGCAGAAGACTGGCCAACACCCAAATAAGCCATAAGGCGTTAGAGCCACACTGTTAGCAGCGGACAAGGAACTGAAGGACTAACGAGGCATGGCAGTCAGAGAAGAGAGTCAGAAGGGAGAGAAGGCACAAGCAGACAAGGGAGTCAACGAAGATCTGGCAAATAGGCCAATAATTTTCCTCATGAAGAAGCAAGTATGAGCATTCACGCAAATCTAGCACTTAGGCAACCTTTAATTTTTCAAAACCTCTACACCAATTAAAAGTGATTCTCATCACTAAACACCATTGTAAATACCATTTCATCTTTTTGTAGCTCCATTTTGTGCAAGCCAAGGAGTCCTTGAGCTTGAGGAGCTTTAGAAGTATCTACCTACCAATTTTCGTAATTTTTAGATCTCGTTTGAGCCCTCAAATAAGCCCTGGAACCTAATTTTTAACTAGGCCGGACACTAGGTCTGAACAGGGCCAAAGCTAGTCAAAAACTATAAAACGAGCTAGAGAGCTCATTTTTGAGGATAGATTGTAATAGAAACAAACTTGTACGAGCTTCTTGAAAAGTAATCTAAGAACTCCATTGATTCTCACTCTTTGTCTTGCCGTGTGTGCGTGTGTGTGTGTATGTGTGTGCATGTTTGTGTGCTTCTCACTCACGCACTTGTGCCGCCACTTGCTCGAGGTCTTCATACCATCCTCACGTCTTCCCGGATTGACATTAAAGGAGGTGCTACTCATCATTGAGCTACACACACACACACTCAACAGTCGCTGTGAATGATGCCCTATACTCATCCTCATAACTAGAAGTGGCCACAGTAGGCTGCTTCTTGCTCAACCAAGATATACATGAGCTACCAAGCATGAAGCGAAAACCATTGGTGGACACACGAGTGTCATAGCAACCCGCCCAATCTGAGTTAGAAAAAGCATGCAAATCTAGCGATAGTGATCCCCCCTTAGGATAAAACAACCCAAGTAGCTGAGTACCACTCAAGTAGCGAAAGATGCGCTTAACCGTCATCCAATGCGTGACTCATGGGCAATGCATAAACCTGCTCATCTGTGAGACAACAAACTGAATATCTGGCCGAGTAATGCATAAGTAAATCAAGCATCCAATAGCCTGCTGATAGAGAACAACATCAAATGCATCTTCGGCATCATCAAGACTCAATCGTAAACCTATCTCCATAGGAGTGGCAATAGGCTTACAGTCTTCAAGACCAAAACGCTGCAATAATGTGCCAATATATTTTGTTTGACACAAAGCCATTCCACCATCAACTTGCATAAACTGAATGCCCAAATAGTGATGCAAATGCCCCAAATCAGACATCTCAAATGAGGCATGCAAATCAGCCTTGAAATCAGCAATATGCTTCTCAATAGGACCAGTGAGCGACATGTCGTCAACATAGACAACAATGATTAGAAGCACATCATTAGCACGCTTAACATATAAGGTGCATTCAGTTGGACTGCTCTCAAAACCATGTGCAACCAGATAGGCATGTATCTTCTCATACCAAGCACGTGGTGCTTGCTTTAAACCATATAATGCCTTCTTTAATCTGCACACTTGGTTTTCATGCCCTTTCTGCACAAAGCCACGGGGCTGAAAAACATACACTTCTTCATGCAAGTCACCATTCAGAAATGCAATTTTAATGTCCAACTGATGTACATTCCAACCAATGGTCTTCCTGATATCAGAGTTTTGCTTCTACTCTTCATTTGATGATGAAAGGTAATCCAAATGCCTTATCATTTGAGGAGTTAGTCTCTGTTCTGTTGCAGGAAGATCAGTCCAGGCAGAACAAGTCCATTATGTGAGTTGCAGATTAAGCTTTCCTAGCTAGTCAGAAGGGAAAAGGAAAATGGAGCTCTTCAACTAGTAAGCAGAAATCTGCTAATTCTGCATATTCGAAGAAGGAAGATAAAGATGAGACGAAATCAGAAAAGCAGAAATTGTTTTGTAAGTACTGTAAAGGGAATGCTCATATCATAAAGAACTGTCCAAAACTAGCTGCTAAAGAGGCAAAGAAGAAAGAGGCTGGGATGGTTGTTGTAGAGACCTCTACACCAAAAAAAGAGTCTACAAATCTTGTGCAGGAAGAAGAATGGGCGTTTACTACTGTATGCAGTTTTGACCCATCTTCTCATGAGCAGTGCATGTCTGCAGTAGACTCAGATGTTTGGTACTTTGACAATGGGGCGACCAAACATATTACCTCGCAGTGCAGTTTCTTCTCTTCACTCGAGCCTGCCCCTACAGGGAATACTGTTACATGCATCAACAACTTCTCTTATCCTGTTATGGGAGTTGGTAAGATCATTTTGACTACTACTGATGGTAGTTCTTTCACTTTGTCAGATGCTTTATTTGTGCTAGGGATAAAAAAGAACCTGTTGTCAGTTTCTGCATTAGCCAAGATTGGCTTGGTTGTGAAATTTGTTGATGACACATGTACAGTTCATGATCCGTCAAATGGCGATGTGATTATTGCTTCTGGCATTTTATGTCGTGGGCTGTATAAGCTCATAGACTATGAAAGATCCGAAAATGATTTGGCATGTGTAGTAAATGATTCTCAGGCTATGTCAGATGCAAAGCTTTGGCATGCACGCTTTGGTCATCTGAATGTTGCTAGTTTGCTACGCCTGTAGAAATTTGAAATGGTGTCCTCTTTGCCCAAACTTGAGGCACCTGGAAAACATGTTTGTGAAGGCTGTATTTTGGGCAAAATGCAGTGCTCCTCCTTTCCAAAAGATGGTTTTGGACACGCTACTAAGATCTAAATTACGATCATCGATAAAACTAAAAGAGCCCCAAACACTAGAGCAATGCATGAGGATATGTGTAGACATCAAGGAGAGCTTAGAAGATGAGCTGGAACTCTCCAAGGTCTACAAGCACACGGATAGTTCTACTCATTTTTCCTTTAAACACTCTAGTACCATAGAGGACTTGGTAGCAAAGGTAGCTTAGAACCTAGGAGTCTCAAGCAAATAGTTACCTAGGATGACCTCAATCATGCATTGTTATACTTGTAGAGGATACCATATGGAAAACATTTGCCCGAACATGACACAACCTCAAGGCTTTACTACACAATAGAAAGGTAATACAGTAACCACACTACACAAGTATAGGCTTTTCTTAAATAAGTCACAATTTGATGATTTTTATAGTAATGAAACATATGTTGAAAGTGAAAAAGTCAAATTTACCACTAACTATTTAGTAGGAAAAGCTCACTTTTGGTGGAATGATCTTTGTCATAGTGCAGATTGTCCAAACACGTAGAGGGCTTTTCAAGAAAAGCTTAAGGATTCTTTTCTACCTATACAGTTCGACCTACATGTTTGACAATTGTGGGCTAAAATTACATGGATAGAAGGTGATACGTTTATAGCCTATATGGACCGCTTCTACCAATACCTAGTATCTCTTCGCTTCTTTGAAGATGTTTCAAATGATACTATGAAGAAGAAGTATAACGATGGTTTCGAGAAGGAGATGCTGACCTACATCGCTTCATGAAGCTAATGCCTTTACTCATGATGCGGAGAATGAGTACGTAATGTTTTTACATAGAATTTAGTAGATAGGATCATACTTTAGATATACTTTTGAAAATGAATAAGAATATTGACTTATTTAAGGGTATGTCAGCACCCCATAGATAATTTTAATAATTTAACGCCTCTATGAAAGTTTCCTTGCATGTGTTTTATATGGAACATGCTTAATAAATTTGTGCAGTGCTGGAACATGTGACATGTCCTCCATGTCTATTTTTATTTTATCAACTGAGGTTAGTTGGTTTTCCAACTGAGGGGCATATTATGAGTTATGGAATATTTTGAACAAGGAATTGTTGGAGTGTTAATATATTAATGTATTATTGTGTTTTGGTGTTTTTCATATAGCATTTGAAGATTTGTGAGGGCGTGAAAGGCGTGAAAGGATAGACATCAATAATCCAACTTTATCAATAATCTAACTTATAATTTAGTTTGTAAATAAACCCATGCAGAAGGTTCTATTGTTAGAAACAGTTAGAAAAGTAGTGGTTACAATAAAGGCCATTGTAGACTACAATTTTTTATATTAAAAGTAGAGGATTTCTATGAAAGTTACCAACTTTTACTTTCAGACATGCATTTTGACTTCCCTTATGTAGCCACTCTTTTCGACATAATAGAAAATTCCTACAAATACATGCACTTTGTGGACTATCCAAACAAAGTGCATGGGGGGAGATTGCACCCAATACTATGTTTAGTCTCGTCTCTTGACATCTCTTTTTTTGTGTGTTTTCTGCATTCGTAACCTCTATGTGCATGTGAGCTAGATCCTGATAACATACTTAAGTCCAAATAGTGATATAACCTAAAGGTATATCGACGATTCTTAGCTTTGGAATCTGCGAGGCATTAGTGTATGCTTGGACTAAAATTCAAGGAAAGATCTCTAAAAATCATGCAGGTAAGCAGAGAAACTTTAGATAGTTCAGGAGATCTTAAGGCGTACCTACATTTTTTGCATTTTCCATTTTGAATTTAACTAGTATATCATGGATATACTTAACTTAGCTTAACTAGTACATCATGGATATACTTTATCTAAGAAATAAAAACACCTGAATCTATATAAACAATCTCTAAGACAAGAAAATATGTAAGCAATCCAAGATCATTGATCTTGAACTCCTCCTTCATCTTGGCGATTGACAGACCTGTCGATCGCGATTGACAGGCTTTTCGGCCAAAAATTAGGGTTTGTTTTTATTCAAAATTGGGGATAATTTTGGGGCAAAATAGTCAATCCATTAGCATTTCTGGAGGTTCCTACACTTGAGATTTGGGAGAAAACCCTAGGACCTGTCAAGGGTCTTTAGAATTGTTTTCTTAAAAGTCACTATGCAAGTTTGTGCTACAGGAATGAAAATAATTGGTTCTGTCTTTGGAATTTAAATCTTTAAGCTAACTTTGGAACTCTTACAGATCTATTGAGAGCATCAAAAGGCGTTCTAAGCAAGTGTAAGTGCAAGCTTGGGAACACGCTTCCTGGGCACTCAAGGGCAACCAAGCAGGAAACAAAAGGTTGGAAATTCTCAACTCCCTTTATCAATTCATAGTTTAGGCTAAGAACGACTAGAGGTAGGAGTAAGTCAGGGCGACGATAGGCAGTTATCAAGTTGAAGACTACCTAAAAACTCAAGTTCAAGCTAAAAATCTAATCTCTGTACTGTCGATAACCTAAAGGAAAAGAACCTAACGTGGAACGATCAACCTAAAAGCACGAAGAACATTCAAGTATTCCTGACGACGTAATATCAGACAAGACCTTAAACACGAGAAATAACGAAAAAGAACCAAGCGACTAATATAGAGTAACCAACAACGAGGTTGTACTCTGGGCAAAGAATTGGGCTACTTAGATAGGCATATGAACCTTAGATCAGAACGACATCTAGTAAGGGAGAGACAAAGCCTTAGATCTTCAGAGGCTAGTGTTAAGCACACTACTAGGTCTTGGGCCCAACAGTTGAGCCACCACTCGTACTACCCTAGCTCTGAGACCAGTGAGTCAGAGATGTCTCAAGGCATGGACAGACCTACAGGAAGTTCAGGAGTGCCTTACTTGTACAGGGTAGAAGGCCCTTACAAAACACAGTTGGAATACCTTAGGACCAACCGATTAGGTGCTAGCATCTATGAGGACGGCCTAGGAAGATCTGTGGTACAGATTAAGAATCCTGATCAGTCCATAGGACTAGAGCACCCAGCTGTCAAGTTTGAAAACGGTGCATACCTGGACAAAGAAGGAACCATATACATAGTCACCAGTCACCCAGATAGGACAGATGAATTTGGAAATGTAATCTCAGAAGCGGACTTAGGTGACTTGGAACAAGGAAACATGGGAATAGAACCTAGAACACCCCGAGGCAAATCTGTTCTCACTAGGATTATCACACCTGAGTGGGTTCCCCAAGACAACAAGTGCATAGATTTGCTTCTCAATCGAGAAACTGACGAAGCCTTTTGGAGGTATAAACCCGATCAACCAACTGATATAGGAACAATCATGATCTATGAGTTTAAGGATCCGGATAGCCCAGGTAGAGTGACCTACCTAGATCACGCTTCGGAGAGGATCTTTGTGGTGACACAAAATGATAGGCATGCTTACACTTGGAAGGGTGAATTCATTTTCCCCCAACCAAGATCAAATGTATCCTATGGTCACCCTGGAGCTGGAACATCCCAAGCTCATGGAACTCAAAGAGACAGAAGTAGAGATAAACCAGAAGTAAGCCTTGCTAACCCAGTGGGTAGAGAAAGAACGAGGACGGAAACGAATAGAGTAGAACCTGAGATACTCAGAGCTCACAGGAATCAAAGAAATGTGGATGAGTTCCCTCTACCACGACCTAGAGAGCACACAAGGACTTTGAGACCGACTCAGCTAGTTAAGTCCATGAAGAATTACTTTGATGGCACAGGAGATCCCTATGATCATGTGGCAGAGTTCAAGCAAGTCTTGAGAGTTGAACAAGTGGAGGATCTATTCACGCAGTACAATGCCTTCGGTCTAACCCTTAGGAACACAGCACTTACGTGGTTTCAGCCATTGGATGAGCGGCAGTTCAGGAGCATAGACCAACTCCTAGAGGCTTTCATTATTGAATTCTCTAAGAGTGGCATAAGGCATAATACCTCCTAGCTGATTCACAGCTTCAAGCAAACCCCTCAAGAAACCGTGAGACTTGCAGGAAGAAGATTTAGGCAATACTTAGAAAGATGCCCTGTTTCGGAGCTACCCACACCAGCTAAGCAAGTGGCTTTATTCCTGGATGGATTGCTAAGTACCAAATTAAGATCATATGTGTACTTGAAAGACCCTAGGACCATAGAAGGGTGTGTACGCATGTGCATTGACATTGAAGATAACCTAGGGGAAGAACTAGAGCTTTCCAAAATGTACAAAGATTCAGATAGTGCATCTAGTCACTCTTCCACGCAATCCACATCAATTGAGGAACTCGCAGAGAAAGTGGCCCAAAAACTAGGCGTCTCTAGCAAACAAATTCCGAGGTTTACCCCAGCGAAGAGGTGCTATACATGCGGTGGTGACCATATGGCAAATGTGTGTCCCATTATGGCTCAAACCCAGATCAATCCCAATAGCCAATATTGCACCATAGAACGAAGATACACAAATCACACAGCCCAAGACTGTCCTTACAACAAGCAAGCGGTCAGACAAACCTACCTTCAGCCCTACCAACAAGGCAGATACCAGAACCAAAATCCACCACCACAATATGCTAGACCCCAACAAACCTACCAACCACAATATCAGGCCCAACAGAGACCCCAACCGGTGCTAGCTCAACAGCCTCCAAACCCCGCTAATGTAATCCCTGTAAAGTACACAGCTGCAGAAGAAAACCTGAATAGGGCCATAGTACCAGTAACCCCATTGATCTCAGAAAGTGATCCCAGTGACCATAGCTTTGATTCTACACATGTTGATAGTCCCCAGGCCTACTACATGCAGTTTCCTGAACATGGTGAGTCCTACTATAGTGAAGAGCCAAATGAAATAAGTTGGGAGTCAGATTACACGAACATCATGTATGCAAATCCCAACCATAGGCCTCAACCTAGGCAAGTAAGACCTCCATTCCCAAGAGGACCGTGCTACAGATGCCAAGGAGATCACCTCATTCGTGATTGTCCCTTACTTCCACTTACACAACCCCAGTCAGTGACGATCCAAGGCTTTTGCCAAGAATGTGGAAAAGAGCATCTCTTACGAGATTGCCCAAAGAACCCCAATAATATGCCAAAAATCACGCCTATCAACGTTATTGGGTTAGTGGTAGATTCCACAAGAAGTGTCACTTCCACTGCTCCCGTACAGGTAGTCACTAGAGCTCAAGCATTGCAGCAAAACCAAGAGGTAGACCAGGAAAAGAGCCCAACAGCTAGTGAAACTGAGAGCATAACCAAGAAAAGGACTAGAGCTTGGAGAGATAGCCGTGAACGTATGAAAAGGCAATGGACAAAGAAGATGAGTGAACTTGAGGAAAGTCTACGAGAAACCAAGGCCAAAATCATAGAGATCACATCTCAACCGCACTCTCACACAATCCCACCGCTACCATCCCCATCACACTCCATCCCTCCACCCTCTAATACACCCCACGTAACCCAACCACCACCCCCTAGAGTAGGATCAGTCCTAGCAGATCCCACTCCCGAAGACCTTAATATGATGCTTAAAGCATATAAGGCCAGAATCCAAGAAGGGCCAACCATAACCGATCATGAAAAGTGCTACCCTAGAGCCGAGCTAGAGCTTGAACGAACTAAAATTTGCACTAAGATGGTGGAATTGGCTCAAGCCATGTTCGAAGCTAGCCGCCTCTTTAACATCTCTAGCTCAGCTAAGACGCAGTTACATTTTGATGGACTGCTAGAAAGAATAGAGAGGCTAATTGCACAATCAGAAAAGGAACCTGCCCCTCAAAGAAAGGAAAGGGCAAGGGAACGGATAAGCCAGCCTCTTCAGGAAGCCCATGTGCCTCCTCAAGAAGCTTATCTTTCCCCCCAAAAGGCAGATGAGCCTCCCTCGAAAGCTTACGTACCTCCACAGGTTGCCTACATTCCTTCTCAGGGAGCGTATGAGCCTGTTCGGAAAAGTAATAGAATAAGTAATCCTCCCCAGGAAGCTTGTGCTCCATCCATCTATGAGAACGAGGAGAGAGCCAACGATAGAATAAGCCCTCCCTCCCAGGTTGCTTATGTGCCTAATTCTACGGAGCCAGACACTTCTTCTTCTATGAATCGGTTTGCATCAGACTTCCTAGGGGAGATTCAAGAAGACAAATGGGATAACGAAAGTGAAGTCGCCCCTCCCTTTGAACTTGTGGATGAAGCACACGACCAATTCCCACAAGACATCCCATCTATTTATGGGGAACATGAGAGTACTCAGTCTCACGAGAGATTGGACTTTGAGTCTAATTCCATACAAGAGCTACCCCACTTCACAAGCCCATGGGAAGCAAAGTCCACGTGTATGAGAGCACCCACAGTCATGGTAAGGAACGACGACTCAGTCATATCAAGGAACACGGAGGCAGTAAAGAACACCAAGGCGCAGCGCGATCTCACTTTGGAAGAACTGCCTAAGGATAGACCAAAAGCGCGGAAATATGTAGCCAGTCAAGTAACTGAAGTTGCAGAACCACGTTCCCGGGTAGGATCCCATAGGACAGTGCCAGAAATTCCCTTGGATAAGATAGGAGATATGTGTGAAGGTGAAGAAGGGAACACCTATCTTCCCATCACCTACTAGGAGTACACCACCAAAGCAATTTTGGGCTCAGGTGCAGGAGTTGCAATTGCCACTACTTCCCTTTGGAAGCGTTGGGGCAAGCCAGCACTCAGGCCAACGAAAATGAAATTGCAGATGGCCGATGGTCATATTGAAAGACCCTTGGGATTGCTAGAAGGCATAACTCTCACCACTTGTGGTGTCGAGTTTGAGCATACATTTGCTATATGTGACTTCAGCAAAAATCATGCCTATGAGATGATTTTGGGAAGACCCTTCATGCGACAGTTGCAAGTGGTACAGGATTGGGGAACTAATTCCTTGTACCTGCAACACTTAGGTGTTACGACCAAAGTAAATCTCAAAGATTACTCTCATAGAGATGTACCTCCTATCCAGTGGAATCCCATCCATAGAGCCAAAGATGATACGGAATCTATGCATTCCATAGGGTCAGGATCATCATGGATGCATGAAGACACTCACTTATGGATGTGCAAGGTAGCAGTAGAGGAAGAGAAGCGAGAGAAAGCCAGAGAGGTAGGTGCAAAAGAAACACATAGATCAATCCAAGACCCAGCCTATGCACCTGTAGTTTTTCCGGACGAAGAATTTGAACCCCATGGCTGGGCAGAAATTTTAGCAACCATGGACGTAGCCATCAATGAGGAACAATGGACACCTCACTGTGATGAGGATGGCTATGACATTTCAGTCTTCTCTATAGAGCCAATCATGGGAGAGGCAGTTCTAGAAGAATGCGAACCTAGCCCTGATGCATTTGAGGATGCAAGTGACTCCGATCTAGAGTCAATCATTATGGACCCACCATTTGCATCAGATGAAGAATACTTCCATGAAGTAGAATTTCAACCCCAGAGGCATGGAGAGCTTACAAACGATGTAAGATTAGCAACACATGTGACCCCGAAGGAAGAAGGAAAGAAACGAAAGAAGAGAGAAGCCTCACCAGAAGAGGAAGAATCTTTGTTTGAGGTCCCAGAAAATTTTAAGAAATATGAGATAGATGACAGGAGAGTCATGATCAGAATGCCGAAACGAGAGGCACAATCAGGAGAGGCCTATGATAACAAAGAAACCACCAAGAAAATAGTAGTGGCCCTAGAAGAAGGAGAGGAGAGATGCACGTACATAGGCCATGACCTAACAGAGGAAGAAGAGCATGCGTTAATTGCCTTGCTAAGAGAATACAGAGATGTATTCGCTTGGAGTTACAAGGATTTGAAAGGTGTCGACCCTGACATATGCTCACACACCATTCCCATGACTTCAGATGCCAAACCCTCGAAGCAAAAGCCCTACACATATAACGATAATTACGCTGCTAAGATCAAAGAAGAGATAGATAGACTGGTCGAAGGTGGATTTATCTATGAAATTGAGCACACTGAGTGGGTATCCCCCATCGTAGTGGTGCCCAAGAAGAATGGCAAACTGCGTGTGTGCATTAACTTGAAGAAGGTTAATGCAGCCACGATTCGAGATAACTATCCGCTTCCCATCAGAGAACATCTCTTAGAAAGAGTGGCAGGCAAGGAAGTGTACAGCTTCCTTGATGGATTTTCGGGTTACAATCAAGTAGCCATAGCTCCAGAGGATCAGCATAAGACAGCCTTTGCCACAGAATGGGGCATTTTTGCTTTTAGAGTAATGCCATTTGGGCTTACCAATGCACCAGCTACCTTCCAGAGACTAATGTGCCATGTATTTAAGGAGTTCTTGAGGAAGAATTTAGAGGTCTATGTTGATGATCTTTGTGCTCATTCCAACATTAGACAAACTCATATTCCTGAACTCAGACAAATCTTTGACAAATGTAGAGAATATCAAGTCTGCCTAAACCCAGAAAAATGTGTTTTCATGGTCAGGCAAGGTAAGATCTTAGGACACATAGTGTCAAAGAATGGCATATCTACCGACGAAGAGAAAGTGAGAGCCATAGCAGAGCTACCTAGGCCAAAGAATGTCAAGTACAAGCTTTCATGGGGCATTGTGGTTGTTACCGACGATTTATACACATGTATGCTGTCATTGCAAAGCCCATGTATGGACTTCTGACTAACTTTGAGTGGACGGATGAATGTGAGAATTCCTTCTAGGAGCTTAAACAAAGATTATGTTCAGCACCAATCTTGACCACACTAGATTGGAATAAACCGTTCCATGTTCATGTGGATGCATCCAATTATGCCATTAGGTGTGTGCTTGCTCAACCTACTGGTGAAGGTAATATGGATCTTCCAATTGCCTACGCTAGTAGACAGTTGAATGCAGCTGAACGGAATTACACCACTACAGAGCGAGAAGGATTAGGCATGGTATATGCAGTTAAGAAATTTAGACACTATTTGCTTGCAAATAAGTTTAAATTTTTTACGGATCATCAAGCATTGCTATACCTCGTAAACA
Source organism: Ceratopteris richardii (assembly GCA_020310875.1). Classification (NCBI taxonomy): domain Eukaryota; kingdom Viridiplantae; phylum Streptophyta; class Polypodiopsida; order Polypodiales; family Pteridaceae; genus Ceratopteris; species Ceratopteris richardii. The sequence goes on along the minus strand of CM035408.1, from coordinate 78,892,215 downwards.
AGCCTTGCAATACAGGAAGATTAGTGAGATGGTTTCTCTTGCTAATGGAATATGATTTTGAGGTTGTGGTAAGAAAAGGGAGGACTCATTTAAGAGCAGATCATCTCTCTAGGCTCACATCGGGAGAAGCCCCACAAGGAGTATCAGATGACCTTCCTGATGCTTACTTGTTTAATTTGGAAGTGGTGCCGCAGTGGGCTAAGCCATTGGTACCAGTATTGACATACGGGCCTAACCATCCAGTAGTAAACACACGGAATACAGAGGTTGTAAAAGCCCAAAAGTACCACATCATGGCAGGAAGCATGTACAAGCACACAGATCAAGGGATCTTGGCTTGTTGCGTAGAAGAGGATGAGTACGCTAAATGGTTGCAATTAGCACATGTAGGTGCGTTGGAGCAACACTACTCAAAGCAACGAACTTTACAGACTCTAAAGAGACTCGGAGTGCATTGGCCGACTATGGAAGCGGATGTCCAAAAGTTGTGCAAGGAATGCCCAATCTGTTGCACTAAACCACCAGTGGAACACGCCACTCTTTATCAAGTATCCATTGTGCCAGATTGGAGCGAACCTCTAGTATCCTTCTTGAGGACAAACACATTCCCTCCAGGCATGACTCTGGCGAGGAAAAGGAGTTTAGAACAAGAAGCCCTAGATTACTCACTCATTGGTGATAATCTATATAAGCGTGGTAAAGATGGTTACCTGAGGCTATGTGTCCATGAAAGTGAATATCTTAAGATCTTGGAAATTGCTCACCAAGGTGTAGCAGGAGGACACTTTGGACCGGATCGGGTGATCAAGGCAATACTATTTGCGGGCTTCTGGTGGCCTACCCTTCACATGGACGCACATACCTATGTGAAACGGTGTGATATCTGTCAGAGGACTCAGTATCCTATACGCAAAGATGAGATGCCACTAAAACCTATGATGGGTGGACGTGCATTCTCTAAGTGGGGAATAGACTTCATCGGTCCTATTAATCCCCTAGCTAAGGGTTCTCATGCAGAATACATCATTGTTGCAACAGACTATCTAACTAAGTGGGTAGAGGTTAAGGCTACGACAAAGAACGATGCTCAAACAACTGCTAAATTCTTGTTTGAGAATGTGTTCACAAGATATGGGCTACCTATAGAGCTTGTAAGTGATAGAGGCACTCACTTCTTGAACGAAGTGATTGAAAATCTACTCCAAGAATTCTTGGTAATACACAAGAAGTCTGCCCCTTATCACCCTCAAGCTAATGGACAAGCTGAGAGCACTAATAAGATCTTATGCAATGTACTGACAAAATTAGTGAACACTAAACGCTCTGATTGGGACAAACAGTTGCACCATGCTGTTTGGGCATACCGAGTTGCCTACAAAACGGTACTCCAAGCCACCCCCTTTCAGATGGTATTCGGCCAAAACGCTGTGCTACCCTTGGACTTCTTGATTCCTACATTGAAAGTAGCACAAGAGCACGAATGGACAGGTCATGAGCTCTCCTCTAGGATCTTTGACCTTGAACGATTAGGAGAAACAAGACTGAGAGCCGCTGCCGAAATATATGCAGCCAAGAAGAGACAGAAGGCATACTTTGATGGCCATGTGAAGGATAAAGGCTTGAAAGCAGGAGATCTAGTTTTAGTCTACACACTGAAACAACACGCGAGGAAGCTAGAAAAGAGAGGCTACGGACCTATGATCATCAATAGGATCTCCACGAGCGGAGCAGTACAACTAGCTACGTTAGAGGGTGATGTTCTCTCACATTACATTAGCGGTTGCAGAGTCAAGCTGTATCAGGAACCCCTCACGGAGGAAATGCTTAGCCGACTCAACACTGCTAAAAAACGCAAAGAGGAAGAAAAGCGAGTTCGAGAAGAAGCTCAAGCAGAAGCTTTAGAACGCATCAGAAGGATGAAGTTACGAAGGCAAGGTAGAGATCAACCTAGAACAAATGACTATGCAGATCAAGGATATCCTATGGCCATGTGTGAAGTCGCAGGAACAAGCTCGCATAGGATAATTGATCGACGTCCTTTCATAACCCTAGATATAGGACAAGGAAAGAGTGGAAGGACCGTAAGAGCCTTGATTGACTCAGGTGCAGCCACTAGTGCTGTTAAATTGTCTTACTGTCAAGAGTTGCAGTTAACTGTCAATCCTGTGGAAGCATATCTCATAGGATTGGGAGGTGTGGAAACCCCTTGCATGGGCGAGGTGGAACTTCCCCTCTACATTCATGATGAGGCAATGACAATTAAAGTATTAGTGTGTCAAGACGAGAATCTCACTGAACCTCTTGTCTTGGGTCAAGACTGGATCTATGACCAAGCAGTCAACTTAAACCTAAGAAGTGGACTTCTTCAAGTTTGGGTCAACCATAGTCGAATTACAGTAGAGTTAGATAATGGAGCACTCAAGGAACTAGGAAAGGCACAGACTCCTGGTCCTTCCAGGGGTATACATGGAGATGACCATGCTGTTCTTGTCCAAAACTATGTGTTGCAGAGGAATGATATTCGCAAAAAAGGAGTCAGGGATGCAAAGGAACTCCCTTCTCTTCCAAAGGCCAGAAGGAGGCAGCAACCAAAGGTGGATCAAAGGCAGAAGAAGCAGAGTACTACCTATGTCCGAGATCAAAAGTACCTACGCAGCAAAATGTCCCAGCAAGTAAAACAAGTGTGGGTACGGAAAGGCGAGCACCCGGTTGCACTCCCGCCAACTACACGGGCTAAGTCTCTTATTAGTAACCAACAACACGACATTAATAAGAAGTCTTGCAGAAATTCTCTTGCTAACGTGAAATCTATTTGGGTGCCCAAGAAGTCGATGAAGGCTAGCCCACAATCAAGACAAATTTGGGTGCCTAAGGCTTGCTTGCGGGCGCAAATGGCTACGCAGAGGCCACAACCTACACAATGTAACCCATTCACTCGCACAACCAGCATTCACTCGTTTTCAACACTCAGGAACACACCAAGGCCCATGCGCACGCACATAATCACTTGTAAATGGGTCCCTAAAAGGCTTCATTTTCAAACCGAGACACCGATAAAGCTCTCTAGAGTCTCTAGGAAACCAAAAGCAAAACCCATCCACTACATTTGGCAGCCTCAGACTTGTAACAAACCCCCAGACCCCATTTGTAAATCCATGATAACTTACTAACCACATCACTATCACTTTACATCATTCCACTTAACTCTTAGGTCTACCGAACGACTAACCGCACACACACTCGCACCGAGCACTTACTAACCCATTATTCGCTCCCGACCCTCATGTTAATATTGTGATGGGAACAACAACGGTCCTCCCTTGTCCTGTACAATGTTAACACATGTTTGTATTTCTCATAGAGACAGGCAGCAAGAGGTAAAATGGCAGATACGGTAGGAACTAGCTCCCAGGCAGGCACCAGCCCCCAAGTGGTGGACATCGAAAGCCTTCCAGTCGAGGAGGAATTAAAGGAAAGACCAGTGGCATTACGGGCATTACATGCCATACCAATTCAAAATCCTCCACAGGGTCACACAATGCCGGTGGGCAAAACCTCACACTGGTTCAGTGACGTTGCTGGACCTCTGGGTGAAGGCACATATATATGGGAGTCCGAGGTAGAATTCAATGGACGTTGGGGCAGATACCATTTCTTTACCAGGGAGTTTGAAAAGCTACAGAATAATGAAGGACTGAAGTCGATATGGAAGAAGGCGGGGCTTTATGATTACTTCAAGTTCCAACTACCAAAGCCAGATTTTCTAAGGTGCTCATACTTAATTAGTACCCTCACTCCCAGCAAAGAGAAGAAAGGATACAGCTCCTTTGTGCTCCCATCACTCACAAGGGGCAACGAGCTGAAGCGTTTCCGCTTGACTATCAACTTGGTGAGAGAAGCACTCGACATGAAAGGTATGCACATTCCAACAGAGAAAGAGACTATGGTTCCAGACAATATGAAGAACAGGAATCTGACGAAGTTGAAGGACATGGTTGCGATGACACCTACGATCGATATTCACTTACGCATGGTCATGCAACATTTCGCATTCCCCGCACAGGAAAGGTTCACGATGCCTCCCAAAAAGATCTGGTTTAGCCTCTACCTGGCGGATGCTTTTGATTTGACGATCAATATGCCTCACTGGATTATCGACCAGATTCACATGGCTCATCAGAGATGGTATAAGAAGCAAAAGTCGGTGCTGTATGGTTGCTGTGCACTTACAAGAATTGTATACAGATGTCTCGCATATGATGTACCGGTGCAGAGGGCTCTCATTTGGTCCAGAGCATAGGAGTTTCAACGCAGATTGTCAGCTGTAGGGCCTCCCTCAAAGAAGATGAGAGGCGCTGTCCAGATGCCTTGTGCACAAGCTCGCGGTGCAACCCTAACGCCTGAAACAACCCCAAGACTTCCCCGACGAGTACAACCATTTACTATCAGGTTACCCAGGCACAGCACAGACGGCCCTAACCTTGTGTTTCCACCAGTACCGACTGATCTGGAATTCCCGCATGGATTCACTTTGGAGGATCTAACGGACGAAGAAGTTGCTAGAATCATCGACGCTGTAAATGCGGAAGTTGAAGCAGAGCAAGCTGGTGGACAGCAAACTGCCCCAGACCAAGCCCAGCCCAGCCAACCGGACGTAGTCAATGTGGACGAGGAAGAAGAAGTACATGAGGAGGCACAGGATGGACAATCAGAAGCGGAAGAACAAGAGTATGATCAGGAAGCCCTACAAGTACTGGAAGGTGCCCCCGCCTATACTAATGCATTAAAGAAGCTCTATGATACGATGAACCGAGTCCAAGAGCAACACAGGCTATCATTAGCTGCCGGTAAAGCCCTCATGAACCAGATTCTGGAGGAGGAAGGCGTGGACGAGCAATACCGTGCCACCCTGGAAATGATATCAGATGCTTTGGGAGTACCTGAAACGGTGCATACTGCACTAGCGCAATCACGAAGGATAGAGAAAAGATATGGCAGACGCCCCCCATGAACGGGAAAACGAATGAATGTATTAGGATCAGGACCACAAGGCACCCCCACAACCACTGGCACAGCACACACTGTTCACGACACCGAGGAAGCCCACACATTGAGTGCACCTCCATCACCCCCCTTGCCACCTTCTCCCCCACATCCGCCCCATTCACCTCCCTCTACCACTATAACCTCTACTGTCACCACCTCCGAACCCACTACACACACCGATGCACAAACCATCAGTCAACCCACATACTCTATTTCCACTGAAAACACAAGTCTAACCACAGCCATGGTGAACCTCACTACGATCACACGTCTTGGGAGTTCACAATTACACACACCTCTATACACGTTCACAACTCTCACCGCTACCACAATCCCCATGTTCACAGTCACTCCCATCACGGCCTCCACTTTTGAATCCATGGAGGTGTCACCCACCTCTGCACCTCTCCCACCCCCCATTTACCCACAATCTCCCATTCCCCCACCTCCCCCCTCACCCTTCTCCAATACTGCATCCACACTTCCCTTTCCCTTCCCCTTTCCCTCTGCATTCAACACCATTTCTCCCACCATTCCTCTCAATAATGTATTTAATAATATGTATCAATGCATGTCCCAACTTTAGCAACACTACCAACACCTTGACAACCAACATACAAGGCTTTTCCGAAACCATGAAGATCTCCAAGCACGATGTAGGGATCTTGAAGAGCAGAAGCAGCTACTACAACAGCAGCACATGACATTACAGGAACAATATGCACAATTAGTAGCCAACCCACCCCAAGCAGATGATGAAGAACGACAACATATGGACGAGCTGCTACATTCTCATATCACGGAAAACCTCAAGCTTCGACGGAACTTGGGCCTCCTACGCCAGCACATATCTACAGCACTAGAGGAGAATAAACGATTACAAAAACAGAACGAAGAAAATCTAGAGGCGGCCATGGAGGGTTACCCACAGGAGATTGACCCAGAGCGATTCAAGGCAATTCCCTCTGAGAATATGAAAGTGGTGCTAGAAACTCATGCAAATCTAATGGAGGCCCATGCCGCTTTAGAAAAAGAGAGAGATGATTTACTAAGGCAGTTGGTCACCCAACAGACATCACGAAGCAAGATCACAACCGCAGAAGATACATCTGAAGAGGTCACTAAACTCCGGGCAGAACTTGAGGAATTACGTAGCAAGGTCATGCAATACGAGCGTCAGCCCTCCCCTCTGGTAGAGCCCGAGCCTGACGATCTTGTGCCAATTGAAGTAGAAGAAACATTCGAGGATCCCTATGTCCCGATGCCAACACCCAGAGGTAAGCGAACAGAACAGGGCATGGACACAATTGAAATTGAGGCACCTGAATGGATGCAAAAGTTAGAGAAAGTAGCCACGACACATGATGACAGGGTGGCAGTCCAAATCGCATTGATGTCAAAATTGGAAGAGGTTGTAATAAAATCCGATTATTTTAAGAATCTCTCACACCATAGGTGGATCGGCCCATCGGACGACCTGTATGTTCCTTTTTGCGTTCTACTGGCGGATTATAATGCGGAGATCAAGCACCACACCTCAAGGGAACCAACCTCTGCCACCCAGTTTGCACCTGACGACATCCCAGAAAGTGCCAAGCAGGGACATATTCGCCAACCGACGTGGAGAATTCGGCTGCTTGAAACATACCCGGAAATGGTAAGAACATGGAACAACATGCCATTGTACATCAAATATAACCCATGTTATTGCCCTGTATTTCGAAGGAGATCCTGGCCGGAGTACACACAAACAGTGCTGACGATTAAAGGATGTGAGAAGTGGCTCAATTATGTGTACTTCGCACCCCCCAAGGGCCCACCTACTGTTGGATATATGGTTTCGACGATTCGACATTGGGGGGTCCGGTTCAAGAATGTACCTGATGTCATGACTCAGATGTGCCTGAAGATTTTCGAACTTATGTTGGTCACCTTCACGACCTTCAAAAATGTCAAGGAACCGCATCTCTCAGCACTAGGATTTAATGAAGGTAATCAGGACCTTGTATACGACATGAGCACAACCCCATCGATTAATGTTGTGTATGCATGGCACGCTCGCATCAAATATCTACCGGCCTGCTTCAAACAAACGTTTGAAGAGATGTTTGTCACGGGATTCTGGGAATATCACTCCGAGGTATTCATTCCCAGACCATCCCATCTCTTGCAGTTGTTTGCAGTGGAACAAGCTCTCCATTCCGAAAAGCTACGTATACCACATCCAGAGGTTCCCGGGCCGGTAGATTGGGATGCTCTACTCACAGATTTGGCCAAAGGATTGAGGATCGCCGAACATCACCTAGCGCAGGATGTCGTTGAGTACTACATCCAAAAACCCACACAACAAGGGTCTGTCAGGGACGACAGACGCGAGAGAGGGGGGGTGTTAGCAGCGGACAAGGAACTGAAGGACTAACGAGGCATGGCAGTCAGAGAAGAGAGTCAGAAGGGAGAGAAGGCACAAGCAGACAAGGGAGTCAACGAAGCTCTGGCAAATAGGCCAATAATTTTCCTCATGAAGAAGCAAGTATGAGCATTCACGCAAATCTAGCACTTAGGCAACCTTTAATTTTTCAAAACCTCTACACCAATTAAAAGTGATTCTCATCACTAAACACCATTGTAAATACCATTTCATCTTTTTGTAGCTCCATTTTGTGCAAGCCAAGGAGTCCTTGAGCTTGAGGAGCTTTAGAAGTATCTACCTACCAATTTTCGTAAGTTTTAGATCTCGTTTGAGCCCTCAAATAAGCCCTGGAACCTAATTTTTAACTAGGCCGGACACTAGGTCTGAACAGGGCCAAAGCTAGTCAAAAACTATAAAAGGAGCTAGAGAGCTCATTTTTGAGGGTAGATTGTAATAGAAACAAACTTGTAAGAGCTTCTTGAAAAGTAATCTAAGAACTCCATTGATTCTCACTCTTTGTCTTGCCGTGTGTGCGCGCGTGTGTGTATGTGTGTGCATGTTTGTGTGCTTCTCACTCACGCACTTGTGCCGCCACTTGCTCGAGGTCTTCATACCATCCTCACGTCTTCCCGGATTGACATTAAAGGAGGTGCTACTCATCATTGAGCTACACACACACACTCAACGGTCGCTGTGAATGATGCCCTATACTCATCCTCATAACTAGAAGTGGCCACAGTAGGCTTCTTCTTGCTCAACCAAGATATACATGAGCTACCAAGCATGAAGCGAAAACCATTGGTGGACACACGAGTGTCATAGAAACCCGCCCAATCTGAGTTAGAAAAAGCATGCAAATCTAGCGATAGTGATCCCTCCTTGGGATAAAACAACCCAAGTAGCTGAGTACCACTCAAGTAGCGAAAGATGCGCTTAACCGTCATCCAATGCGTGACTCATGGGCAATGCATAAAACTGCTCATCTGTGAGACAACAAACTGAATATCTGGCCGAGTAATGCATAAGTAAATCAAGCATCCAATAGCCTGCTGATAGAGAACAACATCAAATGCATCTTCGGCATCATGAAGACTCAATCGTAAACCTATCTCCATAGGAGTGGCAATAGGCTTACAGTCTTCAAGACCAAAACACTGCAATAATGTGCCAATATATTTTGTTTGACACAAAGCCATTCCACCATCAACTTGCATAAACTAAATGCCCAAATAGTGATGCAAATGCCCCAAATCAGACATCTCAAATGAGGCATGCAAATCAGCCTTGAAATCAGCAATATGCTTCTCAATAGGACCAGTGAGCGACATGTCGTCAACATAGACAACAATGATTAGAAGCACATCATTAGCACGCTTAACATATAAGGTGCATTCAGTTGGACTGCTCTCAAAACCATGTGCAACCAGATAGGCATGTATCTTCTCATACCAAGCACGTGGTGCTTGCTTTAAACCATATAATGCCTTCTTTAATCTGCACACTTGGTTTTCATGCCCTTTCTGCACAAAGCCACGGGGCTGAAAAACATACACTTCTTCATGCAAGTCACCATTCAGAAATGCAATTTTAATGTCCAACTGATGTACATTCCAACCAATGGTCTTCCTGATATCAGAGTTTTGCTTCTACTCTTCATTTGATGATGAAAGGTAATCCAAATGCCTTATCATTTGAGGAGTTAGTCTCTGTTCTCTTGCAGGAAGATCAGTCCAGGCAGAACAAGTCCATTATGTGAGTTGCAGATTAAGCTTTCCTAGCTAGTCAGAAGGGAAAAGGAAAATGGAGCTCTTCAACTAGTAAGCAGAAATCTGCTAATTCTGCATATTCGAAGAAGGAAGATAAAGATGAGACGAAATCAGAAAAGCAGAAATTGTTTTGTAAGTACTGTAAAGGGAATGCTCATATCATAAAGAACTGTCCAAAACTAGCTGCTAAAGAGGCAAAGAAGAAAGAGGCAGGGATGGTTGTTGTAGAGACCTCTACACCAAAAAAAGAGTCTACAAATCTTGTGCAGGAAGAAGAATGGGCGTTTACTACTGTATGCAGTTTTGACCCATCTTCTCATGAGCAGTGCATGTCTGCAGTAGACTCAGATGTTTGGTACTTTGACAATGGGGCGACCAAACATATTACCTCGCAGCGCAGTTTCTTCTCTTCACTCGAGCCTGCCCCTACAGGGAATACTGTTACATGCATCAACAACTTCTCTTATCCTGTTATGGGAGTTGGTAAGATCATTTTGACTACTACTGATGGTAGCTCTTTCACTTTGTCAGATGCTTTATTTGTGCTAGGGATAAAAAAGAACCTGTTGTCAGTTTCTGCATTAGCCAAGATTGGCTTGGTTGTGAAATTTGTTGATGACACATGTACAGTTCATGATCCGTCAAATGGCGATGTGATTATTGCTTCTGGCATTTTATGTCGTGGGCTGTATAAGCTCATAGACTATGAAAGATCCGAAAATGATTTGGCATGTGTAGTAAATGATTCTCAGGCTATGTCAGATGCAAAGCTTTGGCATGCACGCTTTGGTCATCTGAATGTTGCTAGTTTGCTACGCCTGTAGAAATTTGAAATGGTGTCCTCTTTGCCCAAACTTGAGGCACCTGGAAAACATGTTTGTGAAGGCTGTATTTTGGGCAAAATGCAGTGCTCCTCCTTTCCAAAAGATGGTTTTGGACACGCTACTAAGATCTAAATTACGATCATCGATAAAACTAAAAGAGCCCCAAACACTAGAGCAATGCATGAGGATATGTGTAGACATCAAGGAGAGCTTAGAAGATGAGCTGGAACTCTCCAAGGTCTACAAGCACACGGATAGTTCTACTCATTTTTCCTTTAAACACTCTAGTACCATAGAGGACTTGGTAGCAAAGGTAGCTTAGAACCTAGGAGTCTCAAGCAAATAGTTACCTAGGATGACCTCAATCATGCATTGTTATACTTGTAAAGGATACCATATGGAAAACATTTGCCCGAACATGACACAACCTCAAGGCTTTACTACACAATAGAAAGGTAATACAGTAACCACACTACACAAGTATAGGCTTTTCTTAAATAAGTCACAATTTGATGATTTTTATAGTAATGAAACATCTGTTGAAAGTGAAAAAGTCAAATTTACCACTAACTATTTAGTAGGAAAAGCTCACTTTTGGTGGAATGATCTTTGTCATAGTGCAGATTGTCCAAACACATAGAGGGCTTTTCAAGAAAAGCTTAAGGATTCTTTTCTACCTATACAGTTCGACCTACATGTTTGACAATTGTGGGCTAAAATTACATGGATAGAAGGTGATACGTTTATAGCCTATATGGACCGCTTCTACCAATACCTAGTATCTCTTCGCTTCATTGAAGATGTTTCAAATGATACTATGAAGAAGAAGTATAACGATGGTTTAGAGAAGGAGATGCTGACCTACATCGCTTCATGAAGCTAATGCCTTTACTCATGATGCGGAGAATGAGTACGTAATGTTTTTACATAGAATTTAGTACGTAGGATCATACTTTAGATATACTTTTGAAAATGAATAAGAATATTGACTTATTTAAGGGTATGTCAGCACCCCATAGATAATTTTAATAATTTAACGCCTCTATGAAAGTTTCCTTGCATATGTTTTATATGGAACATGCTTAATAAATTTGTTCAGTGCTGGAACATGTGACATGTCCTCCATGTCTGTTTTTATTTTATCAACTGAGGTTAGTTGGTTTTCCAACTGAGGGGCATATTATGAGTTATGGAATATTTTGAACAAGGAATTGTTGGAGTGTTAATATATTAATGTATTATTGTGTTTTGGTGTTTTTCATATAACATTTGAAGATTTGTGAGGGCGTGAAAGGCGTGAAAGGATAGACATCAATAATCCAACTTTAGGGTAGACATCAATAATCTAACTTATAATTTAGTTTGTAAATAAACCCATGCAGAAGGTTCTATTGTTAGAAACAGTTAGAAAAGTAGTGGTTACAATAAAGGCCATTGTAGACTACAATTTTTGATATTAAAAGCAGAGGATTTCTATGAAAGTTACCAACTTTTACTTTCAGACATGCATTTTGACTTCCCTTATGTAGCCACTCTTTTCGACATAATAGAAAATTCCTACAAATACATGCACTTTGTGGACTATCCAAACAAAGTGCATGGGGGGAGATTGCACCCAATACTATGTTTAGTCTCGTCTCTTGACGTCTCTTTTTTTTGGGTGTTTTCTGCATTCGTAACCTCTATGTGCATGTGAGCTAGATCCTGATAACATACTTAAGTCCAAATAGTGATATAACCTAAAGGTATATCGACGATTCTTAGCTTTGGAATCTGCGAGGCATTAGTGTATGCTTGGACTAAAATTCAAGGAAAGATCTCTAAAAATCATACAGGTAAGCAGAGAAACTTTAGATAGTTCAGGATATCTTAAGGCGTACCTGCATTTTTTGCATTTTCCATTTTGAATTTAACTAGTATATCATGGATATACTTAACTTAGCTTAACTAGTACATCATGGATATACTTTATCTAAGAAATAAAAACACCTGAATCTATATAAACAATCTCTAAGACAAGAAAATATGTAAGCAATCCAAGATCATTGATCTTGAACTCCTCCTTCATCTTGGCTTTGATCTTCTTGATTCCATTGGCATCATTTCTTGTAATGATAATTTCATCCACATAAACACATGATAAATAACCTCTAAATTAGTCTTCTTAATGCACATTGAAGAATTTGCCTTGCTTAGAACAAAGCTTTGGTCTTGTAAGTATGTGACCAGCATATGGTTCCAAGCTCTAGGAGCTTGCTTTAGACCATAAAGTGCCTTCCTTAATTTACATACATAATCAAGTTTATCTTTGGCTTCATATCCTAGTGGTTGAGCCATGTAGATTCCTTCACAGATCCACCCATTAAGGAATGCACTTTTAACATCTAATTGGTACAAATTCCAATACTTACTAAAGCTCTAATAGTTGGCATCTTAGCTACATGTGAGGAGGTCTCCTTATAATCCACTCCATGGGTTTGAGCAAACCCCTTTGCTACTAGCCTTGCTTTATACCTGTTTATTGTGCCGTTTGAATTCTTTTTCACTTTGTAAATCCACCTAGATCCTATTACCTTCATGAATGGTTTTTTTGGAACCAAATTCCAAGTACTATTCTCTTGAAGTGCTTCAATTTCTTTGTGCATAGCTTTTCTCCATTCTTCTTTCTTGTTGGCTTCCTCAAATCAAGAAGGTTCTTCTGACATAAAATTTTTAGCCATGTATATAGAATGCTTGGTGAATAGTGATGTGTCATAGCCATACCTTATCGGTTTCTTGCTCTCCCTCTGAGATCTCCTAAGTGCTTCATTGGATGAATCTGGAATGTTTTCCAACAGTTTGAACTTTAGTTTGTCCGTGGACTTCCAAGCTTTGAAATCAATCTATTCTTCATCTTCTGAGTTGATCTCCTCTAATGTATGTGGTTCTTCTTGATTCAACTTTGGAAAATCATTCTCCAAATCATAGGATAACTTTACTTTCCTAGAATCATCTTCAAACCAGGAGTTATTTTCATCAATTACTACATCCCTACTAACTGTGGATCCTTTGTAAGTTGGATTATATAACCTATATCCTTTCTTATTCTGATCATAGCCAATGAATATGCATCTTTTAGCTTTTGGATCAAGCTTTCCTCTAATCTGTGAGGTTATGTGTGCATAAGCAATGCACCCAAAGATCTCACAATGATCTAAAGAGGGTCTCCTATGATTCCATGCCTCATAAGGTGTCATCCCATCCAGAGACTTGGATTGAAGCTTATTGATAAGGTAAGTGGCTCTGGAAACAACCTCTGCCCATAGATAGTTGGGAACTTTTTTCTCATTCAACATTGACCTTGCAGCCTCTATTATTAATCTATTTCTTTTCTTTGCCACTCCATTCTGTTCAGGAGTGTATCTTGTTGTTATCTCTCTCTTTATGCCCCTATCCTATAAGGAGTCAAACTCATGTGAGAAATACTGACAACCTCCATCAGATCTAAGCCTCTTCAAGCTTCTACCTATTTGATTCTCAACCAATGCTAAATACTTCTTGAAACAAGTGAAGCCTTCATCTTTATGCTGCATAAAATAAACTATTGTCCATCTACTATAGTCATCTATGAATGAAACATAGTACGTTGACCTTGAAATTGATGGCTCTCTTTGAGGACCCCACACATCTATGTGAACAAGCTCCAAGTAATCTTCATACATGTATCCTCTTTTGTTGAATGGTTTCCTATGGGATTTGCCAAATTGGTATGCTCCACATTTGTAGATCATGTGTTGCTTAGACACATTTGGGATGCCAAGCACACTTTAATCCCTACATATTTGCTTCAATGTCTTTGCACCTATATGACCTAGTCTCTTATGCCACATCTCTAATTCAGATAGGGTTTGGTCCTTATAATTGAAGAGAATAATTTTTCTTTTATCTTGAACTTCAAAGATAAAAAGTCTACCACATTTCTCACCTTTTGCAATCCTCTTGAAGCCTCATTGAGGGCCCTCCACATATGCTCCATGCCTTGTGAATCTAACCTATAAATCCTTCTCAACAATCTACCCAATAGTGATTATATTCTTGGTTATTGTTGGTACATATAATACCCTGCTTAGAAGATTCATGTTGCCATGTTGAGGGTCCTCCACATATGCTCCATGCCTTGTGAATCTAACGTGTAAACCCTTCTCCCTAACTTCTCTATTCTAGAGTATACTGGAATCTAGAAAATCATTTATGTTATAACTTGAAGCAAACTCAAATAAATAAGTCCACTTAGACTTATTATCTTTTGAAGATTGAAAAGATTCTTGTACATAACATCTATCTAGGATGTTCAATTTAGTTATCTAGTTCTAATCGGCTAACCCTAGTCTTTTTCAAAAGGAATCAGATACCATATCTAAGCCAATTCCAAAAGATCTGGAAAGCGGAAAGAAATAACTGAAACTCTGTATAGCCAATTCCAACTTCGAAGATACAAAAACTTGCTATGAGTAAAATTCTAGATGACTCAAGACTTTAAATTTTCAAAGATTTGTTTCAATAGGCTATTCAAGCATTTTTTTCAGTCTTTAAGACAAATAAGCTAGATTCTCAAAAAGATTCAAAGTAAATCTAAAAACATCATCCAACCTCAATATACTAGTGTGGCAATCACCATCACTGTGTCGACCCATTTAGGTTCTATTGATGAGTTTTTACTTAAATAATGCTTCACTTGACACTAAGTTCATGCCTATATTCAATCTTTATGACTACTTACTGGGAATGCAATTCTTGTGCATTCCTCTGAATCAAAAGGATTTAATTTACCAAGTTATACTAGGAACTTGATGCTTGACTTACTCAATCTATTCCTTAGTTGAAACAATCATTTCAATGTCAAAGTCCTACTTGTTCAGAAATTTATTAAATATTTCTGAATCAACAACACTTAATCTTGAAGTCTTTCAAGAAGATCTTTGAAGCTACTTACTTCATATCTTCTTTTTCCTTGATCTTGAAGTATCTTGAGATCATGCTTTTATTCTTCTTGAATTTAAACTTCTTCTTTCAAGTTTTAATTCCCTTCAGGATCAATCCTAACTTCAAGATCCAATCTAGGACTAAAAGATAATTATCATCCCATAGTCCAATGTCCCATACCATCTTTCGTACATCAATCTGAGTATAAAATCTGGTATCCCATACCACCCTATTTTATATTCAAATTAATGTGTGGGTGATACTTGGAATATCTATTCCTCTTTGCAAGGGTTTTCAAATGAAAACCAATGAGAGTTCCAAGTACTTGAATTTTCACAGATTCAAGTTCAATTGGTTTATCCTTGAACAATTTATACTCACAAGAGATTTTAACTTTTTCTTGTCTTTAGATTCCTTTCTTTACTGATGCTTTACGTACCTACCTTGGGGACTTTATATAGGAATTTCTCTACTACTTAAGTCTTAAGCATCTGCTCATGCTCTATGGATTTGTACCAAAATCCCTTTAAGGATAGGCAAACATTATGTTCTACCTTTCATAGAATTAAGTTCCATCTTCACGGTAGCAAACTACATTCTTCGAATTTCTTCACTCTATTTAGACTTGGAAAAACTTAGTACTCATGAAGAAGAGCTACTTGAAGACATTACAGGTTATCAAAATCTTGTTGGGAGTCTCAATTATGCAACCCTAACAAGAGTGGATATATGCTATGGGGTGAGCACATTGAGTCAATTCATGCATACACCAAGAAAACCTCACATGGAAGCTTCCAAAAGGATCTTAAAATATCTAAAGAGTACTAGAAATGAAGGGCTATTTTATCCATTCACATCTGACTTGGATATCAAGCTATACTCTGATGCAGATTGGGTTTGCTCAAAAGATGATACGAGGAGCACCTCTGGCTACTTATCTTTTGTAGGATCAAAGTTGATTTCATGGTCGTAAAGAAACAACCAACTGTGGCATTGTCATCAATTGAAGCAGAATATAGAGGCCTAGCAAATGCAACACAAGAGGCAATGTGGTTAGAGCTACTCTACTCAGATTTGGGGATACATACATACACTCCAATGATCCTTGGAGATAACACTAGCTCAGTTCATTTGGCCACTAGTCTTGTATATCATGCAAGGACTAAGCACATTGAAGTGCATTATCATTATGCGAGAGAGAAGCTACTAAGCAAGGATATACAATTGTCCTACGTATCAACCAACTTGCAATGTGTAGATATGCTAACCAAATCTTTGGATGGAACTGAATTGGACAGGTTCAAGATGATGATTGGATTGTAGGAGATTAAAGAGAATTGAAGCCTAAGCTTGAGGGGGAGCTTTTGGTGCAATTACGCCAAGCCTAAATGCTTGATCATTTATCCTAAGGCTCATATGTGCATTCATATATAAGCACATGAATGTTTTCTTGTAAAAGATTGATTTTTTTACTCCTTTTAAAAGTTCATATATGGAATCACTTCAATCACGAGTACTCAGGAGAATCTTTCCACGAGTTATTTGGTGAGGACTTATGGCAAATCAAGTCCTAAAACTTTTGAACACTTTCAGGTAAGGATTTGAATTTAAATTTGAATATTGTCTCCAATACGAAGCTATAAAAGAGGACTACCTAGTTGTGTGGAATGCAGCTAGATATAGCAGAGATTTCAAAGGAATTTGTGTGGCATATTGAGCTCACATTATAGGTCTAATATTGCCCTCATATTGTGCAATCATTCATTGCCAATGTGGATGTAATAATTTTCTCATATTTGTTGGAGATAGAAGTCTGTGAAAGCACACCAATAGCACAAGGAAGAAGAAGAAGCTTGGAGCACAAACACACAATAGTGAATGTATTACTATAGAATGTACAAAGATAAGTAGCTCATTAGGGCAATAGGCATATGTACAAGTCGGGGGAAAAAAACCTCCTAAAGAGGGAAAAAAGTGCCCCGGCGGTCCTAGTGTGTTCACACACATCACTACCTAAATATATCAACAAATCCCCCCTGGGAGTGATGCGGTGAACAAGCAGCTGGCACTCATGTATAAGGAAGTGCCAAGCTATGTCGAAATCACTCCACAAAAGGAAGTAAGCCCAAAGATTTCCGAAAAGCTTCAAACTTCTCCCTAGGCAGAGCCTTCGTGAAAAGGTCTATAATGTTCTCTTGCGTGGCCACATATACCAAGCTGATCTCCCCAATAGAGAACCTCTCCCTGACATAGTAATAATGCACCTCAATGTGCTTAGTGCGAGCATGGAACACAGGGTTCCTCGCAACTGCCAATGCGCTCTGACTGTCAGTGAAGATGGTGGTGGCAGAAGACTGGCCAACACCCAAATCAGCCATAAGGCGTCAGAGCCACACACACTCAACGGTCGCTGTGAATGATGCCCTATACTCATCCTCATAACTAGAAGTGGCCACAGTAGGCTGCTTCTTGCTCAACCAAGATATACATGAGCTACCAAGCATGAAGTGAAAACCATTGGTGGACACACGAGTGTCATAGCAACCCGCCCAATCTGAGTTAGAAAAAGCATGCAAATCTAGCGATAGTGATCCCCCCTTGGGATAAAACAACCCAAGTAGCTGAGTACCACTCAAGTAGCGAAAGATGCGCTTAACCGTCATCCAATGCGTGACTCATGGGCAATGCATAAACCTGCTCATCTGTGAGACAACAAACTGAATATCTGGCCGAGTAATGCATAAGTAAATCAAGCATCCAATAGCCTGCTGATAGAGAACAACATCAAATGCATCTTCGGCATCATGAAGACTCAATCATAAACCTATCTCCATAGGAGTGGCAATAGGCTTACAGTCTTCAAGACCAAAACGCTGCAATAATGTGCCAATATATTTTGTTTGACACAAAGCCATTCCACCATCAACTTGCATAAACTGAATGCCCAAATAGTGATGCAAATGCCCCAAATCAGACATCTCAAATGAGGCATGCAAATCAGCCTTGAAATCAGCAATATGCTTCTCAATAGGACCAATGAGCGACATGTCGTCAACATAGACAACAATGATTAGAAGCACATCATTAGCACGCTTAACATATAAGGTGCATTCAGTTGGACTGCTCTCAAAACCATGTGCAACCAGATAGGCATGTATCTTCTCATACCAAGCATGTGGTGCTTGCTTTAAACCATATAATGCCTTCTTTAATCTGCACACTTGGTTTTCATGCCCTTTCTGCACAAAGCCACGGGGCTGAAAAACATACACTTCTTCATGCAAGTCACCATTCAGAAATGCAATTTTAATGTCCAACTGATGTACATTCCAACCAATGGTCTTCCTGATTCATATCAGAGTTTTGCTTCTACTCTTCATTTGATGATGAAAGGTAATCCAAATGCCTTATCATTTGAGGAGTTAGTCTCTGTTCTGTTGCAGGAAGATCAGTCCAGGCAGAACAAGTCCATTATGTGAGTTGCAAATTAAGCTTTCCTAGCTAGTCAGAAGGGAAAAGGAAAATGGAGCTCTTCAACTGGTAAGCAGAAATCTTCTAATTCTGCATATTCGAAGAAGGAAGATAAAGATGAGAAGAAATGAGAAAAGCAGAAATTGTTTTGTAAGTACTGTAAAGGGAATGCTCATATCATAAAGAACTGTCCAAAACTAGCTGCTAAAGAGGCAAAGAAGAAAGAGGCTGGGATGGTTGTTGCAGAGACCTCTACACCCAAAAAAGAGTCTACAAATCTTGTGCAGGAAGAAGAATGGGCGTTTACTACTGTATGCAGTTTTGACCCATCTTCTCATGAGCAGTGCATGTCTGCAGTAGACTCAGATGTTTGGTACTTTGACAATGGGGCGACCAAACATATTACCTCGCAGCGTAGTTTCTTCTCTTCACTCGAGCCTGCCCCTACAGGGAATACTGTTACATGCATCAACAACTCCTCTTATCCTGTTATGGGAGTTGGTAAGATCATTTTGACTACTACTGATGGTAGTTCTTTCACTTTGTCAGATGCTTTATTTGTGCTAGGGATAAAAAAGAACGTGTTGTCAGTTTCTGCATTAGCCAAGATTGGCTTGGTTGTGAAATTTGTTGATGACACATGTACAGTTCATGATCCGTCAAATGGCGATGTGATTATTGCTTCTGGCATTTTATGTCGTGGGCTATATAAGCTCATAGACTATGAAAGATCCGAAAATGATTTGGCATGTGTAGTAAATGATTCTCAGGCTATGTCAGATGCAAAGCTTTGGCATGCACGCTTTGGTCATCTGAATGTTGCTAGTTTGCTACGCCTGTAGAAATTTGAAATGGTGTCCTCTTTGCCCAAACTTGAGGCACCTGGAAAACATGTTTGTGAAGGCTGTATTTTGGGCAAAATGCAGTGTTCCTCCTTTCCAAAAGATGGTTTTGGACACGCTACTAAGATCTAAATTACGATCATCGGTAAAACTAAAAGAGCCCCAAACACTAGAGCAATGCATGAGGATATGTGTAGACATCAAGGAGATCTTAGAAGACGAGCTGGAACTCTCCAAGGTCTACAAGCACACGGATAGTTCTACTCATTTTTCCTTTAAACACTCTAGTACCATAGAGGACTTGGTAGCAAAGGTAGCTTAGAACCTAGGAGTCTCAAGCAAATGGTTACTTAGGATGACCTCAATCATGCATTGTTATACTTGTAGAGGATACCATATGGAAAACATTTGCCCGAACATGACACAACCTCAAGGCTTTACTACACAATAGAAAGGTAATACAGTAACCACACTACACAAGATTGTCCATACATCAAGAAAGTGGTTAGACAGAACTACCCATAGGCATATCAACAACCTAGTAGATACCCTGGCCAATACAACACTCAACCTCATTATCATCAACCCCAACAGAACTACAAGGTACCATACTAGAATCAACTAGACCAAAACGTGTCGGGGGTCAATAACCACCAGCCCCAATGAATATAATCTCTGTCAAATGTGGTGCAATAGAAGAAAATCTCAGTAGAAAATTAGTACCCTTGTCCCCATTGATCATAGAAAATAATCGTAATTCTAATAGTTTTGATTCCACCAATGTAGATAACCCCCCCTACATACTACACCAAGTCACTCAAACATTTAGAAACTTACGAGTATGAGAATCCACCGATGGAACCTAGCTAGGAGCCAAACTATACTAACATCATGTATGCGAACCCCAACCCACGACCCCAATTGAGACAAACAAGATCACAGGGCCATAAAGGACCATGTTTTAGGTGCCAAAGAGGCCATTATATGAAAAAACTTGGAGAATCTTGTAGAAGGTAGAAAAGTGCGTTTCGAAGCGACAAAGTTTGGTCAAGCCAACTGGCACAAGACCAACCCTTGAGCTTATGGAGACTCAAATAGACCTTATAGGCATGCAATAAGTGCAAAGAAATGCACTATGTACTTTGGAGCATCAAGCAAAATGAGTTGATACAAAATAGATAGGTTCGCGGGTCGACTAGCTCAAAAAACTTACTATCTATGGAAGAGACAATGAACTTCAAATGCCCATAGCGACCAGCATGATTACAATTAGAAAACATCCTTTTATGGGAGTGATACACATAGGGTTGAGTGTATGGAATACACAAAAGTATAAGGAATAAGCAAAATATGCTATAGGAATGAATGCGACATTCACCGGTGGTACTTCCTATTTTTCAGGAATACCCAGAGATTGACCGGAAGACAAAAAAACTCAGATTTCTCCCAATCTACTAAACCAAATGCTTTGAAAATTTATAGGCATAAACTAGACACTTTTACCTTTTCAATGAGTCATCTTACACTCAATTTGGAGCTCTCCAAAGAGAGCAGAAGCCTCTGCACGATTATTGTTGGTGAAGAAGATGATGCAGAGAATTGAAGGAGCAAGACAATGATGATCACAAGTGTATGTATATTGCTTCCATGTATTGTACAAGTGATTTCAAGTCTTTATATAGCCTCTAGGAGTGTTCCAAGACTTTTACAAGTTGAATTTGAATTCAAATGAAGGTAGGAATGGTTGTTGGAGGGAATCAATTCACTTTCCTACAATCTAGGAAAAGTGGAGATCTAGTTTGATCTACTTTTAGGTGATTGATTGCTTGATTGAATGCAACTTCAACCACCACAAATTCATGGGATTTGGGCTCTATCTTTCTAGCTTTACATGTGTAAAACTCAAGGCTTTTACAACGGTAAATGAACCATCAAAAATCTCTCAAAAAAATACAATAAATGAGCATATGAAAAAAGAACTCTCCAACAGATATTCTTTCGACGCGATAGCCTTGATGTAGATCAAATCCACCTCAAGCATAGTGTAATCTTGATGTTCCAACATCTCCCCCTCAAGCTAAAGTATGCTTGAGTCTTCATTCTCTGATAGGTTGAATACCTGCCATAGCTTTGAATCTACAAAGCTTTATTCCATCAAGTGCCTTCGTCATCATATCTGCTACTTGCTTTTCAGTAAGAACAAAAGAAATGTCAATCTCCTTTGCCATGAGCTTCTCCTTGATGAAGTGGTAATGGACTTCTATGTGCTTGGTTCTCGCATGGAAAATAGGATTTGCTGCTAGATGCATGGAACTTACATTATCTCCAAATATGTGAGGTTTGGAACTCACAAGTCCTAAATCTGTATACAATGCTTTTAACCATATTGCCTCTTAAGTTGCTATGGTAAAGCCTCTGTACTCTGCTTCAGTTGAGGATAAAGCAACTGTTGGTTGCTTCTTGGAACTCCATGACACTAGCTTCAAACCTGCAAATGCCAAGTAACTAGATGCACTTTTTCTATCATCCTTAGCTCCCACCCAATCTGCATCTGAGTAGATTTTGATATCCAAATCTGAAGAGTAAGGATAGAATATACCTTCGTTGATTGTACCTTTGAGATACTTAAGTACTCTCTTAGCCGCATCCATGTGTGGTCTTCTCAGTGAGTGCATGAACTGACTAAGCACTCCCACACTATATGAGATGGCTGCCCTTGTATGAGTAGCATATATCAAGCTACCTACCAAGCTTTGATACTCTTTAATATCTTCAATTTTCTCACCTTCATAAACACTTAGTTTATGATTCATCTCCAAAGGTGTACCTGCAGGTTTAGTGTTCTCCATTTTGAATTTGAGAAGAAGATCCTGAATGTATCTTCTCTGAGTCAAATACATTCCTTCATCTGTATATATCACCTGCATACCTAGGAAATATGTGAGCTCACCTAGGTCACTGATTTTGAACTCCTCTTGCATGTGTCTCTTGATCCTTTGAATGTCATTTAGATCATCACCTATCACAATAATATCATCTACATATACACATAGATAGATAACCTCATTGTGATCCCTTTTGATGAATAGAGAAGGATCTGAGCTGCTAGCTTTGAACCCTTGATCTTGAAGATATGTAACCAACCTGTAACTCCAAGCTCTTGGAGCTTGTTTCAATCCATACATTGCTTTCTTAAGTCTACAAACATAAGATGGATGATTAGGGTTTTCAAAACCTGGTGGTTGTGACATGTATACCTCTTCACTTATCCAACCATTTAAGAATGCATTTTTCACATCAAGTTGGAGGAGTCTCCAATTCCTTGCAGCAGCTACACTTATCAATGTCCTGATTGTAGTCATCTTTGCAACTGGTGAGAATGTTTCCTCATAGTCTATACCATGAGTTTGTGAGCATCCTTTGGCAACTAATCTTTCCTTGTACTTACAAACTGATCCATCTAAATTTCTTTTAACTTTATATACCCATCTGCAACCAATTACCTTTTGATTTGGCGACATTGGAACCACATCCCAAGTGTCCATCTCCTTCAATGCATCTATCTCTTCATTCATGGCCTTTTCCCAATTAGGGTTTCCCTTTGCCTCTTCATAGGTTGAGGGTTCCTCTGAAATAGAGTCTTTTGCCGAGTATATTGAATGCTTTGTGACAAATGTGGAATCATATCCATACCTTTCTGGTTGTTTCTTCTCTCTTGCTGATCTTCTAGGTGGTTGTTTGGAGCATTCTCCAACCTCTTGCATCTTTGCTTTGCCTCTTGACTTCCATAGCTTGTAATCCTTTTCTCTTTCATCTTGGTCATCGTCTGTATCACTTCTTGGGTCCTAGACCTATGTATCATGCTTGCTTCCTAATTGATGAGAGTCAAAATCAAGATCATATGGTAGTGTTACCTTTTGTTTGTCTTCATCATACCAAGACCTGTGTTCTTCAAACACAACATCTCTACTTGTAGTGAATTGCTTGGTTGAAGGATTGAAGAACCTATAACCCATCTGAGTTGAATCATATCCAATAAACACTGCCTTTGTTGCCCTTTCATCTAGCTTACCTCTTATTTGTGATGGTACATGAACATAAGCTAAACAACCAAAAACCTTGCAATGTCCAAGACTAGGTTTTCTTCCATACCATGCTTCATAAGGAGTCATACCTTGAAGTGATTTGGATGGTAATCGATTGACAAGGTACACAGCAGTTGAAATAGCTTCTGCCCATAAATAATGTAGCAACTTCTTCTCTTCAAGCATTGTTCGGGCTGTCCCAACGAGTGTCTTGTTTTTCCTCTCTGCAGTATAGAATAGTCCATCTAGTATGGTCGTCAATAAATGAGACATAATACCTTGATCCTACCAATGAAGGTTCTTGACTTGGTCCCCATACATCTATATGTACTAAGTCCAATCAGTTGTTGTGGATGTAGCCTTTGTGGCTGAATGGTTATCTTTGTGCCTTCCCAATCTGACATGCATCACACCTGTTGATCACGTGTTGCTTTAATATGTTTGGCAGTCCTAGAACACTTTGATCCTTGCATATATCCTTAGGTTTTATAGGCATGCAATAAGTGCAAAGAAATGCACTATGTACTTTGGAGCATCAAGGAGAATGATTCGATACAAAACAGATAGGTTCGCGGGTCGACTAGCTCAAAAAACTTACTATCTATGGAAGAGACAATGAACTTCAAATGCCCATAGTGACCAGCGTGATTACAATTAGAAAACATCCTTTTATGGGAGTGATACACATAGGGTTGAGTGTATGGAATACACAAAAGTATAAGGAATAAGCAAAATATGCTATAGGAATGAATGCGACATTCATCGGTGGTACTTCCTATTTTTCAGGAATACACAGAGATTGACCCCAAGATAGAAAAACTCAGATTTCTCCCAATCCGCTGAACCAAATGCTTTGAAACTTTATAGGCATAAAATAGACACTTATAGCTTTCCAATGAGCTATCTTACTCTCAATTGAGAGCTCTAGAGAGAGAGCAACAGCCTCTGCAAGATTACTGTTGGCGAAGAAGATGATGTAGAGAATTGAAGGAGCAAGACAATGATAGTCACAAGTGTATGTATATTGCTTCCATGTATTGTACAAGTGATTTCAAGTCTTTATATAGCCTCTAGGAGTGTTCCAGGACTTTTACAAGTTGAATTTGAATTCAAATGAAGGTGGGAATTGTTGTTGGAGGGAATCAATTCACTTTCCTACAATCTAGGAAAAGTGAAGATCTAGTTTGATCTACTTTTATGTGATTGATTGCTTGACTGAATGCAACTTCAACCACCACAAATTCATTGGATCTGGGCTCTATCTTTCTACTTTTACATGTGTAAAACTCAAGGCTTTTACAACCGTAAATGAACCATCAAAAATCTCTAAAAAAAATACAATAAATGAGCACATGAAAAAAGAACTCTCCAACGGATATTCTTTCGACACGATAGCCTTTGATGTAGGTCAAATCCACCTCAAGCATAGTGTAAGCTTGATGTTCCAACATTATATAAGGGAGTGCCTACATCCTCCACCAACAAGACAACAAGAATATTACAACTTTCAATGTTTTTATTCCTAGTGCGGTAAAGAACATTTCATACAAGAACTTTCTAAAAACCAAGCTAATGCCTCTAAGGTAACCCCCATTAATTAGGGATTCTACACACTTAAAATGGATCTACACCAACCTATGTACCTATCTGATCTATGATGAGAGCCCATGCATTGCTAGAAAATTAACAAACAAACCCTGAAAAGATAGCTGAGAGTAGTGAAGTGGGAGAGTCGAATGGAAGGAAAACCATATCTTGGAAGGAGTCATGAAAAAGACTTAAAAGAAAATGGAGCAAGAAAATAAATGACTTAGAACGGAGCTTAAAGGAGACGAGAGCCAAAATCTTAGAACTAGCTTCTCAAGAGTAAAATAAGGTAAATGAGACGTCGAGACTAGGATCTGTTGTAGTCGAACCTATACTTGAGGATCTAGATATGATGTTCAAAGCATACCAAGAAAGACTGAGAGAATGACCCCAGGTGAGAGAAACAAGTAAGAACTATCCTAGAGTAGATGTATAAATTGAGAGAACTAAGCTCTACATGAAAATGGTAGAATTGGCCCAAACCATGTTTGAAGCATCTCAGTATGTCAATTGGAGCAACCTAGTGAAGCGAGAGCTACGGGAGAAGAGGGAAATACTTATTTACCTATCTCCTACCAAGACTACACTAGCAAAGCAATGATGGGGTAAGCCAACCCTAAGACCCATGAGAATGAAGCTACAAATGGTTGATGGTCATATCAAGAAAGCTTTAGGCTTATTGGAAGGAATCACTCTCACTACGTGTGGTCTAGAGTTCGAGCACACCTTCACCATTTGTGAATTTGGAAAGAACAACAATTAGGAGATGATTTTGGGACATTCTTTCATGCAACAATTGCAAATCATGCAAGATTGGGGACCCAACTCTTTGTACCTGGAGCATCTGGGAGTGACTGCCAAAGTCAATCTCAAAGACTATTCCCATCATGACGTTCCTCCACTACAATGGAATACCATCCATAAAACACCTGAAGAAGCTAAATCACTACAATCCTTAGCATAAGATCCTTCATGGTTGCACAAGGACACTCATTTATGGATCTGTAAACAAGAGGAAGAGCAACTAAAAGCGAGAACCTTAGGCTTTGAGTGACACCCATGTACCCTCCAACATCTTGCCTATGCATCGATAATATTTCCAAATGAGGAATTTGAGCCACATGGTTGGGCAGAGATCTTAGCTACTATGGACATAGCGGTAAATGAAGAACAATGGACTTGTCACTCCAATGAGGATGGCTATGATATCTCTATCTCCATGATAGAGCCCATAGAAGATGAGCCAATCTTAGAAAAATGTACATAGGTGACCCTAGAGCCAAACGAGGCAAGTGATAAAAAAGGTTCCATTATCATGGAACCCCTCTCTTCTTTAGAAGAAGAATACCTTTATTATGTAGAAGCCACCACCCCTGATGAAAGGTAGGATAACCAAATTAAGTGGCTCACACCACTCCCAGAGATCAAGGAGAATAAGCAGAAGAAGGAAAGAAAGAAATCTCCTAGGCAAGAAGAAGAACCCTTATTGGAAGTACTAGAGAACTTTAGGAAATATGAAATAGAAGATCAAATAATAATGGTAAGAATGGCCAAGAGAGAAATCAGCACATGACAAGCATACAACAATCGAGAAAAAACTAAGAAGATTGTAGTTACAATTGAGGAAGGAGCGGAAAAATGCACGTATATTGGGCATGAAGAAGAATAGTTGATAGCCTTGTTGAGAGAATATAAAGATGTTTTTACGTGGAGCTACAAGGATTTGAAAAGAGTAGACCTAGATATATGTTCCCATAGAATTCCCATGACTCAAGAAGCCAAGCCTTCCAAATAGAAATCAGACACCTATTATGCTAGCTATGCCACCAAGATTAAGGAAGAAATAGATCTTTTGATAGATGCTAGATTTATCTAGGAAATTGAGCATACCAAATGGACATCATTGATTGTGGTAGTGCCTAAAAAGAACGAAAAGCTACATGTGCATTAACTTGAAAAAAGTCAATGCAAACACTATTAGAGATAGTTATCCACTTCCTATCACTCAACACCTACTAGAACAGTGTCATGCAAGTAAGCTTACAACTTCCTTGATGGATTCTCTCGCTATAACCAAGTAGCCATTGCCCTAAAGACCAACATAAGACATATTTTGCTACAGAATGGGGCATATTTGCATTTCCTATAATGCTATTTGGGCTTAAAAATGTGCCTACTACATTTCAGTGGTTGATGTGTTATGTCTTTAAGGAGTTCCTACATAATAAATTGGAAGTCTACGTTGATTATTATGTGCTCATTCCAACATTTGACAGACACACATTCTTGAATTCAAACAAGTCTTTGACAAATGTCAAGAATATCAAGTCTGCCTGAACCCAGAAAAGTGTCATCTTATGGTCAAGCAAGGCAAGATTCTAGGACACATAGTGTCAAAGAATAGAATCTCTAAAGACAAAGAGAAAGTTAGAGTGATTGCAGAGCTACCTAAGCCAAAATTTGTCAACAAAGTACAAGCTTTCATGGGGCATTTTGGGTACTATCGATGCTTTATACACATATATGCAATTAGTGCAAAGCCTATATATGCCCTTTTGACTAAGTTTGAGTCGATCAGTGAATTTGATAAATCATTTAATGAACTTAAACAATGTTTGTGTTCAACCATAATTCTGATGACACCACATTGGAGTAAGCCATTCCATGTACATGTGGATGCATCCAATTATGCTATTGGGTGTGTGTTACCACAACCTACTAGTGAGTGTAATATAGACCTTCTTATATCATATGCAAGTAGGCAGTTGAATGTAGTTGAGAGAAACTGCACCACCATTGAGAGACAAGGATTAGGAATGGTTTATGCAGTAAAGAAATTCAGACATTATGTACTAGAAAATAAATTCAAGTTCCTCACAGAAAATCAAGCATTGTTATACCTAGTCAAGCCTTGTAACACGAGAAGATGGTTTCTACTATTAATGGAGTATGATTTTGAAGTGGTAGTCACAAAAGGAAGACCCATCTTAAAGTAGATCATCTCTCATGATTGATTATGGGAGAAGCCCCTCAAGGGATAGTGGATGACTTACTAGATGTATATTTGTTTAATCTTGAAGTAATGCCTAAATGGTCCCCACCAATTGTCCCTATTCTGAGATTTGACACAAGAACCCTCAAATCAGGATAAGAGAAAGGAAGCTAGCTAAGTCAAAAAGATATCAAATAATGAGAGGAACTATTTACAAATAGGATAATAAAAAAAATCCTTGCTTGTCGCATAGAGGAATTAGAGTATGATAAATGGTTGCAATTAGCACACATAGGTGCATTAGAGCAACACCATTCTCAACACAACACGCTATAGACTCTGCATATGTTAGGAGTGTACTTGCCTTTGATGGAAGTAGACATCTATAAGATATGCAAGGAATGCCTAATCTGTTGGGTCACACCACCCGTCGAGCATGGTACCCTATAGTATGTGGCACTTACACCAGAATGGAGTGAACCAATGATAACTTACTTGAAGAATAAGACATTCCCTCAAGGAATGACTTTGGCAAGACAAGGAGGTCTAGAGCCGGAAGCCCAAGACTAGACACTAATTGGTGGTAATTTGTACGAAAGGTAAAGAGATGGATATATGAGATAGTAGGAGAGGACTACCATATAGATGCAAGTTGTAAGGCTTGAACCTTCGACCTTGTCTTAGATAGTCTAACACCCCATCCGAATGGGCTACTTCAGTCGTTGCTAAAAGAACGGGTGCCTCTTTATATCGTCCAGAGTATCAATGACCCTCAGTCATAAGAGATTCAATTGGGACCTTATATAGGTCACAACGGCCTCGTGGCTAATGTAGAAAGCTAGTCCAACCTATTTCTATAGTGAGAGCAGGTGAAGAACATTAGAGATCAGTCGCATGAGGCTATTATCAAAACTCATATTCATATTGTTCCCCTGCAAAGAGGATTCATAAGCCATTTGGAAACTCTCTTAGATAACCTATGGGTGGCCATGCAAGACCCCTTCACCCATGCAAGAGGTTGGCGATCCTTTATGGACTTCCATAAGCATGCACCCACAATGCGTATTTACACATTAGAAGCCAAACGAGCTTGTTTAGTTTCCTATGAGAGCTACAAGAGGAAGAGGATGATTACACTGTCCAACATGGCATCTACAAGAGTTTGTCCTTTTTCATATGGGGTTTCTCAAAGAAAGAGGTATAACATTTCAAAGCACAGGTATGAAAGTTCAATTTGTTATTTCCCAAATTAATTATTGTAATATTCTATTCTTGGGAAAGAGAAAGGAAGAGCTTTAGGCAAAGCTCTTTGGGGAGTATGAGATATGTACTCTCATCTAGAGTCAAATATTCCTTCAAGTTACAAGAAACCGTAAGCTTTGGGCACCTCCAGAATATCCTACCTTCATAATTTACATATAATTTTCAGGAGCTATTTTGGACAAGTAGCCATTTTTGGAAAGGGAAATGAAGCGGGATTTTTCTTAGTTTGGTAGGAAAAATTATGCACACCTATAGTCTAGTGTATGGAATTCCATATAAGATCTAGAAATCCAAAATATGGCTCAGTATTATGGGAGTTTGAAGCTCCAAAAAACCCACTTCCATCACTGTTTGTAGAAAAAAATGCAGCACTTGAATCTAAGAAATGCCCATTTTGGAAGAGGCAAAAAGAGATGCACTAGCTATGGATGGATGGGAAAAAGTACATATAATGAGAGTTTGGTATATGGACTTATATGGAATTCATAATTGAATCATTAGATTCATCAAAATAATAAATTAAGGAGGAATTTTACTTCCTCAAAGAACCCCTTACTGCACTTTTTGGAAAAAATTCCGATGTTAACTTTTGCCAAACTCTACTTTTGGGAGTGTGAATAAAGTTCATTAAAGAGGATTTCCATGGATTATTGTATACGTACATGAGTTATGGTGTATGTATTACCATAGAGAACAAGAAAATCCAAGAGAAATCCACATTTGGAGTGGATTAGAAGCTTGCTAACAACTCCCATTTAAGTTTTTGCCTAAAAGTAAAAATCTTGATTTAGGCCTCTTTTCGGGAGCAAATTAGCATCCAAGAAGGGAGGATTTGGAAGGGTGAAATAGGCTTAAGCATCTTCATATATTACTCTCTAAGATTATGGAGAGAGATAAGGAATTTGGTTGATGGAAGAATGCTTTTGGGCACTCCAAATATCACATTTTCACACTTTTGCGAGCCCCTCCAACAGTCCACTAGTTTGGCATGTACCGATTGGAAAGGCCATATCTTGGGCTAGAAAACTCCAAATTGGATGTGCTATGGCTCTTTTCAAAGAGCAAAAGGTCATGATTTGAAAAGGAAATTTTTGAAATATATATTTTTGTAGGTCTGTACATGTCTGAAAAGTCTTAACAGTTTTTGGAAACTACCTTTCGGGAGCCATATCTTACAAACCAAGAAGGCAATTGAAGCAATTTCACTTTGAGACACTTGCACATGATATATGTTTCACTCTATGATCATTTTCAGGTCCTCAAATGGTTGTTATAGGTCTAAAGAAGGATTACAAATGCATTTTTCGGGTAAATTTGCATTATTTTGGTAATCATTTAACCATGCTTTATGTTTTGGGAAGTGATCCGATGTTTTTGGACACTTCAAAGTTTAGGATTCAAGGAAGAAGGTGCAAAAGTCTTGAAGCTCTTCGAGAAGGATTAGATGCATGAAATTCCAATACCAAATCATTTAGGGATATATGCTTTATATTTTCAGGCATCTTCCTTTATTTTATGGTATGTTCTATATGTAGATGCATGGATTGGAGTGCATCTATCCAAGTTGGTCATTGTTTTAGCTCTAAACATATGGACCAACATGCAAGAAGTACACTTTTTGATTGTTTGTAGGAAAGATGTTTGTACGAACTACATCGTTATGCAACAAAGAGAATTGTTGCTAGCATTTGTTTTTATGTTTTTGTAAGTTATGGAGTCCATGTCTGAGTTTATGGCGTGCATGCCATGGGCTTTCCAAGCCCTATGATGTTGGATGGTCTCTGTGCCATTGAGTTTATGGTTATAATTTTTTGGGATTCCATTTCCCTGGGGAAATGCTATCGAGATTTTTCCCACCTCATGGTGTTATATACGCACTTACCTTTAGGTAAGAATGTTATGGCATGGTAACATGCCTTTTCTGCAAACATCACTAAGGTGTTACCAGGCTTGTAATCATGTATTAGATGGACTTAGTACCATCACCATATTATAGATAAGGCAACTGCAATAGTAATAGGATCCCTACACATAATCCTTATGGATTTAGACCATATGATTTCTAAGGGGAAGAAGATATACCTTCACCATTAGGAATGTACACAAGCAATCCTATAGGTTATAGGAAGTTGCATACATGCACGGGAAATACATTTATGATAATCTCCAATATAGAGAAGATTTACTTGTCATCACAAGAGTCTCAGAGTATTATTATGAGACTACGAGGTATTATCAGGAATACTCAAAGAGTGACTAGTTTCACTCATACACCTCACTTGAGCAAGTAATGAAGTATTTCTAGTACACTATTAAGGAAACCAATTAGATGGGATCCGAGAGATGGGTTTCATGTTAAAGCATCGATGGGTGCTATGTGATTCGAGTGATGCTGAGGAAGGCCATAGGTATGACACTAGCTCTATGATATAGGGCATAGATCCCTTAGTTAGGAATATTTGGGATACCCAATACATATATGTATATGGCGATCTACAGAGAGGTACTTAGACCTTGTCTTGGTACCTAGGAACAAGTTAGTTTGGAATAAGAGAGGGATATCCATTGTCACATATTGTCACATGTTGACTAGAACCAAACTAACTAGTTCAAGTACATGGGACTCATTTGAGTCCACAGATATGAGTTGAGGATATGGGATTCATTTGAAAGCTATATAATCCATCACATATATGTGGAATATATATTCGGTTTAGTGTAGTTATGCGACTATGAATTGGAAGAAGGTTCCATTGGTATGGGATGGTGGAAATGACTTCCCCTTGAGCACTCTTCTTCTATGGCTAGGGAGAAAAAGACTCATCATTCATGGCGTCATGTCTCACTAGATCAGAGGAGATCTCTTAGTAGACATCTCCTTAGGATAGGGAGTTATCCTTCATAGTTTAGGGAAGATTTGTTCTTCCAATAGAGAATGTGATAGGTGATTTTATCACCATCGGTATCACATACTCATTTTGAGATTTTAAGGAAGGATCATTCCATTGCTTTGATTTGATCATATAGATTCATGTGTAGAGGATGGTTGGTAGAGATAACTCTTAGTATGGATACACATGTGATTATAGTATCATGTCATATCCTTGCTGACCATTTTCATAGAAGGCTTTGACTCGTATAAGGAATTTATTTTCTCCACTTTTCACTACATACACCTTGATTAGTTATGGGAGATTTATTCTCCATCTTTATAGGATTCTATATTATAGGGGTTATGTATTAGTTATGGAAGAGAGGACTAAATGAATTCACAAGTTTCTCTTTTAAGGAAAGGAGAAAGTGGGAATTATAACTTAGAGATTGATGAGAGATCTCATTTTAGCTTAGTGGTCTCACTTTAGCTCATGTTCTTTAAAAGAGAAAAAGGAAAGGAAAACATGATTTTTTCATAGGAGAAGAACGGAGTATGCTTTGCTTTAGAGAGAAGAGATGTTTAGAAAAAATCCCTTAGTTTTTATTTCAAAAGAAATCTATTTACTCTACTTTTCAATGTAATTTTCCTTCACATGGGAGTTTGATTCTCCATTATTTTAGAAGGAAAAATATGGAGAACGTATGTGCAAGTTCACAATTATGGATGAGTAGAGCAATTCGATTCAGAATCCCTTTCAAAGGCAAAGGGAAAGTGGAATAGAGTCCACTACGAGAGCTCTTTTCCTAAGATGAGATTACACACAGAGAGAGAGAGAGAGTCAGAGTTTTACTTTCTCATGTTTAGATGGCCTAGATAAGAGTGGCACTCTTCTATCAAAGACAAGAGGGAGATCAATTAATCATGATGGTTAGATTGAGTCTCACATGTAGACTCTAGAGAGAAGCAATTATGCTATTTTCAGTGATGGTCCTTCACTAGATGGGATGATCTAGATATTAACATTAGTGAGAGTGGGAGTAGAGATATGACCCTTCTCTTTAGTGTTTCTAGGAGATAGGGAGATATCTAACCTATTTGGATACCAAAATCTTAGTTGATGCTTCATCATAAGGATGATGTGTGAGCATCAATTAGGAGGATGGGTAGTTAGGGACTATCTGAATCTCAAAAGGAATGCTTTTTGCATTCATATGGCAAACTACAGGGAAGATAATATTTTAGAATTTGCACTAGTGCTAACAGATGCTCTTCCAATAGAAGTTAGTCTAGTGGTAAAGGATGACAAACCACAAACTTTTTGGTTAGTGAAATGTAAAGATTGCATTTTACTACCAAGAAATTCTTATATATGAGCTAGATGATGGATTTGCATAGTTCACAAATTAGTTTAGATTAAACTATTACTTGTGATTACAATCAAGGTTAGGAAGACCTAGAGTGGTATTAGGACAATCTTTGATTTAGTCCTAGATGGGTTTGGAGTCACTTGCTATGGGACTTTGTTTTATATTTCATAGGATTTTATGGTTTATGATCTCCATTATGGTATGGTGAAGCCTATAAGCTTGGCACTTTACACCTTCTTTTTGTATTACTACTCCATTGAGGATACATCATATAGACTTAGGTCATTTTGATGATGTTATATGTCATGGGAGTGACAATTTGGAAGTTGAGTGAACATGGGAGATAGTAGACACCACTAAGAGGGTTTCCCACCTTTAAGATGATCTCATACAAGGCTTCTTAAGGGGAAGGATATGGGGAAACAACACACAAAGATGACCATGTACATAGAGTACATGGGGTTCAGGGGAGTTTGAGCACTTTCTTCTACCACTACTAACATTTCATTTATATTTTCAAGGACGAAAATATTTGTAAGGGGAAGGAAATGTCACATGATATTATTATGAGTAGAGGAATAAAAGAGAGGTAGCCTCACTAACAAAAGAGCATCTTGGGCATGGCTGAGAGGTTGAGCTAATGTAATCTCTATGTGTGTATGTTGTGGGTTGTTCGCGAGCATACCTTGCAGCAAAAGGTATGTGCAGACTTCAACATTAGGCCAATGGATAGGATGAAAGTACTAAGACAATCCTTTGCAATGTAGTGACTAAACTCGTAAACAACAAACATTCAGATGGGGACAAACAGTTACATCATGTTGTTTGGGCGTATTGAAGTGCCTACGAGACAGTACTCAATGCAACTCCCATTCATATGGTTTTTGGTCAAAATGCAGTGCTTCCCTTGTATTTTTTGATACCCATCCTTAAGGTTTCACAAGAGCATCAAAGGACTGGCTCTGAGTTATCATCAAGGATAATGGACTTAGAATGATTAGAAGAGACTCAGTTAAAAGTAGTAGTAAGAATATATGCAACCAAGAAGAGACAAAAAGCCTATTTTGATGCACATGTAATGGACAAAGGGTTGAAAGAAGGATACTTATTCCTATTCTAAATGTTGAAAAAACATTCACAAAAGCTAAAGAAATTTGGTTATGGACTTATGAATATAAATTAGATTTCAACGAGTGGAGCGATACAATTAGCCACTTTAGAAGGGGAGATAATGCTTAATTATATTAGTGGCTCTAGAGTCAAACTTTATCAAGAACCTCTCATCAAGGACATGCTAAGATGAGTCATGCTGGCAAAGAAGTGCAAAGATGAAGAGAAAAGAATAAGAAAAGAAGCTCAAGCAAAGGCCTTAGAATGCATTAAACATATGAAATTAAGAAGACAACGACTAGGGAGGGAACATTATAATCAATAAGAAGGCCTCCAAGTCAACCCATGCACCAATGTAGAAGCCCCTTGATATCCTATTGCAATGTTTCAAAAAAATTCAACTACTTATCCTAGCATAGGGGATAAGATATCATTCATTATGGTTATGAGAAGGCAAGGCAATACTCTCAAGGAGATTAGGGTGCTAATTGATTCAAGTGCTACAACTAGTGCCATTAGGTGGTCTCACTCTAAAGACATGGGACTAGAAATGCATCCTATAGAGGCATACCTCATAGGGATCGGAGGCATGGAAACCCCTTGCATGGGTGAGGTGGACCTTCTTATTGTCATAGAAGATGTAACCTTGATGGTGAAGCTCCTAGTTTTTCATGATGATGACCTGATACAACCATTGATTCTTAGCCAAGATTGTTTATATGATCACTCGGTGGACTTAAATCATAGAAAATGCTCCCTTCATGTTGGGATAGCAGGCTAGCAATGAGTGATATCGCTAGAGTTCCCTAACTACTCCCACATAGAGGAAGTCAACCCTTGCACCCACATAACTGAAGCAAAGGAGGACCAAATGATCTTTGATCAAATCCTCCAACCAGCGAATACCCTCTCTAGACAAATGGGGACTAGCCATGGCTAATGGAGTAACCAAAATGTCTTCCTCTCCTTCCTTGGACAAATGGGAACCATCAGCAGACAAATGGGCACCATAAACCCTTCCGATCAACCTTCCACATGTACTGCATGCCTACCTAGATCTATTGTACAGAATGCCTTACATCCTAATGGGCAGCGCAAGCGTTGGAACTCCCTTCTTTTCCAAGGCAAAGTTTCCACCTGACCTCTCAACCACCACCTTGGACAAGTCAACCATGATTTGGACATCTCAAATGATGACCAATCCAGACTACCCCTTGGAAGTAGTGCAAGCATCCAAATGTGATGGACCCTTGTGGGTACCCAAGGGTCAACAATTATCAACCATCTCCTCTAGTTCAGTACAAGAAGTCAAGAAAATGTAGAACCAACCTCGATGCTCAACATCACCTAGACATTCTCATGAGAATTTGACAAGTCTAGGTACCTAAGAAGTATTTGAGGACCAAGCCCAACACCACTCAAATTTGGGTGCCTAAGGCTTGTTTTGTAGCTCAAAAACCAAGCCATGTAATAGCCAACCCTCCAAAATCACATTCCTCACCTCCCAATCCATCCTTTGTATCCAATCAAATGAACCGTTTCCACCCACCACTCACTAGGAAATGGATGTGTGAATGCCCCCTAAACCCTCTATCCCCTCCATTGTACAATATCAAACCTCATGAAGCTAACCTTTCTCCTTGTAATAACTCACTAACACCTAATCGGTGTAACATCAAAACTTACTAAATCACTATCATAGTTAATGAAATATCTCATGATATGATATGTATGTATTATTCAATACATGTAGGAAGTCTAGAGCCATGCATTAGCCAGTGAGAAATCATTGCGAAATCACCTCACAACACAACTATGTTTGTGGTACATCAGTTATGGAAAGGGATTGTCGCCTTGCTTTTTGGGATCAAGATTAATTTCCATGCTAATGTGTTATCCTTTTGTATAGCAAATCTTTTGCACAAGTACTCAAGATCAACATGAAAGTTGAATGGTGTTCAGATGCCGGCACTAGCGTATGAGTAGTGGACTTTTAAAATTTGCTAGTGGAGACCCATCCTTCAAGTATACCTTAGGAGTTTCAAGCTTTAATGGGGCTAATGCCAAAAGTAAGGGAAAGCATAGCCAGAGTTGGTCTAGATGTTTTTGCTTTTTCGATACCAAATTTAGAAGCTATGGCACTAAATACGACATTTGATTTTGAAATGCATGATGCCTTTTCAGCGAATTTCAATTATTAGAGGCTCAATTCTTTTCAAAAGAGTATGAACGCTCTATCTATCCTAGTTCCCCATCAGAAATTTAGGGTGAGCAAGCTATGTCGAGTCCAGAAGATGAAGACAAATAGTGATGGAGGATGATGAGGAGGAGGATGCAAGTGAACAAAGCCAAGAAACACAAGCTGAGGGTCATCAAAACCAAGATGAGAGGCAACTAAAAACTCAAGGAAACATAAGAACTCGAGGATGGCACCTTCGACGTAGCCACATACACCATTGCAATTCAAAGATTATACAAAAATATGCAAGATGCTTGGATGAGAAGTCAGATCATGGAACAACAGCATAAGGAAATTCTATGACAAGAACTCGCCAATAGTGGATTCGAGGCCACTTTTGTAAATGCTTTTAATGAACTAGTTCAAGCAATGGGCACAGTCAAAGCATTAAACTTCCTCAAGTGCAAGCCCCTACCTCAATTCGATCCTCGTAGAGTACGATTAATATCACAACCAGGAGAGTATGTTCATGTATTAGTCAAGACACATGCCTCCATTCATCAAGAAGCACAAATCATGGTAGAAACACCAATTTGAGATGACACCATCATAATCAACATGCCATTCCCCCATCGACATCCCTACCCATCCAAGCCTCAGACATTGCCTCTATGACTAAACCCAATATTCAATCACATGTACATCACATTTCACATGTACACCCTAGCTCATCTTCATTTGATCATCCCATTTCTAGTTTAGGATCACAAGAATAGATTTATATATTCCTCACCACTTCCACAACATCATCAACATCATTCACCACATCAACTTTCCAACCAATAGCCATCAATCCTTTCCTAGCTTGGCCCGTTTCACCTATTCCCTTCCCTCAACAACGTTTCCTCATGCCCTATATTCCAATTAATCTTTCTTCGATGCTATCCAACCACTAGCAAACGACCTCAACCATCTCATTCTCATCAATCAGTGTCCGAACCCATCCGCATAACATATTCATCAACCTCTATAAATCCCATATTTACACCAACACAATCACCCACGTCACACCACTTTTCACTATCAAGTCACTAGATCAATTTTCTAGTGATATGGATATCTCATCACCCACTCCACCTCCACTCACAACGTTGAGGTCCATCATCAGGAATCACACACCCACTTCCATACACTTCTCCACCATCACCATTGCATCCACACTTCCTTACCCGACCCCCATTCCTACTGCATTACACACTAAACAACATCCCTCTTTGTGAACCCCATCATTATTTTCCTCTTCCACTATAGATATTGCTTTTCAAAAAAAATTTCCTATATGCATCAAGTTAGAGAAGAATTTGTACATAGTTCCAACATGGATACATGGAAAACTAGATGTATTCTCATGGTACTTGATAGATGGAGCTTGAAGGTGACTGGATTAATCTTGGCCAAGATAGTGAATGGACCAAATGTTTGATGATCTAACTTTGCACAAGGCCTTGAAGTTTGCAAATTGTTTCTGAGTAACCATAATTTATCCCCAATTTGTTATGATGGATTTTGAATAGAATGTTGATCCGCATAGTAGTTATATTTTTCTTGAGCTTTATGGATCTCTTCCTTGAGGTATTTGTGAATGTCCATCAAGTACTAGGCCTTGTCTTTGGCAGCTAGGTTCATGACATGATTTGAGAGTTGTATATCCATCCTTGGGTGTTGTCCATAATTTGCAAAAGAAGGGAGTCTGCGTAGTAAACACATGAATAGTAGTATTATACGCAAAATTTGCTAAGGGTAAAATCTCAAAGGAATCATATTAATGATAGTTGCTGGTGCAATGGAGATATTGCTCTAGGATTTGGTTCACCCGTTCTATTTTTCCATCAATCTAGAGATGATTTGCTGTAAATAGTTTAACTTGAACACCAAGGACCTTGCAAAGACTATTCCAAAAGCTAGATATGAACTGAGGACCTCGATCAGTGAGAATATCATCAGGAAACCATGAAGCCTAAAGATGTATTTGAGAAAAATTCTAGCAGTAGATGAACCTCTAACTACCTTGTAGTTGGAATGAACTGTGCCATCTTTGTAAAGCTATCCACAATAACAAGAATGGCATCATACTTATCTAACTTTGGTAGATTTGTGATGAAATCCATAGACAATGAAGGTTGCAAGAGGCCATAAGGTTTATGTTAGGGTACCTTAGATCTATCGCAAGTATCAGAGGTTCGGATATATTCTCTGACTTTCTTCCACATTTGAGGCCACCAAAAATCCCTTGACATGAGTTCTAGTGTTTTATTCAATCCAAAATGTCCTTTTGCGAGGTTTTCATGAAGTTGTTGAAGTACTTTGATCCTAGGCTTTCTTGGAGGGACATACAATAGGTTCTTATAGAGTAGTAACCCATCCTTTTCCTAAAATTCATTTACTTCTTGGATTTTTCCTTCTTGAGCTTTTTGTTTAATGTTACAAAACAACTCATCTTGTGGTAGATTCTCATGGATCAAATGATTCAATGCTGAATCTTCATGATGGCTTGAATAGATAGCTACTAGCTGGAGATGCTCACGCTTGAGTAATACACTCTCTTGTTGATCAAAGGACTCTTCACCCTTCTTTGGTGCAAGGTAAGATCTTCTAGACATGGCATCAGACTCACAATGTTGATGTCCTGGACAACATGCCATGACAAAGTCGAATCTAGATAGAAAATTACTCCATCGAGATTGCCTTCTATTGAGGATGTGGGTGGTCATAAAATACTCTAAGTTCTTGTGATTTGTATACATAGTAACTTTGTGAGTTGCTCCTTCTAGATGGCGATGCCAGGTATCAAACATGTCTACTATGGAAAGAAGTTCTTTATCATGGATTTCATAGTTAATTTTTGGAGGGGAAATTTTCCTTAGTGATATGCAATTGGATGTAGGTGTCCATCACCTCCATATTGGGATAGAATGGCCCCTAGGGCAAAGTCTAATGCATCTGTTTTAGGAAGAAGGGTTTGCCAGAATCATGATGAACTAGAATTGGGGTAGTAGTGAATGCTAATTTCAAGGTCTGAAAGGCTTTTTCTACTTCTCCGTCCATGAAAATTTTGAGTTTCCTATAAGCTTGATAAGAGGTGTCACCATCTTGGAGTAATCTCTATTGAATACCCTGTAAAAATTGGCAAACCCTAGAAAACATTGTACATCTCGAACACGAGAAGGTATTTGCCAATCAAGGATTGTCTTGATCTTCTTAGGGTCCATAAAGATTCCTTTCCTTGACGCAATGTACCCTAAAAACTCTACTTATGTCTGATAGAAAGAGCACTTCCCAATTTTGCATATAACCCTTTTCTCTTAGTTTCTCTAGGACTATCTTTATGTGACATTCATGATCTTCTAGATTTCTGGAGAATATCAAGATATCATCGAGATATATTACCACAAAAGCATCTAAATATTCTCGAAAGATATCATTCCTCATATCTTGAAAGACTACCATTTGTGAGACCAAATGACATAACTACATATTCAAAGTGCCCATATCTTGTTCGAAATGCTATCTTCCATTTGTCTCCTTCTTTGATCTTGACAATTGTATGCTCCTCAAAGGTCAATCTTTGTGAAGAACTTTGCTTTTCGAAAGGCGTTCCAAGATCTCTGATAAAAGTGATAGAGGATATATGTTCTTTATGGTGACTTTATTCAACCAACGATAGTCCATACACTTTGAAGAGTTCCATCCTTCTTCTTTACAAATAGGATAGGGGCTCTTGCAGGAGATTTTGATTGTTTGATAAACCCCTTGCCTAGATTCTCATCAATATTCTTACGCAATTCTATAAGTTCCTCTGGGAATAGTCTATAGATTGGCCCAAAGGATGGTTGTGCTCCCTCACGAAGTTTCATGGCACAATCATAAGGTCTATGCTCTAGGAGAATATCTACATTCTTTTTTTCAAAAACACCTTGAAAACCTTAGTATTGGTCGGGTAAGTTCATTGAATCGTCTTTCTTGGGCTCTTGAATTGGTATGGCATAGATCATATATGTCGGTTCCTTCCTTATTGCATGTATCAACGCTTTGGCTTCGACATATGTAGGGTTCATCTGCATATCTCGACGGGCGATTTTATTCTTTTCCCAATTAATTTCAGGATTATGTTTCTTTAACCAAGGCATTTTGATGATAACCATATTTACTGGACCAGATATTACATTGAAACATACGTGGGAATCATTGTCACCAAGGTGTACTCTTAGTGGTGTGGTTTATATGGTTATATTCCCAGATGCTAGAGGTTCCATCTACTACTTTAGCTACTATTGGTTTGTTCTTCCGAAGTACTGGAATTCCATGTTTCTTAACTAGCCCTTCATCAATGAAACTTGTTATCCCTCCTCTGTTTCTCTTGTGGTGTTGGAGGCTGGAACCTAGTTACATCTATTTGCATAGGTTTGGGCATAGATTCATCTCTAGGAGTGGGCTAGAAGGGTTTCCATTGGCGAGGTCTTCCTTCTACTTATTTCTCTTGTTTCCTTTCAAAAAGGCAGTTATCCCATTGAATAGCTTGGTTGATGTATTCATTCAATGTCTTAACTGCTAGCATCACGAGTAGAAGGTCCTTCACATCATCTCTTAAGCCCCATCTAAATTGTCTTATGAAATAATCTTCGTGCCAACTAAGGTCATATATCAACTGCCTAAATTTTGATGCATAGGTAGAGGTAGGGCAACTACCTTGGCGTAGCTTTCGAAGTTTTTTTGCCACTCGACTTGTGTCTGGATCTCCAAATGTGGCGGTGAGTTCTCCAAGAAACCCCTCATAGTCATGAAGTACTGCCATATCCTTCTCCAAGATTAGGGTGAACCATGATAATTCTTGACCATAGAGCAAGGTTACAATAAAACAGGCCTTGGATGCATCATCAGGGTATCTATCAGGCTGCATATGGATGTAGAATTTGACTTGTTGCAAGAATCCTTGGAACTTTGTGCAATCACCATCGACCTTTTTTTACCCGCATAGGAAAAATAGTAGAAGAATATATAGCTGATACAAGAAGTCCCACAACCTAGGACTAATAGGTATAGATAACTCAGCTAGAGATGATACAGGAGATCCCACAACCCAGGATTGTAAGTATGGAGCAAGATCTCTAGATTACAAGAACTCCGTTTAGGGAGATGAACTAGCTACAAGAAATAATTGGAAAGGATCTCGTACTACAAGATTGAAATAGGAGAAGAGAGTATGTCCAAGATACAAGACTAGACAAGACTAGACCAAGAGACAAGACTAGAATTGGAA
The DNA here is from genome assembly GCA_020310875.1 of Ceratopteris richardii. Lineage (NCBI taxonomy): Eukaryota > Viridiplantae > Streptophyta > Polypodiopsida > Polypodiales > Pteridaceae > Ceratopteris > Ceratopteris richardii. Next base: position 78,850,119 of record CM035408.1, on the reverse strand, counting down.
CTAGAACTTGAAATTACTTACTTGGTGATTGGGACTCCTTGAGCTCCCAAGACTGGCATTGGCAAGACTAATTATGTATGTGACCAAGGCCTCCTTATCTAGGGTTTCAAGGGTGGTCCCAAGGGCGGTTGTGAGCTGATAACGTGATAAATGATGTCAGCAATTCAAACAGGACCTTTGTATCTCATAATTTAGCAAATAGATAGTCAACCTTAGAATTTTGGCACGTTCCAAACACAATGGAAGAATTGGTTTCTCTTAATTCTGAACCAATCATGAGATATAGGATTCAAATGGTTTATGAGGTTCAAGATGGTTTCCTTTGTCCATGACATCTTCATAAGGACATCATTATCAGGCCTTACAACAAAGAACCATTCAATCACAAGCCAATCTCAACTCACTCACAATTGACGATGCATCTCTAAATGCATGTCATCAAGAACTTTGTGAAATGCCCAATAAACAAGAAATATGGGACTCCTATGATGCAACTTAACTGCAACTAAAGAAGAAAACCAACACTAACAAGTATAGAACCACGCGAAATTTTGAAGCCGCACTAGACCACGCAGAGGAACCTAATAGTCCTAGTCACTTCAAGGTTATTCCCTCAAAGGCCATGCAAATGTTATTGGAGGACCATGCATGTCTTCTTGAAGATTATGAAAACTTCACCAAGAAATACCAGACACTCAGAAATGATAATGCCACTTTACAACATAGAGAACCAACAACCCCACCTACCACAAAGTAGTCACACCATGAAAACTCTTGAGCAATTGAACACCTTAAGGGCACATGTGTTAGAATATGAACCTCAAGTAATAGATAACTCAAAGATCCCCTGGCTTGAATCACCACCCGACATATGAGAGGTATTAGCAAGTGATGCTGATCTTGTTTATGTGAGAATAGATGAGAAGGTTGTTGATATTTTCACTAAAGTGCTTGGAGCTGAGAAGTTGAAGAAGTGTCTGAAGATGTTTGGATTACAAGACATGATGTTGAGCTTGAGGGGGAGTGTTGAGATATCAAGCTCAACATGTGATGATCCAAGATGACACATATCACCTTTTTATTTTTGAAACATGTATAATGGTCACACCGGTATATGTCACAGATACTTCATTGAGCTTTACTAGATTTCTCTACCGAGAGTGATGGCACATTGTTTCTTGCTAGCTCACTCATTTGTGGACATTAGGATTTTATTTATGTACTATTCTTTATATATTGCACTCATTATATTTTTGTATTAGGTCATTCCTGTACATTATCTTTATATAATAGACGAAGAGGAAGATCATTCTTCCCTGTGTCAATCTATGTGTGCTTCTCTTTGCGTGTGAGAGTGTGTGAGTGAGCTCTCTTCCTAATCTCCATTCTCATGAAAATACAAACATACATACATACATACATACATACATACATACATACATACATACATACATACATACATAAATACATACATACACACATACATACATACATACATACATACATACATGCATACATACATACATATGTACATACATATGTGCATACATACATACACACATACATGCATACATACATACATGCACACATACATACGTACATACATACATACATACATACATACATACATACATACATACATACATACATACATACATATGTATGTATATATTATGTATGAATGTATGTATGTATGTATGTATGTATATCTGTATGTATCTATGTATGTATGTATGTATGTATGTACATATGAATGTAGGTATGTATGCATGCATGCATGTATGTATATATGTACGTATGTATGCATGCATGCATGTATGTATGTATGTATGTATGTATGTATGTATGTATGTATGTATGTATGTATCTATGCTATGTATGTGCATATGCATCATGTATGCATGCATGTATGTTGATAAGTATGTATGTATGTATGTATGTATGTACCTAGGTATGTACATTTGTATGTATGTATGTATATATGTATGTATGTATGTATATAAATATGTACATACGTACATATATACATATGTATGTGTATATATGTATGTATGTATGTGTATATATGTATGTATGTATCTATGTATGTATGTATGTATTGATTTATGCATGATAGCATGTATGTATGTATGTACGTACATACATACCTTTGTTTTTTTGTTTGTTTGTTTGTTCATTTCTATGTATGTATGTAGCTATGTATGTAGATATGTATATATGTATGTATGTATGTATGTATGTATGTATGTATGGGTGTGTGTATGTATGTATCATGGGTGTATGTGTATGTATGTATCATTGGTGGATGTGTATGTATGTATCATCGGTGTATGTGTATGTATGTATGCACTTATGTTTGTTTGTGTGTGTATATGTATGCATGTGCCTGTGAGGGACGTAAGATCCATTATAAGTGACAAATATATGAAGACTTTTACAAGAGTGGGCCTCACAAAGAAAAGAGATGACATACAACACATCATGTCTCCTTCTTAAATAGAAACCTCTTGAATTATACATTCCACATGAATAATGGTATCTCCACCGAACTCTACATCTTTTATTCCCATTTGCAATATTCTTTACTTTTTTTTTAGGTTATTTGTTTTATTTCGATTTGCACTAATATGCATCAATTAATTCAAATGTTGTATATTAGTGTTTATACTATCATACAGGAATTAGTACAGCTGGATTTCAAGCTCATAAAGTTGATGTTCTTTTGGATAAGTCCAATCAAATATAAGCTTCCTATAGGAGTGAAGCTGATTGAAATAAATAAAAATACGTGAGACTTAAGAGGAGAAACAAAGCACGCTAAAAGTATGAACGAATAAATAAAATTCTCAACAAAAGTTATTTGTTGCTTCTATATCCATCACGTTTATTCCTTGGATGGAATCAAAATACTGGGTTAAAGTAATTGAGTACAACTTAACAACAATACGAAAAAGAAAACACGCACACACACACGCATCATAATATTGATATATTTGTATAGTGGAGACAATCATACGTGGGAGAAGGGATATATACCATAAAGCTGAGTTGGCATCACCCAAACATGCACAAGGTTGAATCCAAAAAATAATTTCATAGTGCTCTCGTACATATCTCGTTGGTTTATATCGTGAGAACGATCGTACATCCTTGAGGATGTAATATCAAAGTGATAACATATAAAGTAGATTTTTGTCTCCAAAATACTCAATTTTAATCAAGATTTACTTGTTTGAGAATAAACAAATCTTCGATATGAAGACATGTACATTTGGTATGTATATAAGTTTGAAGATATATACATTTGATATGAAAACATATGCATTTGGTGTGGTTGATTGTAAGGCAATTTCTAAGCCATTAGATCTGAATTTCAAGTTGGATAATAGATTAGGTGGAACATTGGCAAATGCTACCATGTACAAGAAAATTATGGGAAGTTTGATATATCTCACAATTACAAGGCATGATCTAAGCTACATTGTTGGACTTGAAAGTCAATTTATGCATGTTCAAAGGAAACCACATTTAGATGCTTTGAGATGCACTCTACGATATGTGAGTGCTACTTTGGATTTTGCATTGTTTTATGAAGTTGGTGCAGAAGTGTACGTTCATGGATATGCTGATGTAGATTAGGCTATTAGTATTCTAGATAGAAGCTCTACTAGTTGCTTTCTTTTCTCACTTGGAAGTGTAGCTTTTATATGGAGTAGTAAGAAGCAACCCACTTGCTTTGTCGAGTAGAGAGGTTGAGTATAGAGGTGCTTGATAGAGATGCTACTTATAGATTTAGGTATGGAAGTGAAAAAGCCTATCATCATCTATTGTAATTATCGTAGCAACACCTTGATTTTCATGCTAAACAAATCATATCAAGGTACATTATCATTTCATTAGGGAAAAGGTATAAGTTGGTGATATTGATCTTGTTTTTGTGAGGACAGATGAGCAGGTTGTTCATATTTTAACTAAAGCACTTGTAGCTAAGAAAATGAAGAAGTTTTGAAAGATGCTTGGATTATGAGACATCATGTTGAGCTTGAGGGGTAGTGTTGAGATATCAAGCATTGCACTAGTTATATTGTTGTATTAGGTCATTCTTGTGCATTATCTTTTATAATAGATGAAGAAGAATATCATTCTTCCTTTCCTCAATCTGTGTGTGCCTCTTTTTGAGTGTGAGAGTGCGTGATTGAGCTCTCTTCCTAATCTCCTTTCTTGTGATAATGCATACATACATACATACATACATACATACATACATACATACATACATACACACATACATACATACATACATACATACATACATACATACATACGTACATACATACACATGTATGTATGTATATATGTACACTACAACATATGAGGGGCATACTGATGCGGCTTATACCGACGGTCACTCGCGACGCCGGTATAAATGTCGGAAAACATGACTTAAAGATACCGACGGTCAAGTGACTGTCGGTATGACCGTTTTAAATGGATCGTCGGTGTGCTCTGCAGAAGTGGATATAAGCGTTGGTATAAGGGTCGGTATGAGCATCGGTATAAGCGTTCGTATAAGCATCCGTAATTTACAGGAAGTTATCGATGCCCATACCTGCGCCCATACCGGCACCCATACCGACGTGCATACCGAGGCCAACTTTTAAACATACCGGGAACCCGAGAGCAAAACTTCACTTTTTTACGCATGTTTGAGTACTGTTTGTCTTCTGTCGAACTTGCGCATGCAAAGCCAATTGCGAGATGCATTGTCTTGTGCACACACACACACATAGAGATCTCTCTCTCTACACACACACACACACACTCTCCCTCGGTTTAGATCTGAGATGATCTTTGTAAGTAGTGCGCATACTGGTGGCCTTTGTCTTTCTCTATGCTTTAGGTCTTATAATTTCTCTTCTCTTTGATTTTGTAGAAGTTCTTTGGCATCAATTTTTTGGAATTCAACGATAGGCGACCTACATTATGCTTTGATGACAACGATCCAAAAGAGGGACATACTTGTAAGTGATAGTTTTATTGTCTATTGATAGAGAGAGAAAGAGAGAGAGAAAGAGAGAGAGAGATGAGAGAGAGAGGGAGAGAGAGAGAGAGAGAGAGAGAGAGAGAGAGAAAGGAGAGAGTGAGAGAGAAAGAGAGAGAGAGTGAGAGATAAAGAATGATGAAAAGAAAGGAAGATAGAGATAGGAAAATAGAGCATACATGCACACACATACATACACACACATACACATCTACACATTTACACATGCATACATACACACACATACATATATACACATGCATATATACACATAGGAAAATAGAGCATACATACACAGACACATACACACACACACACATCTACAGATTTACACATGCATACATACACACATACATGTACACACATGCATGCTTACATACACACACATATACACACATGCATGCTTACATACACACATATACACACATATACACACATGCATGCACACGCACACATACAAATATACATACATGCATACATACACACACATATGCATACACACACACATGCATATACACATAGATACACACACATATATACACATGCATACATACACATACATACACACATACACACATACATACACACACATACACATATACACACATGCATGCATACATACACACACATACACATATACACACATGCATACATACACATAGCAAAATAGAGCATACATACACACACACATACACACACACACACATCTACACATTTACACATGCATACATACACACATACATGTACACACATGCAAGCTTACATACACACACATATACACACATATACACACATGCATGCATACACACACATACAAATATACATACATGCATACATAGACACACATGCATATACACATACATACACACACTTATATACACATATACATACGTACACATACACACACATACACACATACATGCACACACATACATACACACACATACACATATAAAGACATGCATGCATACATACACACATACACATATACACACATGCCTACATACACATAGCAAAATAGAGCATACATACACACACATCTACACATTTACACATGCATACATACACACATACATGTACACACATACATGTACACACATGCATGCTTACATACACACACATGTACACACATGCATGCTTACATACACACATATACACACATGCATGCATACACACACATACAAATATACATACATGCATACATACACACACACATACATAAGTTAGATGCTGAGGAGTGGCATCTGATTCACGACGGGTAGTAGCAGACTCCTGATCGATATTGCTAGCAGCGAGATGCCACAGCCACACGTTTAGATATGGTTGGGCTGTCACATTTGCGTAGTGGCGGATATGACACGATGCATCATGAGTTTGTAAGTATCATTTCATTTATTGAATTTATTTGTGTTAAGTTTCTCATGTATGTTCCTCTAATGTTTTGTATATTTGTTGCAAGAGCTGGCAATGGGTCGTCCTCGAACACGAACGGAAGAGTCTTACGAATATCAACACGGATTGACTACACTATTGGAGGACTTGGAGGGAGGCGGTGCGGTCGTTTCATGGGAGCGTTTGCGATGAGGTGATTAATTTATAAATTTGGTTTTTACTTGTTGTTTGTAATTTCATGTGAATTTATCTCATTCCATTAATGTTCTTTTTTGCAAGACTATTGATATGGAATATTCTTTGCATGTGTATGGCGGTGGCACACCAAAATTTTGTATTTGATTTTTATATGGAAATGCATTGCTTTGCCACATTCTGTAAAAGCGTCATATATGACAGTGGTTTGCCACACTCTTTTACATGCTTCATTTATGAAATATATCACTTTCTTTGTACATGGTTCATGGTTCATTTTGATTATCTCTTTGGTGTCCAATAATATTCTGTTTTATGAAATCATATTTCGGTTGACATTAGAGTACACATCACATGTACTCGGTTTTTTTTTTGGGCAGAGTGTATTGTCGTTTGTTAAGCAACATCATGGTAATGTTGCTGTAGCAAAAAACAACACACTCTGCCCAAAAAAAAATTTGCAGATATGATCGTCGCTATATGCGACGGTACTCCCAGTAATGTCATCGGAATAAGCGTCGGTACACCCAGCGGGCACCGGTATACGCATTGGTGCACCTAGCAGAGGCATTGGTATGGGCGTCAGTACGAGCGTCGAAATTACCGATGCTTATACTGACGCTCATATCGACACCCATACCAACGCTTATACCGGCGCTATAGTATCGACGTGCATACCGACAGCTACACCGATATCGCGGCAAAAATAGCTGCATTCATTTCCCTCGGTAAAAACCTCCGTATATAGCCAATCTATTGTAGTGGTATGTATGTATGTATGTATGTATGTATGTATATATGTATGCATGCATGTGTATGTGTGTATGTATATATGTATATACATACATATGTATGTATGTACATACGTATGTATGTATGTATGTATTCATGCATGCATGTTTGTTTGTTTGTATGTATGTATGTACATACGTACATATGTGTGCATGTATGTATCCTTCTTTTGCAAGTAAAGCAAACTATTGAAGTTCAAGTGACAAAAATGAGCATGCCAAAGCTCCATTTCAGCCATGGAAGAAGTATGAGCAACCAAATCATTCGAGACAGCCCTCCTTTATGTATCCATGCGATACAAAATATTACATAATGTACGAGACATCACGATAACATTGCCATTGCTGAAATCATGAACCATACACTTATCATCAACAAAGTGTACATGAATTCCAGCTTTGGGAATCAATGGAACTGAAATTAAGTTCTTCTTGATACCAGGCACATACAATGCATTGTTCAAGAGAATTACACCTCCATTTGTAGCCGTAAGCTCAATTTCGCCTACTACAATGATAGGATAAGAGGCATTGTTTGCACACACCACATGTCCTCCTTTGGGTGCATCTTTCAAAGAGGCCAAAAATCTTTTGCATGATGTTATGTGCTTTGAAGCACCACTATCAAAGAACCAATCCAAATCAGCCTCACTCACAACCGTTCATTTAGAATGCAAAGAAGCACCATAATGACATGTAACAACACATGCCCAAAAATCTTGAGTCATGTTAGCTTCATCATTCTTTGCATTTGCTGAATTTTCAGCAATAGACATGCCGGATTCCTTCTTCTTTTCATTGCGTTTAGCAAGCTTTCTACATTCATCAATAGTATGACTAGCCTTTTGGCAATATTTGCATCTCTTCTTCTGTTTCAAATTGCCATCATTAAGGGAATGAGTGGAAGAGGAAGATTGAGGCTTTGGTTTTGATGAACCCAAAGTTGAACCATACTTACTTTTCCCGTTTTGTGGGATAGCAAGTGCTTGTGTTCCCTCAATCAAACCACTCTTATTCAATCTAGATTGCTCTTCTTGCAAAAGAAGAGACACAACCTCATCAAATGCATACATACTAGGATTTCCTTTTGCAACCAAACAAAGTATAGTAGCAAAGCTTTGAAACGATTCCAGCAATCCTTTCAACAATGTACAAATGAGTGATGCATCCAGAATGATCTCATCCATGTTTTCCAATTGCTCTTTCACGTCCTTGATGCGTGTCACATACACATCCACCGACTCATTTTCAGCCATACATACATACTCAAGTTGCTTCCTCAAGTATGCAACATGTGCCTCATTACGCACGGCATACAAAGAAGCAAGAGTGTCCCATTCCTGTCTCAATGTAGAACATGAACGAACATGTGGAACTATATGACGCTTCACTGAAAGCGCAATCAAAGCATGAGCTTGTGCATCCTTTCCATCCCATCTAAGCTGCTCCTGTGTAGGTGGAGAAGGAGAAACATCTGTACTTGAAGAAGAAGCTCCATATGTGACAGTAGACTATGAAGTAGAAGAACCTGTCGGTCTTCGATCTACATCTACCACTATGTTCCAAAGTTGTTTGGCAACAAGAATATGCTTCATCATGTAAGAACACATCGGATAGTTGGTCCCATCAAGCTTACCTTCAGCTTGAAGCATGCCAAACAATTCATTGCTGTCCGCCATTTCACAGAAGAACAAGAATGTGACAAAATCTTTACTTCGACGAAAGCTGAAATTTCAGCTCACAAACCGTCACTCTAATGGCGATTCTAAGTGCACGAATGGCTTCGAAATGGGGGTAAAACCCCAGCGCACCTAGTGGAAATGTTTCTTGGTTGCTGAAAATCATAGTTCTATGCTCCGAAGTCGATTTGCACTATTAAAAGTGCGCGGGCACCACGATGCGAAAAATGGAAACTTGAGAAGGAGTTGAACCTGCTCTGATACCACTATTGGGTGTCTGTAGAAGTGTGAGAGATACACAAGAAGCACACATAAGGAGCACAAACACAGCAAGACACACGGAGAAGATGATGGATCGAATAGCTCTTTCTATTGATGATGAACTGAACTGAAGTAAGAGCTGAATAATATCCCTAAGTAAAAAGTACCACCACATAAGAGAGTATCAAGTATGTGGTAACATGGGGGAAAAACCTCTAGCCAGCACTAGAGTAAAAAGTGCCCATGTATAGGGAAAAGGTTCACATCAAAGCTACTTGAGGAACACATAAGTGTAACATTTCTGATCATGGCCATCAGAGGGGTGGCTTTCTAGAACCTCCAAAATGCAAAGAGAGTTTGGAACAAAGGGTTCAGACAATGGAAACACCTCAGGAAACAAGAAAGTGGCCAGTGGATCACCTTTGAGGACATAGATCCTGAAATAAGAATGAACCACAAAGAATGGACCCTTGTTTAGAGCAGATGCCTTGCATGGGAATGGTAAAAAACCCGACTCCTCATTGGGTAGGATCCATCGTGCCATGAGGGTCTTATTTGGCACAATGGTAGTACCTTTCTCAAAATTCCTAGAATCAAGACAAACACAGATTAGCATGTCACTCTTAACAAGAAGTGTTGCCTGTCGTAGACAAGGTTGCATTAGAACTTGAAGTTCGTGTCTGTCTCACACCCCCTCATCAAGACCAAAAAGTGTGTTCTTATATGGCAAGTCCTCCACCGTGGTATCTGGTCCAATCTAAAGGCTAGCCAAATGTGTGGGTCTCTACCGTGGTGCAAGCAATGTTGTCATAGCATTGAGGACCTGGGTAACATCTTTTTCGCGTGCCCCATGTGCCTTTGGCTCTGGCAGACCCTTGTGATATTTTGAGACTCCAGGAACAAATCACCTGGAAACAAGCCCTTGTAGACGAAGTGATCGGCTTCTCAGTGGCACTATGGAATGCTATAAGAGGGGAGATCCTCTAGAAGATTTGGAGGGTGCGATGTTCCTAGAACTTTGGACAACCTCCTAAGGAGTGTTCAATCGAGAAATCTTCATTCCTCCTTGGCAAAAGAATCTCTAGTTACAAGAGGTCCCCACCTTTCAAGCATCATAAAGTGTTTCTTATCGAGAACAACAAGCTTAAATCCAAGTGGCCCCCGCATAAGAGGGATGAGAAGGTCATTAACCTCCTTTGTAATTCTCTCTAATACTGCATGTTCTGCTCAGGCCTTATGGGATATGGGGGGTCCCAAAAGCACTAGTCCTAGTCTCTTGTAATTTTTTTCTTTCTTTCTTTTAATTAAAGTCCGAGAGAATAGGCCAAGGCTGAACTTCCCTTTTGCAAAACAATCCTGTATGATAATATAAACAGTAATGTACAACAAGGAAAACGCACAAACATGTAACATTAGAATGTGAAACTACAATTATAGGCGTGATAGATGGGATAAAAAAGGAGATTGGAGAGATGCATGGAGAAAAAGTTTCAGTAGATAGCCATGGACAACTTACTGAACCAAGGTAGTATACATAAAAAATACACGCACATGCACACACATATATATATATATATATATATATATATATATATATATATATATATATATATATATATATATATGTGTGTGTGTGTGTGTGCGCGCGCGCGCGCCCGTGTGTGTGGGGGTAAAATATCTCTTCTTTTATATAATTTCATTCTCGTTCTATTAAATCCTGTTTTGAGAAGTTGATCTCCAAACATCTATTCAGGCTCTTTGAGATTATCTAAATACCACATGAAATACTTTACGACACATAAGATATTCTTATCATGTGTAACGTGAGAAAACTCTTTGGACTATGTTGTTTCAACTATCTTCTTTTCATCATTCCACTGGGATAAAAGTCGACATGTGGCGGCCAATGATTTTCCAAGTTAAAGAATGTTCTTGTTAATAAAAAAGGACCAAAATTATAGAAATATTACATATATAGAATTTTTTTGGAAGGTTTTTCATGCCAAAAGAAGATGTGTGATAATCATCATTGATGTGAATTAAACTATCCAACAAGGATTGAAAATGATCTATATCTGAATCAATTATATGAGCTTCATTGTTCTATAAAGTTTCCGAAAACGGTAATGAAACAGTATTCTAAAGTAAGGAAGAAGCTTTGACTGTATTCTAGATATGAAAATTTGATTCCTTCTTTCATTTAAATTATTTGATGCATATTGACTAAATCGAAAAAAAAGAATCACCTAAACAAATTAAATAATATTGCAAATGGGAATAAAAGAAGTAGAGTTCGGTGGAGATATCATTAGTCATGTGGATGTATAATTCAAGAGGTTTATATTTAAGAAGGAGACATGATGTGTTGTATGTGATCTCTTTTTCTTGTGAGGCCAACTCTTGTAAAAGTTCGCATATATTTTTCACTTATAACCGATCTTATGTCCTTCATAGACACATGCGTATATATACACACACAAACAAACGTAAATGCATACATACATACACATACACCCATGATACATACATACATACATACACACACATACATACATACATGCATATGTACGTACATAGGTACATACATACATAGAAATGAACAAACAGACAAACAAACATACATGCATACATACATCCATGCATTTGTGCATACATCAATACATACATACGTACATACCTACATGCATACATGCATTCATGCATGCATGCATGCATGCATACATACATACATACATAAATACATAGATACATACACACATACATGCATACATACATGCATACATACATGCATACATACATATGCACATATGTACAAACATATATACATACTCACACACACATACATGCATACATACATACATATATACATATGCACATACATACATACATACATACATACATACATACATACATACATACATATATACATGCATGCATGCATGCATACACACATACATACATACCTGCATGTATGTGAGAACATACATATGTTTGTACATACATACATGCATGGATAAACACATTTTCTGATCCATGCAAACTGAAGTTAATTAATAGAACAAATTTTACTAGCAATGACTTTTCAAATATGGAGACCTATCTCAACTAGAATAGTGTGAAGCAAACCTTGAATGTAGGGGGCATAGATGTTGTATCCCTTGGTAGACAGGAAACTCAAGCCGAATCGTGTTGCGGAAAGGCCGCAGAAGTAGAGTGTGCACTTCAAGTAAGTATATACCAGAGGTTGTATATTCAGGTGTGCTTCCATGCACTAGCTTATAGCAATCATCCAAAAAGCACGAGGCTGAACATTGGTGTGGAGTTCCTCTACTTGTCAATATTCTAGAAGGGGAGCCATTGCAACGGATTTTTGTGAGAGGAGGGGCTTCCTGATCCATGGAACTGGTAAGATGTGCTCGTGATTGCCTCTTGGGCCAAAAAGCCTTTTGTGAGGTGATGGCAAGAGAAAGAGATGGAGCATTGTCCCATGATGTGGACTAAGGATGATATCCTTGCATGCAACGGTCAACCTGCTCAGGGTGAGAAGGAGAAGGGCACACAGGGGCAAGTTATGTGGAGCTCCAAGGTGTTCTCTTTACTCTTCCATCGTTGAAGATAACGAGATTAGTATCCTGAAACTCGATAAGAAAATCCTCGACGGTTGTAGAAAGTCCAGATGCACAAACAAGCCATGCCATTGCTGTTGAAGATGGAGCCAATGTGGTATCTGATGCAGAGGTGGGCTGTCATTTCTTGATCAAATTATAACTCCCTTTTATGTCGCTTTGGAAATGGTAAATTTTTTTGAGCTAGATTATTTTTTTCGAAGCAACAGTTTTGGCATTGATCTTATCTGTTTGGTCTTCAAATTCATGGCTTGCGTGACAAACAGCTATTGCTTGTCAAAGTTATCATGTTTTCACAAGATTTTTTTGTGTATGAACATGTCACATTGGATGGTTTTACATAATTCATTCTGTTTATTTAAAAAAGATTTGGGCTTAGTACCTTTTTCATTGTTAATTCTTTGCTAATATATTTGCAAACTTTCTGCCATTTGATTGCTTATAATCATGCTATGATCTACAAGGATAATGTGCAAGGTAATTATGTCTTTATCCATACCATATTCTCCACTCTTAATAAAAAAAGGTGTACTTTTTTATTGAAGGGCTACATCTTTACTTGTTTGGGCATTCATCTACGAATTTGTTTATTAAGCACTATGATGGCATGATTCTTTCTATGAGCTCTATTCTTGCAACTGCTGTCTAGAAGTGTAGAGCTTTCATATAAGTGGGTTCTTGGTGTTATGGGGAATATTGTAGGCTACACACCAAAGATAATGATGAACCCAACATATAGAGAGTTGTGCTCTAGCAAAACTGTTCGGTAGCCTACATTGTTTTTGAAAATGTAGAGAAATGAGTTTTGAAAATCATTTAAAAGGACTTGTGGTGAGCAGAAGCACCCCGGCAAGGGAGGAGGCTATCCCATGTATTTGAAAATTTGAATCCAATTTTTGGGTCTCGTCTGCTTGGCAAGGCCATATAATACTTGGAGTTGTTGAATATATGTTATAACCGCCATTTGTTTGCCTAATTTATGAAATGCAAGTCATTCAAATGTTTTATACTACTTGAGGGAAATACAACTTCTTTATTATCATTATAAATAGGAGAACTAAGTCCCTCAGATAGTACATGCATCTCTACCTCATTGAGTATGTCAATAATTCACCAAACCTTTGAGAAGTGCTTCCAAGCCATTGTAGCCCTTTACTTCTTAGTAAAGAGGTGCCGTTTCCCAGTTCAATTGTATATGTTGTTTAGCATTCTTAATTTTTGAGAAACAAGGATAGGAAGCAACATGCTGCACAGAGAGTTATCTTATAATGGTGAAAATGTTTCGCACCACCTTGCATTGCAATGCTTCTCATCGTGTGCAGAACAAGCTGATGAGATAAAAGGTACAACAAATATGTGTTAGGGATTGAGTGTTAATCCATGGGAGCCTCTCCCACACAAATTGGTCTGTTTTTTAGTTTGCTTGTTTGTTCATCTGTACGTATGTATGTACCTATGTACATACATATGTACATATTATATATGTGTATATGTATGTATGTGTGTGTGTATGTATGTATGTATCATGGGTTTATGTGTATGTATGTATGCACTTATGTTTGTTTGTGTGTGTATATGTATGCATGTGTTTGTGAAGGACATAAGATCAGTTATGAGTGCCAAATATATGAGAACTTTTACAAGAGTCAGCCTCACAAGAAAAAAATATTACATACAACACATCATGTTTCCTTCTTAAATAGAAACCTCTTGAATTATACATTCCACATGACTAACCATATCTCCACCGAACTCTACTTTGCTTATTCCCATTTGCAGTATTTTTTACTTTTTTAGGCGATTATTTTTATTTGGATTTACATTAATATGCATCAAATAGTTCAAATGAAATAAGTAATCAAATCTTTATATCTAGAATACACTTAAAGCTTCTTCCTTACTTTAGATATCTGTTTCATTAACGTTGTTGTAAACTTTATAGAACTATAAAGTTCATATATTTGATTCATATTGAATGGAATACGAATCTTTTGACATTAGGTGACATCATCTCCATTTTCGCTTTTTGTTGAATAGTTTAATTGACATTAGTGATGATTATCACACGCCCTTTTTTGGCATGAAGACCCTTCGAAAAAAAGGACTATATATGTAAAATGTCTATAATTTTGGTCCATTTTCTATTAACAAGAACATTGTTTAACTTGGAAAATCGTTGGGCTCCACATCTCGATTTTAATCCTAGTGGAACGATGAAAAGAACATAGTTCAAACAACAATATCTTACGTTCGTAAATTATCTCATGTGGTATTTAGATAATTTCAAAGAGCCTGAATAGATCTTTGGTGATGAAACTATCGAAACAGCTTTTAATAGAACAAGAATGAAATTATATAAAAGAAGTGTCTCAGCGAAAGTCCCGGTTCGCTGGCCTGGTGGTTGGGCTTCTCGCCTCTTGAGGCAGGGGCAAGGGTTCAACCCCTGGCAGCAACATGTAGGGACATATGAATCCCAGAAACTGTTGTATGTGGCTGTTGGCCACCGTTTGACCATCCCTTCGGTAGTTGTGACCGCCGTTCAACCCAGTCTTGTAAACCCTTGTTCTTGTGGGATAAGGGGTCTCATGGGTACTATGCCCTTCCTTGTATAGTTGCAATTTCAAAGTTAAGGTCCGGGGGAGTAGGCCTCGGCCGAACCTCTATTTTGAATTACAAAAAAGAGAATTTTCATATATATATATATATATATATATATATATATATATATATATATATATATATATGTGTGTGTGTGTGTGTGTGTGCGTGCGCGCGCGCGTGCACTTATTATGTCTCCATTTTCCTTTTCGTTTTGAATATGCCTATTGTTGTACTTTCATTGTTATAATGTCGCAAGTTTGTGCGTTTATAATGTCACATGTTTGTGCGTTTTACTTGTTGTATATTGGTGTTTATAATATCATACAGAATTTTTTTTTCAATAAAAGGAAGTTCGGTCTTAACCTAGTGTCCCATAAGAGGACAGACTTTCTGATTTCTATGAGAGAGTGTCAGATAGCCATGAATTTCATGTTTCACTGAAGACACATCTACGACGTGCACCACTTTTTGTTGAGGTTAATCCGAAAATCCATGGTTTCTTTGATGTTTGGGATTTTTGTTAGGCAATTATCATTGTGACATCTGAGACCAAAAGAAAATAAAAATGCGAGAGACTAAAGAGGAAAAACAAAGCAGGCCAATAAGCTTATCAACCCCTTGCTAGTCGTTCTCAATCAGGGATGCAAAGAGATCCAAAAGTATGAACTGATAAATAAAATTTACAACAAAATCTATTCCTTGGATGGAATCAAAATAGTGGGCTGAAGTAATTGAATACAACTCAACGACAAAGCAGTAAAAAAAAAAAATACACACACACGCACACACACACATTGCTCCATCACACATATCATAATAATGATATATCTGTATGGTGGAGACAATCATAAATTCTTGAGGATAAAATCTTTAAGAAAAAAATTATACGTTAGAGAAGGAATATATACCATAGAGCTGAGTTGGAACTTGGTATCAGCCAAACATGCACAAAGTTGGAGGAAAAATAGTCAATTCAATCCAAAAAATAATCAGTTCACAACTTAACAACAATCCAAAAAATAATTTCATAGGTGCTCTCGTACATCTATATGGTGAGAAGAATCGTACATCCTTGAGGATGTAATATCCAAGTGATAACATATAAAGTAGATTTCTGTCTCCAAAATACTCAACATAATCAAGGTTTACATATTTGAGAAATCCCCCTTGCTGATGTATTTTTTTTGTGGCTCCGAGTAATAACGTTTGCTCCTTAATACTTATTTGTTAAAAACAAAAAAGCTATTTTGTATAACCACGTGACTTAGTCTCATATTTTTAAAAAATACAACTTAATCCATTTAGGAAAAGTTTCATGTTATAAACACACATATATGCATTCATACATGCACAATATACATGTTTATATAAATGCCTATACATGCGCACATGCAGAGATACATGCGAATTGACAAATAATAAAACATTTCCGAATTGAAAAATATCCAATATATGCTAAAAAATGACTCCTTGGGTAGTAAGAAAAATGTTTTCCAAGACATTGCGTGGTCTTCCAAAGTTCCATCTACTAACTATAAATTCACCTTGGTAGGCCTAAGAACATATTTTCCCGATTTCTCCGAAATCGCTTTGGTAGCAATGACTATTCTGGCTCCTGAATCTAAAATAGCTTTGGCTCCCTCACTAAAGTCTCCAAAATTGTCTATGGGGATCTACTTGCTGCATAAGCATGCTTTGTTTGAAGTGGTTTTGTGATTATGTGCTCCCATACCATACCAAAGAAGTTTATTGGTACATGCTCGATCTCATTAGTAGTTGCCTAAATATGATCTTATCATGCATAATAAGGCCTTTGATATAACCATTGGTAAGCATATGTGTTCTCACCATTTCCAGGTTCTATTTGTTCCTTATTTCAATATGAGATGTTGACATACTATCATAGAGAAGAGTTTATTGATATGTTCTCAACATTTCCATGTAGTACTTTGTAAGCATATTTGTTCTCAACATTACCATATTCTATTTGTTCCATATCTGGATATGATGTTCGTACATCTATCCGAGCCTAATGCTTGATGACTTATCGTACTAAAGCATTGGCTATATATGAAGAGAAGCCACAAGAACAAACTCTTGTAAAAGTGACTACTTGAGTAATTACATTAGACGTAAATGTCAAAGATAATCTTGTGACTTAGTTAGGTACGAATTACGAGCTATATGTAGGAGAAATTAATGAGATAAGATTCCCCTAACTTATGGAGCATTTAGGTACAATCCCTCCTAAGTTTGAATTCAAAACCCTCTATATATATGCATATGAGTAGTCACGAAAAATAGAGCACTTCAAGCTACATTATGAAGAGATTCTAATCAAGTATCATTTACACATTTACACATGCATACATACACACATACATGTACACACATGCATACATACACACATACATGTACACACATGCATGCTTACATACACACACCTATACACACATGCATGCTTACATACACACATGCATGCATACACACACATAAATTTACACACATGCATACACACATACATACACACACATATATACACATATGCATACATACACATAGACACACACATATACACACATACATACACACACGCATATATACACACATATACACACATGCATGCATACATACACACACATATACACACATGCATGCATACACACATATATACACACATATACACACATGCATGTATACATACACACACATGTATACACATGCATACACATACACACACAAACACATACATGCATGCATACATACACACACGTACACACACATGCACACACATGCATGCCTACATACACATACATACACATACATACACATACACACACATGTATACACATGCATACATACACACACACACATGTACACATGCATACATACACACACATATATACACACATGCATACATACACACATATAATCCTATTTTTATTTTGATGTTTTTTTTTACATCAAATATATAAAAATAGGATTAGGGTTTTTACGCTATTCACACATACATACACATACACATAATATATATATATACATGTATATACACATGTATACAGAAATATACATATTTTAGGTATAGATATTGAAGATTAGGGTTTTAGGGTTTAGTATTTCAGATTTAAGTATTAGTCTTTCTGATTAGGGTTTTAGGGTTTTAATACGTAGATAACATATATACACAAACACACATATACATATAATACATACATACATGTAGATACACATGCATACAAAAATATACATATTTTAGATTTAAATCTTTAAGATTAGGGTTTTAGGGTTTTAACACCTACATAACATATATGCACACATACACATGCACATATAATACATATATACATGCATATACACATGTATACAGAAATATACGTATTTTAGGTCTAGATATTTAAGATTAGGGTTTTAGGGTTTAGTATTTCAAATTTAAGTCTAAATCTTTCGGATTAGGGTTTTAGGGTTTTAATACGTAGATAACATATATACACAAACACACATATAATACATATAATACATACATACATGTAGATACACATGCATACAAAAATATACATATTTTAGATTTAAACCTTTAAGATTAGGGTTTTAGGGTCTTAACACCTACATAACATATATGCACACATACACATGCACATATAATACATATATACATGTATATACACATGTATACAGAAATATACATATTTGAGCTCTAGATATTTAAGATTAGGGTTTTAGGGTTTAGTATTTCATATTTAAGTCTAAGTCTTTCTGATTAGGGTTTTAGGGTTTTAATACGTAGATAACATATATACACAAACACACATATACATATAATACATACATACATGTAGATACACATGCATACAAAAATATACATATTTTAGATTTAAATCTTTAAGATTAGGGTTTTAGGGTTTTAACACCTACATAACATATATGCACACATACACATGCACATATAATACATATATACATGTATATACACATGTATACAGAAATATACATATTTTAGGTCTAGATATTTAAAATTAGGGTTTTAGGGTTTAGTATTTGAGATCTAGAATTTTAAGATTAGGGTTTTAATTAAATATATATAATTAAATATATAACATTAAATATATAAAAATACAATTACGTAAGGAAAAAATCTGAGTATATAAATAAATATATATATATAAAATAAGATAATTATATACATAAATAAATATAAAAAGAATTAGTATTTTAAATAATTTAATTAAATATTTATAATTAAATATATAGAATTAAATATATAAAAATAGGATTACGTAAGGAAAAAAATTTTGAATATATAAATAAATATATATATATATAATAAGATAATTATATACATAAATAAATATAAAAGAACTAGTGTTTTAAATAGTTTAATTAAATATTTATAATTAAATATATAAAAATAGGATTACGTAAGGAAAAAAATCTGAATATATATAAATAAATATATATATATATATAAATATATATAATAAGATAATTATATACATAAATAAATATAAAAAGAACTAGTATTTTAAATTATTTAATTAAATATTTATAAATAAATATATAAAATTAAATATATAAAAATAGGATTACGTAAGAAAAAAAATCTGAATATATAAATATATATATGTATATATATAAAATAAGATAATTATGTACATAAATAAATATAAACAAAACTAGTGTTTTAAATTATCTAATTAAATATATATAATTAAATATAATTAAGTAAGGAAAAAATCTGAATATATAAATAAATATATATATAAGGTAGGATAATTATATAGATAATAAAATATGATAAGAACTAGTATTTTAAATAAATAAATGAAATATAAATGATTAAATATGTAAAAATAGGTTCAGATTTAATCATTTTAAATAGAGTGAATATATATACAATACACAAACACACATACTTATATACCTATCTATATTCACATATATATACATATACACATATATATACACATGCATACATATATATACATGTTTTAGTTCTAGATCATTTGGATTAGGGTTTTAGGGTTTTAACACCTACATAATATATACACACATACACATACACATATAATACATATATACATGTATATACACATGTGTATAGAAATATACATAATTTAGGTCTAGATCTTTAAAATTAGGGTTTTAGGGTTTAGGCATACATATAACTTAATTAATAGAAAAAAAACTTGAATAATTAAATAAATATATAGATAAAATAGGATCAATCAAGAAAAAATCCAAATATATAGATAAAATAGGATAGCTATATAGATTAGGGTTTTAAAACTAGGGTTTTAAGTTTTTTTAGGTATTTAAGTATTTAGGTCTTTAAGAGTTAGATTTTTAGGTTAAATAAAAAAACAAATGTTCTAAAATGTTCTAAAATATCCATATTGTAGCAGATGGCTTCTTTGGATCCTGAAGAGAGAATGGCATGTCCTTGCACATAGTGCAAGTATCAAATTTATCGGAAACGACAGATTTGTACTGCACATGTTAGAGAGTATGGATCCTTTGATAGGAGTCGACTAGAAAATCTACGCTATCATTTGCATGGTTCCCTAGGTGAGCAGATGGACCCAAACGACATTGCACCGATAACCTCTCGTGGACAAAAGAGAGCAAAAAAGGACTTAGACGTACAAGCAAGCACTAATAATATTACACAGAATGAACATATGGAAGAGATGCTTGAAGCATTTTATGAGATGGAGGAAGATCATGATGGTGAAGAAGGCGTCGAGAGTTTCATGGACACAACAGAAATTCCACGATCAGAAGTTGATGAAGAATATGAAAACATGCGAAGATTAGCTCGTTTACCACTTTACAATGGAGCAAAGATATCTGTACTACGTGCTTCACTCGCGATGCTCAATCTGCAATCCATTTATGGATGGTCAGATAGTAGTGTCACTGAATTGTTCAGGTAAGTGGAGAAAAAATTGGCTTTCATTGTTGTATCACAATAACTTCATTTACTAATATCATTTTAATTGCTTATTGCAGGCTTCTTAAAGATCAATTTTTGCCAGAGGGCAATGACATGCCTCCAACACGTGCAGATGCGAAAAAACTTTTACAGTCCATTGGAATGGATTATACTAAAATTCATGCTTGTCCGAATGATTGCATTCTCTTTCGGAATGAGTATGAGCATCTCCATGTATGTCCAAAGTGTGGACCAAATAGATTTAGAGAAGACGTTATAGGCAAAGCAATCCCCGCAAAGGTTCTTCACCACTTTCCTATCATTCCACGAATTAAGAACATGTTTAGATGCAAATCTATAGCTGAGTTAATGTCATGGCATACAAAGAGCAGGTCTACAGATAATGTAATGTGAGTGCCAGCTGACTCTGATGCTTGGAAGCACATAGATAGTAAGTGGCCAGAGTTTGCTAGTGAGCCTCGGTCCATACGTCTAGGCCTAGCTATGCATGAGATGTTTAAAGACTGCTTTCACACGAAACGACGATCTTGCAGGACTCAAGTCTCATGATTGGCACAAGTTTTTACAGTTTGTGCTCCCTGTAGCCCTAAAAGATTGTCTTTCAGAGGATGTACGAAAAACCATTTATAAAATTCGTTCTTTAGTACGGTGGATATCTTCTAAAGAGATAAATAGAGATAGCATAGAGAGTGTGAAACTCAATGCTATCCAGGCTATTTGTATGGTAGAGAAATACTTTCCCACAAGTATTTTCACTATTCAACTTCATTTATTGGTTCATGTAGTAGATGAAGTTGCAATAGCAGGAACTGTCCATAGTCGATGGATGTTCTTCTTAGAGCGCTTTATGAAGACATTAAAAGGGTTTGTTTGACAGAGAGCACGTCCAGAGGGTAGCATGGCAGAGGGATGGCTTGTACAAGAATCTCTTGTATTCATAACTGAGTTTCTACATATATCGGATCTCGAAATGCCTTGCTTATGGAGCGATGATGAAGATGTTCGTCTCGTAGGCGATGAACCACAAGGTAAAGGATTGCAAAGAAAAATGGATGCAGCTTTCAGAGAGAAGGCAATGAAGTTTTGCATAGTTAACTCTGAGCCTATGCAAAAGTGGTTAGAAAGGTATGAACTTGCCAAGGAAACTAACACAAAGAAAAGAGCTCAATTTCGAAGAAATTGTTCCACTCGATTTTTGCCTCTTCCAGAAAATCTTCGACCTCTCCCACCTTTTCCAACGAGTAGATGGCTAGATGCAGCAGTTTCACAAGTAAAGGCAGCGGGTGAAGATATCTCTGAAGAAGAAGAAGAACTTGCAAAAGGATGCGATTGGGAGTATATTAAATACGGTGCACTTTGGTCTCATGGACGACACTTTCGAATCACACGAATCGATCAAAATAGGTCTACTTTTGATAGTGGAGTGATGGTGAATTTTTTGCAAAAAAGTAGAGCGAGTGCAAGAGATGATAATGCTCTAGAAGGGAGTTAGATTATTGTGGTGTGATTCAAGACATCTTGAAACTATCTTTCAAAAAGTTTGATTACTCTGTTTTGACGTGAAATGGTTCAAAGTAGTCACCTCTCAAAGAAACGCAACAGTGAGATAGGATAAGAGCGGTTTGCTTCAAGTCGACTCCACAAGATTATGGACAGATGAAAGGGATACATTTGTACTTCCCGAACACTATGAGCAAGTTGTTTCTATACTAGATTCAAAAGACCGAGAGTGGCTATTTGTTTTATAAGCCGCTCCACGTAGTAGACAAATTTTTGAAAACATAGATGTAGAAGAAAGTCCATCTCTAGTGGACTCAGAGATTCATTCGATAGTTGAGGAGGAAGAGATCATTGTTCGAGAAGAAGAGGTCATTGAAGAAGAGGTCATTGTTCGAGAAGACAAAGCAATAGACGATGATCAGGAGGAAACCAGCATAGCAAGCGATTTAAAAGCCATCAATATAGAGATAGATATTCTCAGTGCATCGGATCTTCAAGAGGATGCTAGAATAGAGGACTTTTGAATAAAACACTTGTACGTACTAATTTTTGGTTTTTTTTTTTGTTTATTCCCTATATTGTTTTTCTTATCGCATTCTAATTATTTGAGTTCTTTTATTACAGAGCACGATGGGAGACAGTCCTCTAGTCACTGCACATTCCATGACAGAGGAGCAGTTTTTGGAGTTCATCTCTCAGGTTCCTCCTGCGTATATGGCTGCTGCATCATAGTATTGGATCGCTCGTGGTAGCACTCCTCCCGGCCTCACTCCTGGCGGCCTTACTCCTGCCGGCCTCACTCCCGCTGGCCTCACTCTCGCCGGTGTCACTCCCACTAGTGTCACTTCTGCCGGTGTCACTCCTGCGGGTGGTGCTACTCCCGTAGGAGGTATGTCTCCTAGCTTTGTGACTCCACCACGACCATCTTTGCAGCCATCTCCTACTGGGTCTACTAGTAGACATGTGCGTTCGACACCTCAGCGCGATACAGGGTCTGGCCCGTCTCGTAGATCGAGGTCATGCTCTAGAGCAAGAGGTTCTAGGAGTGGATCGACAGGTAGGTTTGGAGGCGGAGGAGGCGGTTGTTGTGGAGGCAGTGCGACGGATGTTGTGTCACCCGCTTCTACTCCTAGGACGAGTACCTCAGATGTAGGTACGCCACACAGTACACCACGTAGTACACCACGTACACCTTGGGGTGCTCATGACCATGATGACTCCAAGGTGTATAGTATCTGAGATGGAGCTCCGGTGATGGATGCCATTGGCAAAGCAATGCGTGCACGCATACGACAGCTTTGCTTCATCCAATTTGGACATTCCATCATGCTGAAATGGAACACTGAGTCACAACAAAGGAGAACAAAGACATGTTCTCTATTCCTTTTTACCTAAAGACCATGATATCAAGCAATAAAGTGGGCATTTTACAATATCTAGAAAGCATCACTTGTTCTTGCTTGTAAATATTGTCACTAGAAGCTTGATCTTATATCCCAAGTAGTCAAGATAGATATAATAAAATACTTGTTGCCATGAAAACTAGTTGTTCAGCATGATCAAGAATCCCACATCATGATCTTTGACAAGAGATTAGAGTTGAAGGTACAAGTAAGAGTTCGGGAAGCTCCTTCATTACATCTATAACCTCAACAAGCACAGATTATAGCTAATTAAAAGCTACTTGAAAATCAGAGTACATGTGTTGCAAAAATCGGAACATTTTAACAAGGCAATTAAGATCATCCCCTTTGTATAGTTAAGATCGTCATTGAATGATGGGCCATATTCACAGAATATGAAATACATTTCACAAAAGCATTCCCAAGAGAAGATTATAATCAACAAAATTATACTAAGAAACATTCACACATGATCAGAGAAATGCTCAAGATAAATCAAGTTGAACACAAAGTGGAAGCAGAACTCGACATTATATTTCTATTAAAATGATGTTTTACATTTCATGTGTTGTACAAGAGTAATATGAATCTACAATAGAAGCTGATCATAGCTTTCCTCAGGCTCAAGCATAATGGGATCCTCTGCAACATTAGAACACATATCCTGCCTCTCTTGCTCCAAGATTGGCTCTTCAAGGTCAGCCATGTTCCCCAGTTCATCTGCAAGCGGGGGAACAGGCTCCCTTGAAGCCGGTTGGAATCTCTCCGTGTCTGCAATGTGCTTCCTTCCAACCTCTTGGTCTTCATATGGGCATTCATTCAGCCCATTGATTCTCATTCTAATGAAGCTCACTTGAGCATCATCCTTCTCCACAGCTATGCAGTGCCTGAACATCTTTAAGGAGCAAGCGAGAGTCGTTCCTGAAATAGCAGAAAACCACTTAGAGGCCTCAATTAAAATGATGACTAATGAAAATTGTTAAAATTGAAATTACCTGTGCCTGAAAAAAGGTCTAGGACCCAGTCATCATCATTGGAGAATAGTTGAAGCAATCTCATTATGAGCTTTTGTGGCTTCTGATAGGGGTTAACCAATGTCATGTCCCTAGCTACATGACGAAGTTTCTTGGTAACGGTTGGGAACATGAGCACATTTGAGATCCCATTCTCATTGCAATGCTCCCTTAATCTCCTTTTGCTTACTTCATCATAATAGCCAACTGTAATGCATTCAGTGGAGCTCACAAACCTATGCAAAGGAGTGTGATTGACGTTTTTCTTCACCCTACCAACAAGAACTATAAGTCACAGAGAGCATCATTAAAGCCATGGAGATAGAAAGAATATTACTTACCACGTGAGGCACTCCACAACATGACATCTTGCCTTCAGAGTAGTTGAAACAGAGAAAGACTGGTCTCTGCTATGGAAAATTACTATCCTCCAAAGAGGAGACATAGTCAACTCTGCAAAATCAGTGACCATCTTCCGAATCTGAGGGTGTTTGAAGGGTTCATCGTCATTAACTGATCCCAACATCCTAAATCCATAGGGTATGTCTGCTATGAGAAGGTAGAAATGCTTTCTAGGCACAACAGAACAAATGTTATTTACATCACTATAGAATACATTGTAATATACAGGCCTAAGGCAGTCTAGGGGATTGGAGAAACATTTCAGATCAGGTTCATCATCAAAATCCATCTCCTTGTCTTTGAGTCTAGATTTCTCATGCCTTGCTATTTGAATGTGAGCCAGGAATGTAGGGGGGCAATCACCTAGTAGCTCTGCAGACTTACTTTTCTTTGGTTTTTGCAGAATAAAGTGGAAAGACAATTAAATGAGCTCTTCAATACAGCAAACAAAACATAAGGAATCGATGCATGGCATCGATTTCGTGTGTGGGTAGATGTCAGGCATCGACTTTCTACTGAAAGTCGATGCCTGGCATCTACTTTGGGACATAAGTTGATGCCTGGCATCGACTTATGCCACGAGATCGATGCCAGGCATCGATTTATGCCGCCAAGTCCATGTCAGGCATCGACTTATGCCAGGAGGTCGATGCCAGGCATCAACTTTTGGCAGCAGGTCGATGCCAGGCATCGAATTCCTACTAAAAGCCTGGCATCAAATTCGTTAGGTGAATCAAGGCATCTAACCTAATAGCAAACCATGCATGACCTCTGAAGGAGAACCTACCCAATCACGAAAGAGGATAAAATATTGTGATAAAGCTTTGTAGGATGATGTGGTTGGATAGTCTGCTTGGACCTCTGTCCAAGAAAAGCAACCCAACCTCTTAATCATCACCTCCTGAATCTTCATGTATACTTTATGACTACAGTCACAGAAATCAAAAAGAGACTAGGTTAGACCAGAAACATGGGAGGAGGGAAAAAGGATCTGAGAATAACGTACATACTTATTGAGCTCAGTCACCATCTCCTCCAGGCTTAACTCCTTGGAGATTACCCTTGACAAAGTTGATATAATCAATGTATCATCCTTGATTCCTTGAAGGGCCCTCCATGGTGTCATCTTCATGTCCTCAGGAGCCTCTTCAATTGAGAGGTCAACTTTCCTTCCCTTTCCCTTCAGATCAACCTGTGGGTCTGGCCTCAACTTCCGTTGCTTCTGGCCCTTGACCTCCTTGTTCTCCCACATTGTGAAAATTTTATCTTGCAGATCCCAGATCTCACCTGTTCTGAATGCCAGTTGAAACCATGGATCATATTTCCTCAAAGCATCAGACCTTCTATTCTCATCCAGTGCAATTCCAACCTCAATAAGGCATTGCTTTCGTAGATTGGGATGTATTCTTCTAGCTTCCTTCACGAGACAATCTTCATATTCATGGTGGAAGAACCGAATTCTCTCTATGGAGGACATTTTTTGCCTAGAGTCATTGTCATTGTTGTGATCCCAAGCAAGAAGCTTGGCTCCCTCAGTTGTAAGACTAGTATATATCTTGCACTCTGCATACCTAAAGAAGAATGTGGTAGGGTGCTCCTTCACTAGCTGTCTGCGGGCCTCTGTAGAGTGTGAACCTCCAATCACATAGTAAGTATAATCCTCAAACAAACCCACATTGAACTCCTCCACAGAGCTGCACTCATTCGGATCCACCATGACAAGGAATGGCACAACAGTAGCATGAGGAGTTAGTTTCATTTTCTTCTTAAGTTTCTACACGTGCAAATTGTGTGGCTCCCTGATCTCAAGGGGCCTCCTCCCTATGACTGGATCTATTGGTGGCCTATGGATGATATTGATTGGCAGGTGGAACAACTGCCGCTTCTTCACAACTTTTCTTCTAGCTATGTCCTCCCTCATCTTGTTCTGCTCAGTACCAAGAACACCCGAGGCAAGCTCTCCACCAGGTGCAACTATTATATCCTCAGAGCTAGAGCTTGAGTCAGAAGACTCCTCTTCTACAATTCTCTTCTTTTCCTTCTGGAACTTTTTTTGCACGCTCTGCTTACCCCTTGCCTTTACAGGGGTTGTCATCTTCTGTTGTGTTGGCATGATGTTGCCCTGGATCCATGGCATCAAGTCCTTGATAAGATTCACTGAGTCCCTGCATATCTCTGCAAGCCCATCTGGAACACAGCACTCTGGGCACAAGAAATCCATCTTGCATATAACATTTCTTAAACCTTTCGATGTCTCTACCAGGAAAAGGAGGTTGTCAAAATCCTCATCTTCGTAATCCAGTTTGTACACAAGGCCATACTGAAAACCCTCTGTTGTTGTGATCTTTCCTCTCCCATATGCCCCTGCGAACACAAGAAGGACTGCATTCTTTTCTTCAACATACTGAAGGCACCACTCCAGATTTGTCATGTCTCATAGTGGACGATCTGTCCTTAAGATCTCTGCGTCCCTCGACCTATCCTTCATAGTTGTATCATCCTCAGGAATTTTGATGCTACTCTGTCCACCAGAGGATATTCCAACCGGGTTGCTGGCCTTCTCAGAGGATAAGGATGCAATAATTTTCTTCAGTTTTGCTTGGTGACCAATGCCTTTGTCACGTTGCTGATCACCAGAGCTCATGGTCACTCTCAGCTTCTTGAAGGGCCTCTCACTCTTAGACTCCGCATCCCTGAAGGCGCTTGGAAATATCAGCTTATACGTTATTGTGTTTTTCAAAGGTCCAAGTCGATGCTAGGCATCGACTTTTAAGTGCAAGTCGATGCCAGGCATCAAGTTTGTGTGCAAGTCGATGCCCGGCATCGACTTGCACACAAAGTCGATGCTTGGCATCGACTTGCACTTAAAAGTCAATGTCTAGCATCGACTTGCACCTAAAAGTTGATGCCTGGCATTGACTTGAACCTAAAAGTCGATGCCTGGCATTGACTTTGCACCCTAAAGTCGATGCCTGGCATCGACTTTCAGGCCAAATTCGATGCCAGGCAATTCAATGCTAGGCATCGACTTGAGGGTGCAAGTCGATGCCAGACATCTACTTTTAGGTGCAAGTTGATGCCACGCATCGACTTGAGGGTGCAACTCGATGCCAGGCATCGACTTACACCCTCAAGTCGATGCCTGGCATCGAGTTGCACCCTCAAGTCGATGCCTGGCATCGACTTGCACCCTCAAATCGATGCCTGGCATCGACTTGCACCCTCAAGTCGATGCCTGGCATCGACTTGTACCCTCAAGTCGATGCCTGGCATTGACATGCACCTAAAAGTAGATGCCTGGCATCGACTTGAGGGTGCAAGTCGATGCGAGTTGTACCCTCATTGGATCTATATTTTAGGAGCTAAGAAAAATAAAAACTTAGAAAGCAGACTATTTACTCAAACATACAAAAGGAATCTTTTTTTGTGGTATGATTTTGTCTACCTCTTGGTACTCTTGCCAACATTCTTCTTCTCCATGAGAGTTGCCTTGCTGGTATGCTGAGCTCTGTGCTCCATGGCTATCTATGCTCTGTTGCTCTCTCTTGCTCGTGGATTTTGAAAATGAGAATGATCTCCTTCTCTGCTATTTATAGGCAATTGGGTAACTTGAACCAGTATCTAACTGAATGAGTCCAGTTGCTAACTATATCTGTCAACTTATCTAACCAGGAAATACCACTCACACAAATAGGCTGTTTCACCTCGACTTTTATGAAATATTCATAGAACCTTGCAACTATTTATATGCATTTGCATGGAATTTACACTTCAATGGCAAGAGTATGGTATGTACATGAGGATGTCTAATCTCATGTATAAATTGTTTCTTAGAATCTCTTGCTTGGGAAAAAATCAAGTCTAAGTTGCGTTGAATATGGGAGATTAATGACATCTTTATAGTGTTATCCTTCTCACTTCAGTTCATATTCATATTTATCTTGTAACACATTGTTGAAATGGAAAATCAATGTATGAATAAACGTTCAAGTAAAGAACTTTGGGGTAATTTCGACAAAATAGGTTGATACTTTCAACAAAATAGCTTGGTAATTTCAAACGTCACTCATTGTCTTAGCATCGAACGTTCAGAAAAATCGTAGATTCAAAATTCATTTGAAAATCTTTTGTAACAAGCATATACTTAATTCTTACATATAATTCTTACATATACTTTTCCATATACTTCTTACATAAACAACGAGTCGTAACAAACGAGAACTATGTCGTAAAAAGAGAACACTCTCGTCAAAAATTACATGTTTTCACCTCATTTTTGGAATTCCTTTACACCAGTATACATATATTACAAAAATGAGGTGAAAACAAGTAATTTTTGACATTTTTTGTCATTTTCTCAAAAAAAAATGAGCTCAAAATGTAGTCAAAATTTCACTATATTAGGCATTGACGTGTCCCAAAATGTATATGATAAGACATTGACATGTCCAAAATCTATATGATAAGACATTGACATGTCTAAAATATATATAAGAATGTAGAAATCAGTAGTTTTTACACAAAAACAACATTTTAGACATATCTTTAATGGGTGGATATCTGATTGTTATTCAAAATTGCTACAAAACATGGTTTCATTAACCAAACTACTTTGAGGCATTTACATAAGCACTAAAAATGTCTGAGAGCTTCAATGCAACTCACAACTTTGTCCATCTATGTCTACACCCTCATCATCTGATGCACTTGATTCAGTCTCATACTGTTGAGAGCTCTCTTCTTCTTCTTCTATATCCACAAGAGCTCTATCTTCATCCACGTACATACCAAATTCTGCAGGATCATGCACAACTCTTCTTGTTTTCCTATGATTTCCTGTACCACATACATCTGGAAGCTTTTGTTTTATCATGTTGATGGTTGCTTTCCTCAAGTGACCAGTTTTTGTCAAGGAAAAATCATAAACAAGAATATCTACATCATCCATTTTAAGAGTGGATGTGCTTCGAATATTCTTTTTCCTTTTTGAACCTGTTCGTTTAGTATCACACACCATTTCTAATTTATATTTACCTGTGAATGCATTACTACTTTTAGTGTAATACCAATGCACCATCAAAGCCTCTATTCTTCTCTGATCAATATCTTTAGTTATCTCTAAAACCTTTGCAATCCAAAATGGTCTGGTAGCCTCATCACCATCAGCAAGTACTGCAATAAGCGTTCCAACATTTATCTCTATTAAATTTCCTTGCCATCTTGCTTCTGCCTGTTTTGTCATCCTTGGGCCTACATAAATATTTCTTTCTGGTGGATGTATAAAACTTTGAAGTGCATCTGCATTACATGCTTGGGCCACATTCACGGATCTTTGTGTACAAAAATCCCATGTGAATGGAACATCAACTGGCCAGTGACCTGCAATTGTATACTGTATAATCTCTTCTTGATGATTGAAAAAGTCCTCCCACCAAGATACATCTTGATCTCCAGCATATTTTTTTGCACGCTCAATATGCCTCTTCTTTTCAATGAGTGCATGCATCCAGCTTTTACTTTGATCAACCACACTTCCACATCTTTCTGTATTGTTTTTATCTTCATATGGTGATTGTTCTGCACCATACACTGTTACAGTAGACAAATTAGGCACCTGCAATAAGAATCTGCATCCCTCTTTAGGCTCCCACCCAAGAGAAGATGAATACTGCTTTTCAAATAAAAGGGTTATTTCATCAACCCTCCTCATCAAGAATACATGGTTGAAACTAATATTGTGCAATGGAGCCAAAACCTTAGCACTGTTATCAAGGCCCATTGAGCAAAAGTGCTTAAAGTCATAAATCTGTGTGAGGTGTTGAACTTCTGGTTTTGGAGTATATGCTTCTGAAATCAGCTCAGATAAAATCGGAAGAGTAAAAGCATTGTTACGTGCCAACTTCTTAGAGAAAGTACTGAACATTTGATCAATGTGATCATGAGTGTGGCCAACCAGAAGAAAATTTACCTTAACCTTCTGAAATACCTGTTTTTCAACAAGCATGCTTAAATATCCAAAGACTGTAGAATTTTTATTCTCTCTTGCAGTATTATCTAGTTGCAAATATAGAGTTGGTGGCAAAAGACCCTTCCATGATTGCAAAACACGATGAATGACAGTAACTGTAAGGTTTGGATCATTATGCACATTCGGATATGTGAAGAAAACCTTGGACATTACAGTTCCATTGTATACCAAAGCACCAACCAAATGCATTTGCACAAGGACTTCATCTCCAATGTCCTTAGGGATGCGATAAAAATGTGGCAAACAAGTTTTTTTTTGATCCATACCATCGATCAACAAACACATATAACGCTCCGGATTTCTGAGTGCCTTACTTCGATGATGAATTGCTTTCTTTCTCTCTAATGCTTGACTGTCATGATGGTTGTTAAGAAGGTTTTTAAAATTATGCTTTTCCTGTGGTGTTGTAGCCCCTTTTGCCATGTTTTTCAAAGTGGCGCAAACTGAACATTCACCCATTCTAACTTTACGAGGAATAGAAACATTGTTAAACTCTTCCTTCCATAATCGAGTAAAGTGACGATACAACACATACTTCTCATTTCTATTTTCCATGTCTTCTCTATATATTTGAAATACCTCTCGACGAGTAAAGTTATCTGACAAGTGCAACCTTCCAGTTGTAGGCATAACTTCACAATGCAAGATAAAATAGTTCATCATACAATTCATTGCATGACGTCCAACAGATCCTTTGGTCCCAACATGGAACGTATCCAAAATGAGATCCCCATTCAAAAACCCTTGTTGAACCCTATGTATTCTAAAATTTCCTACACCCATTGCAATTTTAAATGCAGCCCTACAACATGGCATCCCTTGAGTAAAGAAATATTCAAAACCAACACGCGTTACTGACATGTTATCCTCAATCATTTGCATGCAAGAAACAAGGTATATATCTTGCCTTTCACTATCTAAATGGAGGAATTTTTCTCTTAGGTGCTTTAGTTTCTTCATTCCTAAATTATACAAACATTTCAAACCACAACAATGCTTCACAATATCCAATGTAATCTGTCTATCTGAAGTAAGAAATTTAAATCTGTTTCAACTTACTTCACGAGACCTTCTTTTAAATCATAGATTGAGCTTGCTTTGCTTTTTCGTTGCTCCACATGCACTTGAGTCAGAAGGGAGATCAATGGTTGGATCAGATGGGAGATCAAGAGGTGCATTTGGTTGAGCAGCATTGCACTGTGAATTGGATAACTTAAATGACTCAACAGAAATCATGGAATCATCAGCACGTTCTAAATCATAGGGATCATCACTTCTTTGGAAAGGTTCAACTGAGAACAATGAATCAATATGAGCAGAGGAAGCTGATGCCCAAGCATCCACTGAAAAGATTGAGCTCATCTTCACTGAGTTCACAGAAGACTGAAGATGAATGACCTTTTTAAATAAGTAGAAATCCGAGATCAAGTGAAGATGTCACATCAAATGTCACATCAAGAAGATATGAAATCAAAAGCTTATTAAAGTACATTAAATAACATTAAACATCAAATTACATCAAATCACTTAATTACTCAAATATACACTAATAAGGGAACCAAATATTTGATTCACTTTTGATTCAAATGAGAAACACAGTTGATTTCTAACTACATATGAGTCATTGAGTCTAAGCATTGTGAATAAATCAAAATATATCCAAGTTGAGTTCCAACAGGAATATATAATAAAATTGTTTGGAGAAATTTTACAAGAAGAAATTTTACAACTGGAATATATCCAAGTTGAGTTCCAACTGGAATATGCTATGCCATTGAACACTATACAAGAAGAAATTTTACATTTGGTTAAGATTTCAAGGATTAGGTTTTATTGTGGTCTTGGCTAGATATCAAAGAGGTAGACGAAAGTATATTAAAAAAGAATTATGTGTAAAAGAGGTACACAGAATGTTTATTCATACATTGATTTTCCATTTCAACAATGTGTTACAAGATAAATGTGAATATGAACTAAAGTGTGGAGGATAACACTATAAAGATGTCATTAATCTCACAACTTAGACGTGATTTTCTCCCAAGCAACAGACTCTAAGAAAAAACTTCTACATGAGATTAGAAATCCTCATGTACATACCATACTGTTGCCATTGAAGTTTAATTTCCATGCAAATGTATATAAATAGTTGCAAGGTTCTGTACTTGAATGTTTATTCATACATTGATTTTCCATTTCAACAGTGAGTTACAAGATAAATGTGAATATGAACTAAAGTGAGGAGGGTAATACTATAAAGATGTCATTAGTCTCCCACATTTAACACAACTTTGACTTGATTTTCTCCCAAGAAAGAGATTCTAAGAAAAAAATCTCTGCATGAGTTTAGACATCCTCATGGACATACCATACTCTTGCCATTGAAATGTAATTTCTATGCAAATGTATATAAATAGTTGCAAGGGTCTATGAATATTTCATTAAAGTGGCTCTGAAACAGCCTATTTGTGTGGGTGCTATTCCCTGGTTAGATAAGTTGACAAATTTATTTAGCAACTGGACTCATTCAGTTAGATCCAGTTAGTCTCTGGTTCAAGTTACCCAATTGCCTATAAATACCAGAGGAGGAGATCATTCGCATTTTCAAAATCCACGAGCAAGAGAGAGCAGCAGAGCACAGACAGCCATGGAGCACAGAGCTCAGCATACCAGCAAGCCAAGTCTGATGGAGAAGAAGAATGTTGGCAAAAGTACCAAGAGGTAGACAAAATCATACCATAAATAAAGATTCTAAAAAGATTCCCTCTGTATGTCTGTGTAAAAAGTCTGATTTCTAGGTATTTATTTTTCTTACCTCTAGAAATATGGATCCAAAGCATGTACAGCTCGATGCCTGGCATCGACTTTAAGGTGTAAGTCGATGCCAGGCATCGACTTAGGATTGCAAGTCGATGCCAGGCATCGACTTGCAGGTGCAAGTCGATGCCAGGCATCGACTTGTCGGTTCAAGTCGATGCCTGGCATCGACTTGCAGCCCCAAGTCGATGCCAGGCATCGACTTGGGGCTGCAAGTGGATGCCTGGTATCGAGTTTTCGGTGCAAGTCGATGCCTGGCATCAACCAGCAGCCCCAAGTCGATGCCTGGCATCGACTTACACCTGAAAGTCGATGCCAGGCATCGACTTGGGCCCAAAAGTCGATGCCAAGCATCGACTTGCCGGCATCAACATGCACTGAAAAGTCGTTGCCAGGCATCGACTTTAGGGTGCAAAGTCGATGCTTGGCATCGGCTTTTGGGCCCAAGTCGATGCTTGGCATCGACTTTTGGGCCCAAGTCGATGCCAGGCATCCACTTTGTGTGCAAGTCGATGCCAGGCATCGACTTGAGGGTAAAAGTCGATGCCAGGCATCGACTTGGCCCAAAAGTCGATGCCAAGCATCGACTTGGGCCCAAAAGTCGATGCCAAGCATCGACTCTTGCACCCCCAAGTCGATGCCTGGCATCAACTTTCACCCTCAAGTCGATGCCGGGCATCGACTTGCACACAAAGTCGATGCCTGGCATCGACATGCACTTAAACATCTATGCCTGGCATCGACTTGAAGCTCAAAATCGATGCCTGGCATGGACTTGGGCCTTTGAAAACCACATTTACGTTTGATATGATATTTCCAAGTGCCTTCAGGGATGCGGAGTCCAAGGATGAAAGGCCCTTCAAGAAGCGCAGAATCACCATGGGATCTGGTGACCAGCAACGTGACAAAGGCATTGGTCACCAAGCAAAACCAAAGAAAATTATTGCACCATTATCCTCTGAGAAGGCCAGCAACCCACTAGGAATATCCTCAGGTGGACAGAGTAGCATAAAAATTCCTGAGGAGGATCCAAATATGAAGGAAAGGTCTAGGGAGACGGAGGTCATGAGGATAGATCGTCCACTTCGGGACATGACAAATCTAGAGTGGTGCCTTCAGTACGTTGAAGAGAAGAATGCAGTCCTCCTTGTGTTCGCAGGGGCTTATGGCAGAGGAAAGATCACGACAACAGAAGGTTTTCAGTATGGCCTTGTTTACAAACTGGATTATGAAGATGAAGATTCTGACAACCTGCTTTTCTTGGTGGAGACATCGAAAGGATTAAGAAATGTCATATGCAAGATGGATTTCTTGTGCCCAGAGTGCTGTGTTCCAGAAGGGCTAGCTCAGATATGCAGAGACTCAGTGAATTTCATCAAGGACCTGATGCCATGGATCCAGGGCAATATCATGCCAACACAACAGAAGAAGACGACCCCTGTAAAGGCAAGGGGTAAGCAGAGCGTGCAGAAAAAGCTCCAAAAGAAAAAGAAGATAATTTCAGAAGAGGAGTTTTCTGACTCAAGCTCTAGCTCTGGGGACATAATTGTTGCACCTGGTGGAGAGCTTGCATCTAGTGTTCTTGGTACTGAGCAGAATAAGATGAGAGAGGACATAGCTAGAAGAAAAGTTGTGAAGAAGGGGCAGTTGTTCCACCTGCCAATCAATATCATCCACAGGCCACCCGTAGATCCAGTCACAGGGAGGAGGCCCCTTGAGATCAGGGAGCCACATAATTTGCACGTCCAGAATCTTAAGAAGAAAATGAAAATAAATCCTCATGCTACTGTTGTGCCATTCCTTGTCATGGTGGATCCGAATGAGTGCAGCTGTGTGGACGAGTTCAATGAGGGTTTGTTTGAGAATTACACTTATTATGTGATTGGAGGTTCACACTCTGCAGAGGCTCGTAGACAGTTAGTGAAGGAGCACCCTACTACATTTTTCTTTAGGTATGCAGAGTGTAAGATATATGCTGGTCTTACAACTGAGGAAGCCAAGCTTCTTGCTTGGGATCACAACAACGACAATGACTACAGGCAGAAAATGTCCTCCATAATGAGAATTCGGTTCTTCCACCATGAATATGAAGATTTTCTTGTGAAGGAAGCTGGAAGAATACATCCCAATCTACGAAAGCAATGCCTTATTGAGGTTGGAATTGCATTGGATGAGAATAGAAAGTCTGATGCTTTGAGGAAATATGATCCATGGTTTCAACTGGCATTCAGATCAGGTGAGATCTGGGATCTACAGGATAGAATTTTCACAATGTGGGAGAACAAGGAGGTCAAGGGCCAGAAGCAACGAAAGTCGAGGCCAGACCCACAAGTTGATCTGAAGGGAAAGGGAAGGAAAGTTGACCTTTCAATTGAAGAGGCTCCTGAGGACATGAAGCTGACCCCATGGAGGGCCCTTCAAGGAATCAAGGATGATACATTGATCATATCAACTTTGTCAAGTGTAATCTCGAAGGAGTTAAGCCTGGAGGAGATGGTGACTGAGCTCAATAAGTATGTATGTTATTCTCAGATCCTTTTTCCCTCCTCCCATGCTTCTGGTCTAACCTAGTCTCTTTTATACTTCTGTGTCTGTAGTCATAAAGTGTACATGAAGATTCAGGAGGTGATGATGAAGAGGCTGGGTAGCTTTTCTTGGACAGAGGTCCAAGCAGACTATCCAACCACATCATCCTACAAAGCCTTATCAGAATATTTCATCCTGTTTCGTGATTGGGTAGGTTCTCTTTCTGAGGTTGTGCCTGGTTTGCCATTAAGTTAGATGCCTTGATTCACCTAACCAATTTGATGCCTTGCATGGCATCGACTTACAGCTAAATTCGATGCCTGGCATCAGTCTGCAAGCAAAAGTCGATGCTTGGCATCGACCTGCAGGCAGAAGTCGATGTCTGGCATCGACTTGGGGGCATAAGTCGATGCCTGGCATCGACTTGCATCATAAGTCGATGCCTGGCATCGACCTGCAACATAAGTCGATGCCTGGCATCGACCTCGTGGCAAAAGTCGATGCCAGGCATCGACTTATGTCCCAAAGTCGATGCCAAGCATCGATTTTCAGTAGAAGGTCGATGCCTAGCATCTACCCCAACAAGAAATCGATGCCATGCATCCGTTCCTTATGTTCTGTTTGCTGTATTGAAGAGCTCTTTTAATTGTCTTTCCAATTTTTTCTGCAGAAACCAAGGAAAAGTAAGTCTACAAAGGTACTAGATGATTGCCCCCCTGCATTCCTTGCTCACATTCAAAGAGCAAGGCATGAGAAATCTAGGCTGAAAGCGAAGGAGATGGATTTTGATGATGAACCTGATCTTAAATGTTTCTCCAATCCCCTAGACCCCCTTAGGCCTGTATATTACAATGTGTTCTGTAGTGATGTAAATAATATTTGTTCTGTTGTGCCTAGAAAACATTTCTCCCTTCTCATAGTGGACATACCCTATGGATTTAGGATGTTGGGATCAGTTAATGATGATGAACCCTTCAAACACCCTCAGATTCGGAAGATGGTCACTGATTTTGCAGAGTTGACTATGTCTCCTCTTTGGAGGATAGTAATTTTCCATAGCAGAGACCAGTCTTTCTCTTTTTCAACTGCTCTGAAGGCAAGATGTCATGCTGTGGAGTGCCTCACTTGGTAAGTAATCTTCTTTCTATCTCCATGGCTTTAATGATGCTCTCTGTGACTCATAGTTCTTTTCTGCAGGGTGAAGACAAACGTAAATCACACTCCTTTGCATCGGTTTGTGAGCGCCACTGAATGCATTACAGTTGGCTATTATGATGAAGTAAGCAAAAGGAGAGTCAGGGAGCATTGCAATGAGAATGGGATCTCAAATGTGCTCATGTTCCCAGCCGTTACCAAGAAACTTCGTCATGTAGCTGGGGACATGACATTGGTTAACCCTTATCAGAAGCCACAAAAACTCATAATGAGATTACTTCAGCTATTCTCCAATGATGATGACTGGGTCCTAGACCTTTTTTCGGGCACAGGTAATTTCAATTTTCACAATTTTCATTATTCATGGTTGATTGAAGCCTCTAAGTGGTTTTCTGTTGTTTCAAGAACGACTCTGGCTTGCTCCTTAAAGATGTTCAGGCACTGCATAGCTGTGGAGAAGGATGATGCTCAAGTGAGCTTCATTAGAATGAGAATCAATGGGCTGAATGAATGCCCAGATGAAGACCAAGAGGTTGGAAGGAAGCACATTGCAGATACGGAGAGATTCCAACCAGCTTCAAGGGAGCCTGTTCCCCCACTTGCAGATGAACCGGGGGACATGGCTGACCTTGAAGAGCCAATCTTGGAGCAAGAGAGGCAAGATAGGTGTTCTAATGTGCCAGAGGATCCCAATATCCTTGAGCCTGAGGAAAGCTATGATCAGCTTCTATTGTAGATTCACATTACTCTTGTAGAACACATGAAATGTAAAAGATCATTTTAATGGAAATATAATTTGGAGTTCTGCTTCCACTTTGTGTTCAGCTTGATTTATCTTGAGCATTTCTCTGATCATGTGTGAATGTTTCTTAGTATAATTTTGTTGAATATTATCTTCTCTTGGGAATGCTTTTATGAAATGTATTTCATATTCTGTTAATATGGCCAGGCATTCAATGGGGATCTTAACCATACAAAGGGGATGATCTTAATTGCCTTGTTAAAATGCTCTGATTTTTGCAACACATGTACTCTAATTTTCGAGTAACATTTAATTATCTATCCTCTGTGCTTGTTGAGGTTATAGATGTAATGAAGGAGCTTCGCGAATTCTTACTTGTACCTTTTCAACTCTAATCTATTGTCCAAGATCATGATGTGAGATTCTTGGTCATGCTCAACAACTAGTTTTCATGGCAGCAAGAATTTTAGTATATCTATCTTGACTACTTGGGATATGAGATCAAGCTTCTAGTGACAATATTTACAAGCAAGACTCGTGATGGTTTCTAGATATTGTAAAATGCCCACTTTTTTGCTTCATATAATGGTCTTTAGGTAAAAATAAAAAGAGAACATGTCTTTGTTCTCCTTTGTTGTGACTCAGTGTTCATATACATTTCCGTGTTCCTCTTTTACACATAATTCTTTTTTAATATACTTTCATCTACCTCTTTGAGATCTAGCCAGGGGCTACAACACCACAGGAAAAGAATAATTTTAAAAACCTTCTTAACAACCATCATGAGAGTCAAGCTTTAGAGAGAAAGAAAGCAATTCATCATCGAAGTAAAGCACTCAGAAATCGGGAGCGTTAAATGTGTTTGTTGATCGATGGTATGGATTAAAAAAAAACTTGTTTGCCACATTTTTATCGCATCCCTAAGGACATTGGAGATGAAGTCCTTGTGCAAATGCATTTGGTTGGTGCTTTGGTATACAATGGAACTGTAATGTCCAAGGTTTTCTTCATATATCCGAATGTTCATAATGATCCAAACCTTACAGTTACTGTCATTCATCGTGTTTTGCAATCATGGAAGGGTCTTTTGCCACCAACTCTATATTTGCAACTTGATAATACTGCAAGAGAGAATAAAAATTCTACAGTCTTTGGATATTTAAGCATGCTTGTTGAAAAACAGGTATTTCAAAAGGTTAAGGTAAATTTCCTTCTGGTTGGCCACACTCATGATCACATTGATCAAATGTTCAATACTTTCTCTAAGAATTTGGCACGTAACAATGCTTTTACTCTTCCAATTTTATCTGAGCTAATTTCAGAAGCATATACTCCAAAACCAGAAGTTCAACACCTCACAGATTTAAAACTTTAAGCACGTTTGCTCAATGGGCCTTGATAACAGTGCTAAGGTTTTGGCTCCATTGCACAATATTAGTTTCAACCATGTATTCTTGATGAGGAGGGTTGATGAAATAACCCTTTTTATTTGCAAAGCAGTATTCATCTTCTCTTGGGTGGGAGCCTAAAGAGGGATGCAGATTCTTATTGCAAGTGCCTAATTTATCTACAGTGTATGGTGCAGAACAATCACCATATGAAGATAAAAACAATACAGAAAGATGTGGAAATGTGGTTGATCAAAGTAAAAGCTGGATGCATGCACTCATTGAAAAGAAGAGACATATTGAGCGTGCAAAAAAATATGCTGGAGATCAAGATGTATCTTGGTGGGAGGACTTTTTCAATCATCAAGAAGAGATTATATAGTATACAATTGCAGGTCACTCGCCAGTTGATGTTCCATTCACATGGGATTTTTGTACACAAAGATCTGTGAATGTGGCCCAAGCATGTAATGCAGATGCACTTCAAAGTTTTATACATCCACCAGAAAGAAATATTTATGTAGGCCCAAGGATGAAAAGCAAGATGGCAAGGAAATTTAATAGAGATAAATGTTGGAACACTTATTGCAGTACTTGCTGATGGTGATGAGGCTACCAGACCATTTTGGATTGCAAAGGTTTTAGAGATAACTAAAGATATTCATCAGAGAAGAATAGAGGCCTTGATGGTGCATTGGTATTACACTAAAAGTAGTAATGCATTCACAGGTAAATATAACTTAGAAATGATGTGTGATACTAAACGAACAGGTTCAAAAAAGAAAAAGAATATTCGAAGCACATCCACTCTTAAAATGGATGATGTAGATATTCTTGTTTATGATTTTTCCTTGACAAAAACAGGTCGCTTGAGGAAAGCAACCATCAATATGATAAAACAAAAGCTTCCAGATGTATGTGGTACAGGAAATCATAGGCAAACAAGAAGATTTGTGCATGATCCTGTAGAATTTGGTATGTACGTGGATGAAGATAGAGCTCTTGTGGATATAGAAGAAGAAGAAGAGAGCTCTCAACAGTATGAGACTGAATCAAGTGCATCAGATGATGAGGGTGTAGACATAGATCGACATAGTTGTGAGTTGCATTGAAGCTCTCTAACATTTTTAGTGCTTATGTAAATGCCTCGAAGTAGTTTGGTTAATGAAACCATGTTTTGTAGCAATTTTGAATAACAATCAGATATCCACCCATTAAAAATATGTCTAAAATGTTATTTTTGTATAAGAATTATTCAGTTCTACATTCTTT
Organism: Ceratopteris richardii; assembly: GCA_020310875.1. Taxonomy (NCBI): domain Eukaryota; kingdom Viridiplantae; phylum Streptophyta; class Polypodiopsida; order Polypodiales; family Pteridaceae; genus Ceratopteris; species Ceratopteris richardii. Next base: position 78,808,340 of record CM035408.1, on the reverse strand, counting down.
ATATAGATTTTAGACATGTCAATGTCTTATCATATAAATTTTGGACATGTCAATGTCTTATCATATAGATTTTGGACATGTCAATGCCTTATATAGTGAAATTTTGACTACATTTTGAGCTCTTTTTTTATGAGAAAATGACAAAAAATGTCAAAAAATCACATGTTTTCACTTCATTTTTGTAATATATGTATACTGGTATAAAGGAATCTCAAATATAAGCTTCCATTTGCTTGATTTTTGACGAGAGTGTTCTCGTCATATAGTTCTCATTTGTTACGACTCGCTGTTTGGAGTGAACAGGATAAAGATCGGAAGAATTATATCACACAGACGATTTACTAGGAGTTCCGACGAGCTGATGGACAATCAATTGTCAGTTCAGAGTGGATTCTGCACACCGCACGTGAGGTCATGTCGCATCGAGGACACGAGGCTCGTGATGCATTCAGAGAAGGCTTACCAAAGCCTGTATGGTTAGATGCTGAGGAGTGGGACATGATTCGTGACGAGCAGCAGCAGACTCCTCATCGATATCGCCAACAGTGAAATGCCGCAGCCACACGTCTAGACACGATTGGACCATCACATTTGGACAGCGGCGGATATGACACGATGCATCATGAGTTTGTAAGTACCATTTCATTAATTGAATTTATTTGTGTTAAATTTCTTATATATGTTTCTCTAATATTTTTATATTTGTTTCAGGAGCTGGCAATGGGTCGTCCTCCAACACGAACGGAGGAGTCTTACGGATATAGTCATGGGTTGCCTGCACTATTGCAGAACTTGGAGGGACGTGGTGCGGTAGTTTCATGGCAGCATTTGCGATGAGGTAATTAATTTATAAACTTGGTTTTTACTTGTTGTTTGTAATTTTCATGTGAATTTATCTCATTCCATTAATGTTCTTTGTTGCAGGACTGTTGATATGGAACGTTCTTTGCATGTGTATGGTAGTGGAAGACCAATCATTTGTATTTGATTTCCATATGGCAATACATTGCTTTGCCACATTTTGTAAAAGCGTCATATATGACAGTGGTTTGCCACACTCTTGTACATGCTTCATTATTGAAATATATAACTTCTTTTGTACATGGTTCATTGTTCATTCTGATTATCTCTTTTGTGTACAATAATACTCTGTTTCATGAAATCATATTTCGGTTGTCATTAGAGTACACATCACATGTACTCAGTTTTTTTGGGCAGAGTGTATTGTCTTTTGTTAAGCAACATCATGGTAATGTTGTTGTAGCAAAAGATGAAACACTCTGCCCAAAAAAAAATTTGCAGGTATGATACCGACGCCTATACCGACGCATATACCGATGCATATACCGACGCCTATACCGACTCTTTGGTACCGACGCGCAAACCGACCTTTACACCGGCGTCGCGGCAAATAAATCTGCGTTCATTTTACTCGGTAAAAACCTCAGTATACCATCGATCTGTTGTAGTGATATTGATATCTATTCATTTTACGTGCTCTAATATTTAATTAGGCCCTTCTTGTACATTCCCATTGTGTAGTAAAACAACAAGAAGAAGATTATTCTTGCTTGCCCTCTATTTGTGTATGTGAGTGTGTGGGAGCTCTCTTCCTTATCTCTTGCCCTCTTAACATCTAGTTTTAGCTTGATAGTTAATACACTTAATAAATATGTTCGTTTTATCAAAGATTATTAGGGTTTTCTCCTCTATTTGTGTATGTGAGTGTGTGGGAGGTCTCTTCCTTATCTCCTGCCATCTTAACATCTAGTTTTAGCTGGATAGTTAATACACTTAATAAATATGTTTGTTTTATCAAAGAACAAGTATCAAAAACTTATAAAATTACTTGGAGAAGGTAGGAAACGTGGAAGATTGTTTACCTCAATTATGAAAATACAAATGGATGAGAATATTTTTTCCAAAACTAATGCATGTTCTAATTTAGTTGAATTAATTTTAAAGAGTACCTGTTGGAGTTCGAGGTATGTGGAAGCACACGAATAGCACAAGGAAGAAGAAGAAGCATGGAATACAACACACAATACTAAATGTATTACCACTAGAAAGTACAAAGTTAAGTGACCCGTTCGGGCAATAGGCATATATACAAGCTGAGGGGAAAAAACCTCCGAAAAAAGTGCCCCGATAGTCCTCGTGTGTTCACACACATTACTACCTAAATATATCAACAAATCCCCCCTAGGAGTGATGCGGTGAACAAGGAGCTAGCACTGATGTATAAGGAATTGCCAAATTATGTGGACAAAAGGAAGTTACTCCAAAGCTTTGCAAAAAGCTTCAAACTTCTCCCTAGGCAGAGCCTTTGTGAAAAGGTCTATAATGTTCTCCTACGTGGGCACATATGCCTAGCTGATCTCTCTATCCGAGAACCTCTCCTACACATAGTGATAATGCACCTCAATGTGCTTAGTGTGAGCATGGAACATATGGTTCCTCGCAACTGCCACTATGCTCTGACTATTAGTGAAGATGGTGGTGGCAAAAGAATTACCAACACCCAAATCATTCATAAGACATCTGGGGCACACACGATCAACAATTGCTGTGAATGTTGCCCTATACTTAGCCTGATAATTTGAAGTGCCATAGCAGGCTACTTCTTGCTCAACCAAGATATACATGAGCTACCAAGCATGAAGCAAAAGCCACTAGTGGACACACAAGTATCAGAGTTAGAAAAAGCATGTAAATTTGGTGGTAGTGATCCCTTCTTGGGATAAAACAATCCAAGTAGTCGGATACCACTCAAGTAGCGAAACATGTGCTTAACCGCCTGCCAATGCTTCACACCTAGGTAATGCATAAACCTACTCATTTGTGAGATAGCAAACTGAATATTTGGCTGAGTAATGTGTAAGTAAATCAAGCATTGAACACCCTATTGATGCATCTCGATCATCATGAAGACTCAATTGTAAACCTGTCTCCATAGGAGTGGCAATAGGTTTGCAATCTTCAAGGCCAAAACACTGCAATATTGTGTCAATATATATCATTTGACACAAAACTATTTTGATATCAACTTGCATAATCTGAATGCCCAAGTAATGATGCAAATGCCCCAAATCAGACATCTCAAATGAGGCATGCAAATCAGCCTTAAAATCAGCAATATGCTTCTCATGAGGACTAGTGAGCAGCATGTCATCAACATACACAACAATGATCAGAAGCACATCATTTGCATGCTTAACATATCAAGTGCTCTCAGTTAGAATGTTCTCAAAACCATATGCTATCACATAGGCATGTATCTTTTCATACCAAGCACATGGTGCTTGCTTTAAACCATATAATGCCTTCTTCAACCTATACACTTTGTTTTCATGCCCTTTTTGCACAAAGCCACGAGGCTGAAAAACATGCACATCTTCATGCAAGTCACCACTCAAAAATGCAGTTTTAATGTCCAAGTGATGTACATTCGAACCATGATGAGATGACATTGCACAAATGCTATGAATACTAGTCATTCACATTGTGGGTGCAAAGGTCTCATCAAAATCAATGCCTCTTTCTTTTGCATAACCCTTTGCAACAAGCCTAGCCTTATACTGTCAACTGTTCCATTAGGCTTATGCTTTCGCTTGTATACCCACTTAGTGTCAATGGCCTTCTTGCTAGAAGGTAAGTCACATAAAGATAGTACCATTTTTCATGACTAACTCATATTCTGATTATATAACAGCCATCCAATTTTCAGAGTCGTGCTTCATCAAACGAAATAGGTTCATTATTATCACAAAGACTAGAGGGAGGCATAGCACAACAATCTGATGCAAAAGAAGCACTATGAGAGCCTAAACGTGTATGGTATGACAGAGGTGCATCTAATTTTTTGTCACACGAAGTTTGCACCAGCCATTTTGGCCTAGCTTTTGCCTCCTAAACATCAACTCTCTCATCAACAAGTACATCATGTAAATTTGCATCAAAAATGGAATGATGTGCATCATCACATGAAACTTGTAAAGGCTGGGAAGTTGGTTCATTTTAACCAACACTAGACTATCCACCTACAAAAAGAGGCGGCAAAGTATCATACATGCCTTTGGAGCTAAAAAGTGTCTCCTTAGTACATGAAACTAATGGTTGAATAGCATCTTCCACAAAAACAACATCATGGCTAGCCTGGATGTGTTTACTCTATGGATGATACAGACAATAGCGTTTGCTTTCAGAATTGTACCCAACAAAAATACATTTCACCGCTTTATCATCCAATTTCTTCTCGTGTTGTTTAGGCACTAATGCATATGCTAGGCAACCAAAAACATGGAAGTGAAAAACAGATGGCTTACAACCATGCCAAGCCTCATATGGATTGATAGACTGCAATGCTTTAGTGGAACACCTATGAAGTACATATGTTGCACACATAATAGCCTCAAGCTAGAAACTATGTGCTAAAGCCTGACTCTTGACCATACATCTCACAATCTCCATGAGTGACCTATTCTTTCCTTCAGCTCGATTCTGTTGAGGTGTATACGGCACTATACACTAATCTTTTATCCCATGTTCAGCCAAAAAGGCATTAAAGTCAGAAGACATATACCCCCCCCTGATCAGAATGGAGGGTGCCCATTTTACATGCTGATAGATTCTCACCCAAAACCAAAAACTATTTGAAGCACATAAACACTTTGGACTTTGCTTTCAATGGATATACCCATGCATGCCTAGAAAAATCATCAATGAAATTCACGAAGTAAAGATAGTTTACAAAAGAATGTGTTTGCATAGGACCACAGACATCACTATGTACAAGCTGCAATTTCTGAGTAGCTCAAACACACCCATCTATTGGGAAGGATGGACACTGCATTTTGCACAAAATATAGCCTTCACAAACACGTTTATGAGGTGCCTCAAGTTTGGGCAAAGAGCACACCATTTCAGATTTCTGCAAGTCTAGCAAACTAACAAAGTTCAAACGACCAAAGTGTGCATGCGAAAGCTTTGCATTTGGCATAGCCTGAGAATCATATACTGAACATGGTGAATCATTCATAAATTTTTCATATTCTATGAGCTTATGCAACCCACGACATAAAATGTCAGAAGCAATAATCACATCGCCATTTGAAAAACAATGAATTGTACATTTGTTGTTAACAAGTTTCACAACGAAGCCAATCTTGGCTAGAGCTGAAACTGATAACAGATTCTTCTTGATCAGTGTCACGAATATAGTGTTCGACAATGTGAAACAACCTCCATCAGTAGTAGTCAAAATGATCTTACCAACTCCCATGATAGGATAAGAGGAGTTGTTGGTGCATGTGACAGTATTCCCTATAGGGGCAGGCTCAAGTGAAGTGAAGAAAATGCATTACAAGGTAATATATTTGGTTCACCCACTATCAAAGTACCAAATATCTAAGTCTACTATAGACATACACTATTCTCGAGAGGATGGCTGAAAGCTGCAAACAATAGTAAGCAGCCATTCTTCATTCTACACTACATAAGCAGACTCTGTTTTTGGTGTATAGACCTTTGCAACAACCATTTGAGCCTCTTTTTTCTTTGCCTCTTTTGCAGTCAGTTTTGGAAAAATTCTTTATGACATGATCATTTTCTTTAGAGTACTTATAGAACAATTTCTACTTTTTTGTTTTCTTATTGTCTCTGTCATCCTTCTTTGATTGTGTAGAATTAGCAGATTTTCATTAGGGAAAAAATGAACCCTACATAGGCCTTTTGGATTAAGGAGTGATTAGTGATAGACTAATGAGAGGAGGGTGCTTGACACAACCTATAGCCTATAAATCACTAGGGTGAAGGGGGATGAGGGAACAGGATTCCCCTATGTTCAGGTTTTGCCTCTAAAGAAAGAACAGGATCTCGTAACTTACTTGGGCTCAAAAATTCAAAATTTTCAAAAAGTTATAAAACTCATTATAAGATGATTTAATGGCCCCCAACCACTTTTTAGGATCAAAAGTGCTATTTTTGACTCCTAAATCAAAATTTATGCATGAATTGACCTGAAAAAAGTGACTTTTTCAAAAATAACTCAAAATACAACTTTCTCCCTCCAAAACCTCACATTTTCATACCGAGGTCCCGAAAAGTCATCTCTTTCCACTATCTCTCCCTAGCATACCATTGTAGCTCCTACATCTCCATTTCTTTCTCTGTGCATCTTCTTCTTTGAATTCCTACTGTCACTTCCATAGCATGAACTCGAATGCAGAAACCTAAATCTCATAGACATCCAAAAGATGAGGTTATCACAATAAAATGTCACAATATCAAGGATATAGAAGGAATTTGGTTAGGATATGAGTTCTACAAAGGTGCATGGGTGTACATGCAACCCTCTGGTGTTGGCCCTCATCATGTAAGAGATTGTGGAAACTTGGATCTTCATTGGAAAGGGAAGTTATTATGCTTCAAAAAGCTCAAAAATGATGACACTCTTGCCATTGTACAACATGTTTTCACAATGTCAAGCATGAAATTGAAAAACTCAAACAAAATGAGATATCCTACCAACTGTAAGTATTACTCATTCACTTTTGTTCAAATTTCTTAATATATCTTGTTAAGTTGTGTACTTTTTTGTGGCAAACATATTTCCTTCTACCTTGGTGGAGGAACAACCACTTTCTAGTCTTACAGGCACTTGCCAAGCATTGCATGCAGATGTTGGGTCAATAGTCTTTCCACAAGCCCATCCTGCTCAGCTATTATGTGAGAGAGTTTTCTTTTACACACATACATATGTTGTACCCTCTTCATCAAATGATTTTGGCAGGTTAGAGATGATTAAGGTAGACTCTCTTTTAAAGCTTGAGTGGCCACAACCTCATATATGGACATTAACATCTTTGAAGCATAAGATGGTGATGGACATACACAACTCTTTGAAATTCACAAAAGTTTCAAGATCTATAGGATTACATTGTTGTGTTCCTATTCATTTTTTTGTACATTTATTTTAGGTATTCACAATTCTAGAAACTTTAACAATGTTCATGTTAAAAGATATCACATATGAGCAAGTGAAGGGATTACTAGATGAAAATTGGGGACTTGTAGAAGGATGCACCAAAGGGGATAGATACCTTTGTAAAATTGGTGGAACAGGCATAGGATTTTGATATTTAAAACATTGTACTTCATTGTACATTAGATTCTATTATGATCGTTGGATGTATAAACTTTGTTTTTTAATTTCATTTGAAATTAAGATAAATCTACCCAACAACAAAATGGAAGTTATTTCAGTAAATCATCATTGGACTCTTGCCAACGTGAGAGAACATCTAGTACTAATGGGATTTGAGAATCAAAATCAATCAAAGTTCAGAATACAAGGGCATAAGGTAAACAACATATGGTATTTTTTCTTTTGTTTATACAAATTTTTATATTCAAATATGTTATTTTAAAGTTTTCTATTTGTCTGCAAATTGGTAAGAGGTTGGAGGATAAAATTAAAGTCCTTCCTGAATGGAGTGTAGATGGAACTCAACTTTCATTGCCATAGCTCAAGAACTATTTGAGTACTAGAGTGTACACACAACCTATTTTCCATTCATAATCCTTCCTCTGCTACAATGTATTTAACATGCAAGACATGTAGCATGTAAAATTTTTTTATCTCAATATGATGTACAATTTGCCAAATCTTTGATTTTTCCCATGGAAATTTATTATAATTTTATTTATTTATTTTTTCTACTGTGTAGATGTGGTGTATCTTATTCTGCTTAATGATTCTATTCAATCTTTTTTATGAGACAAAGTTCTTTTTTTGAGATTTTTTTGCATGATTCTTTTATTTGAAGGTATTGGTTTTAGTTTTAAAATGGGTCCCACTCACTTAAAAATTTTGAAACTACTATAAAAGCAAATCTCTCATTTCTCACTTTTGCAACCAAGAAGAGCTAGAAGCACTCGTAGAGCACGCACACAAGCTACTATCACGCACCATGGCTGCCTCAATCTCCAGTACCCCACAACCCAAATGTCCTCGAGAACTCTTCAATGAGTTCTTAGAATCAACTGAGTTCAAAGGTCAAACACACTTGAATGACCTATTGTCTAGAGTCCCTGATCTAGAGAAAACAATTCAACTTAACTTTGATGTGCTGGAGGAAATCATAGAGTTCCTTGAGTACTACATCTTGCGTCACTCCATAGAAATACCACCTTATGAGGGTAAATGGGTCCCATGTGACCTTTTACTCTAAATACACAAAGGTGATGAAGCCTTCATGAAGTGCCAAGCACTTCATCGCAACTGCTGAAAATGCAGGGCACTTATTAGATGAATATGTGCCATTAATAAAGAAACTTAACAAGAACAAGAGGATGGGTACAAAGTACCTTTCCTACATTGCAACAACATATTTTATCATCAATGAGGAGCCCGAACCTACACCCATCGATCTCCCCAACCTTGTCACAATGGGCTTTGTGAAAGAAAAGAATGAGCCTCAACCAGACACCATAAATTTTGCAAAACAGACCATTACAATCCACCGAGACTTCCCTAGTGGTGTTGAGGATAGACTACGTGAGCTATCAAGCATGGAGAGGCCCCCCCTTCAAATCTTAACCCCGCTGTGCCCACACTACCAGAGGTGGAAATTGAATAGCTCTCCATCATCATTGTGGATGGAGAGGAAATTATTTTTCTAGGGAAAATAGGTATTGCCATGGGTCCGGGAATGCAAGGCCCCCATGTAATATCCAGATCTGTATTAACCTACTAGCTGCGTCAATCTCTCCAAAGGAGAAAGAAAATTGTTGAGAAATTGAAGGCAGCCAAGAAATGATGTAAATATTTGGATAATCCAAAATTTTGTTTTTCCTATTTTTTCTTGTCCTTTGTATGAAATGTGCTTCATAATTTGAACCTACCTTTGTATCCACAACTTCTATGTAATTTTAAGTTTTTCTCTTCATCTAAGTGCTGCATATGGTTTGTGGTATCTAAATTAGCATGAAATACACCAAAAAGCCCCAGCCATAGAAATGTGGGAATCAACCTTGCACACATTTTGTAGTGATAATTCCCGCATTTTTGTGGCTAAAGCTTTTTTGACCTTTTTCAGTGTTTAAGATGGCTCCCAAGTGTAGGATCAACTAAAATGATTTCAAAATCTCTTGCTTATGGGTGGCATCAACTATACACTGAAGACCTAGCAAGCCAAAGAGTATCTCGAGTGGCTAACCTTCTATTTTACACATTCTATACATCTCATCTTTACATAGGGGGAATTGAAAAGGCCATAAAATGCAAAAAAACCCCTAGCCATAGAAACATGGGATTGAGCCCCGCAAAAAATTTGCAGGGCTAAATCCCGTGTTTCTGTGGCTGGGTTGTACATGACCTTTGGGGACATATTAAGTTGAACTTATACATATCTAGTCAAAAAACAAGAGGCAAATGCATGTAGGTTCAACTCATCCACAAAGAGGCTTTGAGGACTCCATATATAACTGACTGAAGCAAAAGTTATTTCTATACACTTATGGTAGAGAGTCAAAGGTAGAGAGAGTGAGAGAGAGAGAGAGAAAAAAAAAGACACAAAGAACATATAGGTAAAATAAATATTTCTATTAATCATTGTATTACATTGCAAAGTATGCCTCTCAAAGGGTACAAGATACAAATGTCATGGGTTATTTCCTCTAATTCTTCTTGCTAGCTGAATGTCCATAAGTTGTATGGTTACTCTCTTGGCATGGATAGCACATAGGTTAGAGTCCTCAAGCATGGAGGTGAGGTAGGCTGAAGCTGTCTCTTGAAGCGATTCAAGTGCTATCCCTTGTATTCGTAGACCTGCACAGTAGCTTTGTAGTTCTTCTTATACTACCCTTGCAAAAGCTCTTCGTGGTATGAGTAGTTCAATGAACTTTTTGTAGTGTCGTATCTCTGCGAAAGCCCTGTAGTGCCTCCTTCATCTTTGTGGAGCTCTTGTGTTGGGAGGTATGTTAGGCTATCGTTGAGATCTACGTCATGGTTGATGGTTTTTCTTTCTCCAATGTACACGATGTGGGGATCCAGCTTCATCTTCCACATTTTATTGTAGACGTGTTTGTTGATTTTGCTCCCTTTCCTCCTCTATTGGTATTTGCCCTTGTCCTTGTGGAAGTGTCTTGCCTCCATGTAACATCCTATGGCTCGTTAGAATGTGCATATCATTCCATGGTGGTTGGTTATTGCTTTTGTCATTCGGTGATGTCTCCTGATCGCTCTTTGATACTTAAAACCAAGATTACAATAATCATAGGATCTACCACATAATGGGAAATAACGAATTCACTTTACTTCCAAGATGAGCCTTCTCATAGTCTCCTAGCACACCACTGAGCATGATGGAGAGGTCCTAATGACGACTTCCATTTCTCACTAGCAATGTTGTGTTGCATACTTCTCGCAAGTATTTCCAATTGTGATTCCCTAACTTGTTCCACAAAAAACTTTCTCGAGAATGTAGTGCAATAAAACCAATTCAACGTCTCCTCCATGTAGTTTGATTGCATTGGAACACCACCATGTCGTGTGTTTTGGAAGTAGACACCCCTTGCTTTGTAGTGTGACTTTTCTGTTGATATATTTAGGTAGTGAAGTGTGTGAACACTCTAGGACCCCCGAGACACTTTTTTCCCTCTTTAGGAGGTTTTTTACTTCCGGCTTGTATATATGCCTATTGCCCTAATGGGCCACTTATCTTTGTACATTTTAGTGGTAATACATTCAGCATTGTGTGTTGTGCTCCAAGCTTCTTCTTCTTCCTTGTGTTGTTTGCATGCTTCCATAGATGTCTAAATCCAACAATTGGTATTAGAGCAGGTCGCCGCTTCATCTAGGGCGTTGTCTACACCTCTCCGGTTGCAGTCTCAGAATCACACAAAATTTGGTAAGCACACTCCGGGTGTTTCAGAATCAAAGCTACTTCGCTCTGTGGCGCCGAAATCACAATCTGAGCTCGTTTTGACCTTCGAATGCACTATCAGAGTGCTTGTGCAGGATATTTCGTCTTTTTGTGCCAAAGCTATAAACCAATTTTGGTTCACCTGTATAAGCATCGCAAAGTCTGATATAGGTTTAGCAGAATTTGTTTGGGCAGTTTTCTTCAACTTTTTGAGATACAATCAATTTTCTACATCAAGGTATTTTAGTCATCGGCCATGGCTGAAAGTAGTGATGTATTTCGTATGTTGGTTGTTGATGATAAGTTGGATGATACCAACTACCCATTATGGGCTTATATGATGCATCATGTATTGGTGGAAAAAGGACTACGAAATTTATGTGGAGGGTGTTGAAAGACATCCTATTACACCTGCGAATACACGTACTACAAATACAAGTGCTGGAGCTGACGGAGATGGTGTCGAAGATGATGATATTCTATAGATTCCTGTTCGTGCTACTGTTTCTATTGCATCTACTGTAGAGGAAATTCATTGGGATGGCAAAGATGCTCAAGCACATGCATTAGCTTTGTCTATCAAACGTGCCATTATTCATCACATTTGCTCTTGCAAAATAGTTAAGGATGCTTGGGATACACTTACCACATTGTACCAGGCTAGGAATGAGGCTCGTGTTCCTTACCTCCAAAAACAATTGGAGAGTGAACACATGAATGAAGGTGATTCTATGGACAATTTTCTCACAAAGATCAAGGATTTGAAAGAACAACTGATTTTTGCTGATGAAGTTATACCAGATAGCTCACTTGTGCAGACCGTTCTAAATGGTCTTCCTAACTCATATCAGAGTTTTGCTTCTACTCTTCATGTGATGATGAAAGGCAATCCAAATGCCTTATCATTTGAGGAGTTAGTCTCTGTTCTGTTGCAGGAAGACCAATCTAGGCAGAACAGGTTTATTATGTGCGTTGCAGATCAAGCTAGTGAGAAGGGCAATGGTAAATAGAGCTCTTCTACTAGCAAGCAGAAATCTGCAAATGCTGCACATTCGAAGAAGGAAGACAAGGATGAGAAGAAATAAAAAAAGCAGAAATTGTTTTGGCACCATGAATTTGAGAAGTTATCACCTCTGTGATCCATGGGGTCCTATTGAAAATCCATGTAAGAACATCATTGGATTCTCTAGGTACTTCAATAGCACCTAACCACCATATATCTTTCTCAGATTGGACACTATATGTTAAGTGATGGGTAGATTCTTCACTTTCATCAATAATGGCATGGGACATAGCTTCATTCATGAGTGTCACACTAAGTCTCTCCATACATCCTCCCTATACGATTTGACACCTGTCTAGCTTCAATACAAACTTTTGTTTGGAACCACAATCTACATCAAATAACAAACATTATATTAATAAAAATATTATGAATGTCATTATCACAACAATGGATATACCTTGAACTGTGGATTTGTAAAACTTAACAATTTCCTTTTGAATCCTCTCCAAATTGACAAATATACAGTTGTACTTTGTGTAGATGAATCCCTTTCTAGATGAGTTTTTCAACTCTTTCTTTGATGTAGATGAATGATAAATGGATGCAGGCATAACATCTTCTATATGCAAGTAATTGCCAAGAGTATTGGCTACATCCTCATTGGTCATCTTCTTCTTTAGAGATACCTTGTAAGGGCATGGAAAAAAGCTTTGGAAAATACCTTTGTTTTGTAGAGCCTGCTTCAAAAGATTTTACAATGCAGTGTATGCTCTAGTACTAACACCTGCTTCATGACATACCATCTGTACCTCACTAGGACTAATAATATCTTCTAAGTGGCCTGCAAAATCTTTAATCACTTGGGTTTTGATGTGATTTCCTATTGGTGAATCCAAAATCATAAGCACATGTTTCTTGCTAAGACAAGAATTCAAAAACTTCAATTGATCCTCTATTGTTGAGGAAGCATTGGTATCTTCAACAAATGACCTGCATAATAAGAAACTCAATCTAAAAGTCTTTTAAAATAAATAAACAAGTGAAATAAAAAACCTAAGTGCGTAAACATGTCACTTTTGTGCTCCACCACCAGTTGAAAGAGCTTGAAAAAATGATAATGGTTGTTTCCTATATCTCATCCCAAGTGGAGTATCTTTTAGTTGTGTAAGATTGGCTTTTAACTTTGTAATTGTTCTCTCCTTTTCTTCCACATCTTGTTGGATTCTATTATTGTGCTCATCCAAGGATTTGATAGCACTTTCTAAAGTGTGCATAGCACGTTCTAAATTGTGTATCTTGAAATGTTTGTGATCACATTGTGGCATCCAATACTTTGTTATAGATGTAGAATGGTTAGACAATCGCTTGCAATAGCCTACCAGTCCATCTTCACTGCTACCAAGGAATTGTAGAAATGTGGAGATACTATGGAATCTAGGATGAACATTAGACATTGGATCTAAGGGATACAAAGCACCATTGATCCAAAGATCAATATTCTTCTCTCCAGCTGCACGTCGTTCGTTTTGAGAATCTTTGTCATTGCTACCTTTTTGAGAATCTTTGCCATTGCTACCTCTAGTTGTTGGCGCAAATTCTATTGGAACATGAACATGTACACTCTTTGAGTGAGGAGCATGCATTGGTGTTGGTGTCATGTTTGCAATACATGTGAGCACCATGGTGTTCCAAAACTCCAACACCGAATAGGAAGAAGCACAGACATGGCTGGCATGGCTTGTACAGTAGTTGTGTGGAAGAAAAAAAATGTATTCTGATATGTGCATAGGTGAAAATGACTTTCTATAGTGTGTAAGAGGGAAAATAAGCTTTTTTTCAAAAATTCATGTTTTGGGGCAACCAAAGTTACGAATTTGATGATGTGGCACTTAACTTTTGGAGGGACTTCAAAAAGTATGTTTTTTTAAAGTATTTTTTTATAAAAACAGACTAAAAAAAGTAACTTCTGACATATACATAAAAGTATGGGCCATTTTGAATAAAGAATAGTTGAAAAAGAGACTTTTTGAGAAAAGACATTTTTTTATTCATAAAGATGGACGGATTTGATGAGGTGGAAATTGGTTTTTCTCTCTCTCTCTCTCTCTCTCGTTGTGTACAAGAGAGAGAAGATCCTAGCTCAGCCTAAAAAGATAGTCTACTTCAACCTACCAAAAAGTGCTCTATTAAATGCACTTTGTCCCCTTAACAAAATACAAGATTAAGCTTAATCCCTAAAAATTAGGAATCCTTACAAGGCCCATGCAGGGATCACTTTTTTTTCCTAATCTTGCTTACTAGTAGAAGAGCTCCATTTACCTTTACCCTTCTGACTAGCCAAGAAAGCTTGATCTACAAAACACATAATGGACGTGTTCTGCCTAGACTGATCTTCCTACAACAGAATAGAGGCTAACTCATCAAATGTTAAGGATTTTGATTGCCTTTCATAATCAAATGAAGAGTAGAAGCAAAACTCTGATATGAATCGGGAAGACCATTTAGAACAGACAGTCTATAGAAGTGAATTATCAGGTAAGACTTCATCAGTAGAAATCAAATGCTCCTTCAAATCTTTAATCTTTCTTAGAAAATTATCCATAGAATCTCATTCATTCATGTGCTCACTCTCCAAGTGTTTTTGGAGGTAAGCAATACGAGCCTCATTCCTTGCCTGGTATAAAGTGGTAAGTGTATCCCAAGCATCCTTAGTTGTTCTGCAAGAACGAATGTGAGGAATAATGGCATATTAGATAGGCAAGGCTATCAATGCATGTGCATGAGCTTCTCTGCCATCCCAACAAATTTGCTCTATAGTAGGTGTAGCAAAATCGTAACACGAATATACAAATCTAAAGATTATCACCATCTTTGATGCCATCTGCATCAGCTTCAGTACTTGAATCTGTAGGTGTAATATGAAGTTTCTCAACACCCTGCACAATATTCCACAGTCCTTTTGTGACCAATACATGATGCATCATATAATCCCATAATGAGTAATTCGTACCATCCAACTTATCCTCAATAGCCAACATACGGAATACATCACTGCTTTCAGCCATGGCCAATGATTAAAATACCCTGATGCAGAAAATTGACTGTATCTCAAAAAGTTGAATAGATTTACCCACTCTAGTTCTGCTAAACCTATAGAAGACTTTGATATGCTTATGCTAGCGAACTGAAACCTATATATATCTTTGGCACAAAAAGATGAAATAGCTTGCACAAGCACTACAATAGTGTTTTGAGAGGCCGAAACGAGCTCATATGACAATTTGGTGTGATTCTAAGTATGCTCAACAAATTTCGTGCGATTCTGAGCCTCTGACCGAAGGGGTGTTGATGATGCCCTAGATGAAGTGACGACTTGCTCTGATACCAATTGTTGGAGTTCGAGGTCTGCAAAAGCACGTGAATAGCACAAGGAAGAAGAAGAAGCTTGGAGTACAACACACAATACTGAATGTATTACCACTAGATTGTACAAAGTGAAGTGCCCCGGTAGTCCCAGTGTGTTCACACACATCACTAGCTAAATATATCAACAGTACCATCCATGCCAATCTATCAAATGTTGATGATCATTGAAAAAAAATATGTTAGTGCATGGTTTACCAAAATTTAGAAGCTCAAATTTTCATTGTGTTATTGAAAAATGTGTGTTTGTTAAACACCATAGTATGAGGTTTTCAACAACATATACGCATAGAAAAAGACCATTGAAATCAATACATATTAATGTAGTTTTTCATAGAAGATCCAAGTTAGTTGGGGATTCATTATAATTTTTTATATTCATGGATGACTATAGGAGATATGCATGGATTTAATTTCATAAGTATTAGAATGTTTTTTGAGTTTTAGAATATGGTTGAGAAGTATTAGAATGTGTATATAAACTTCTACAACTAGATGTAATGGGAGACTCAATATCCAAAAACAAATTGATACCTTATTGAATGATAATAGCATACATGCATAGTTTGAATGTACACCCTAGAAAACAAGATTTATAGAAAGGAAAACTTTAGTAATGAAAGAGGTGTTGTACACAATGCTCAATGAGGAAAAGAATATCATGTACATATTCAATAGAAGCATTCCATTAAATTTTTCATATCATAAATACAAGAACTACAATAATGTTTATATTGTTACACCATAGAAAAGGCTTTAGAAACAAAATTCGAGTGTACCCTAACCTATTTGACAAATTTTTGTTATATGTCATAATCATATATGAAGTCAAATAAGGTATCAATTTTGTTTGGATATTGATATGACACCAAAATTGATACCTTTCCAGATATTTAAACGAAATAAAAGAGTATGCATGTTAGAACACAAATCATAAAAAAGCCCTAGTCAATGTAGCTCTTATGTTTTATGAGAATCCTTTATGTCTAAACAAAATAATATTGTTATTCTAGATGAGGATACATATGTAAAACCATATGCTGACTATGATCAGCTAAGTGACGGATGAGTGAAGTATAACTATGATCACGAGACTAAGATCTATGAATTCAACAAGAGACATCAAAAGAGGATATTGTATTACAAGCATCCAATGGAATAAGTCATTAAGGTAAACTCATGGAATTGCATTACGTCTACATGAAATAATAGATTAAACATGTAGAAGATTCAAGCTATAGAGAAGAATTAGAGATAAGAGAATAATAAAAATTATGTTTCACCTCATTTTCGAATTTAGCAAGAGACATCAAAAGAAGCTATTGTGTTACAAGCATCCAACGGAATAAGTCATTAAGGTAAACTCATGGAATTGCATTACATCTACATGAAAGAATAGATTAAGCATGTAGAAGATTCAAGCTATAGAGAAGAATTAGAGATAAGAGAATGATAGATTTCAATAAAATATGAAGTTAATGCATTGAAAGAAAGGATACATGGAACTACCTAAAATTCCAATTATATGAACTCCAAAATCTAGATCAAATGATGCAATAGGATATGGAAAAGTATATAGCATTGTGAGAAGTTTAGAATGGATACCTTGCTCATTAAAGTCGCCATACACATTCTTTTTTCTTCTTGCTCCGTGATTTGCACCACCCAAGGTTGCTCCTAGTTCATGCTCCATGTGACCTTTCTCCATGGTTGTTCATATGATTTTTTCTTCTTCGCCCCCCAAGGTCTCTCTCTCCCTCAGGTTCTGATACCAAATGTGAGAAGTGGAGAATGACATGCCTAGGACTCACCTCCCAACCTATTTAAAGCCCTTGCCTAGTCACCACCTAGAGTTCTCTCTAAGTTCCCTCTACTCATCTGGCCATCATGAAAAGGTACCTTGTATGAACTCTCCGGCTTTTGGCCTTGGCTATCCCGCGAGCAAGGAATTTCTCGTTCCTCCAAGCATGTACATCTCTCGGATATAACAAACATAAACTATGATGAATCATTTTTCTTGTTGCAAAGATGAAAATAGTCACAAGTATAGTTGCATGGGCATCCATGAGTTATATTCAATGAAAATGAATAATGTATTCTTGTATATTCTGGTTGCAAGACAAAGTATAACTATTGAGCCTATAATGTTTTTTTGCATTCTAAATGTATATTTGGATACTCACATGTAGATTGGATAGGAAGTGTAAATGATCGAAGGTTGGAAAGTGGATATGCATCTTGCTTGGAAGTTGGATGTTTTCATTGTTGCATTATCTAGTGTAGAAGAGATAAAAAAATTCATTCTTGCATTATCTATTGTAAAAAAGATCAAAAAATAAATTATGAAACTAGAGTTTCTTGGCTTTTCAAATGCATGCATCCTTACTCTTTATCAAATTCCCCAAAATCTACAATATGATTTTGTATGAATAAGCAAAATCAATCCTAATTCTAGGATAACAAGCTCTTTGAATAGAGGATATCCTTAACCACTTTTTCTTGGATATTCGAGTTTTTTTTGGAATTAATACACAAAAGGAAATAAGCCGGGAGCTTTGAGGAAAGCTTCAAAGTTCTCCCTAAGTAGAGCCTTGCTTGACACCTGGGCATTGCATAAACCCGCTCATCCTTGAGACAGCAAACTGAATATCAGGTCGAGTTATTCATAAGTAAATCAAGCATCCAAGAGCCTACTGATAGAGAAGAGCATCAAATGCATCTCCAACATCATGAAGACTCAACCATAAACATGTTTCCATAGGAGTGCCAATAGGTTTGCAGTCTTCAAGTCTAAAACACTAAAATAAAGTGTCAATATTTTCTGTTTCACACAAAGCTATTCCTCCATCAACTCGCATAAATTGAATTCCCAAATAATGATGCAAATGCCCCAAATATGACGTCTCAAATGAGGGATGAGTTAGCCTTAAAATCAGCAATATGCTTCTCATTGGGACTAGTGAGCAACATGTCATCAACATATTAGACAATGATGATCAAAAGCACATCGTTTCCATGCTTAACATATAAGGTACTCTCAATTGCACTGTTCTCTTTCTTCTTTGCCTCTTTTGCAACCAATTTTGGACAAATTTTCATGACATGATCATGTCCTTTATAGTATTCATAAAATTGTTTCTAATTTTTTGCTTTCTTCTCATCTTTGTCTTCCTTCTCTGACGATGTAGCATTTCCATATTTCTACTTACTAGTTGATGAGCTCCATTTACTCTTGACCTTCTGACTGCATTTCATCATCAATTGAAGAGTATAAGAAAAACTCCCATGTAAATCAAGAAGACCATTAAAAATAGTCTGCACAAGTGAACTATCTAGTAAGATTTCATCACCATAAATCAACTGCTCCTTCAAATCTTGGATTTTTGTCAAAAACTTATCCTTATAGTCCCCTTCATTCATATGCCCACTCTCCAATTGTTTTTCAAAGGTAAGCAAGACAAGCCCCATTTCTTGTTTGGTATAAAGTGGCAAATGTACCCCAAGCATCCTCTGTTGTTTTGCAAGACAAGGCTATCAATGCATGTGCCTGAGCATCTCTGCCATCCCAAGGCAGTTGCTCTATAGTAGGTGTAGCAAGAACTGCAACACAAATAGGAATCCAAAGATCATTATCTTCAATGCCATCTACATCATCTTCAATAATTGTATTCGCAAGTGTAGTAGAGAATTTTTCAATACCCTACACAATATTCCACAATCCTTTTGCTATCAATACAAGATGCATCATACATGCCATAACTGGTAATTGGTAACATCAAACTTGTCCTCAATAGCCAACATATAGAATATGTCATTGCTTTTATCCATGGCCACTAATTAAATACACTAATGTAGAAATATGATTGTATCTCAAAAAGTTGAACAAAAGCACCATAACAAGCTCCACTAAACCTGTAGTAGACTTTGGTAGCACACTTTGAGATGCTTGTACTTGCAAACCAAAACCTATATATATTTTCACACAAAAGCATGAAATTGCCTACATAGATACTATCATAGTGCATTTGGAGGCTGAAACAAGCTCAAATGAAAGTTTCAACATCACAAAGTGAAGCCATCCTAAACTCCTAATTGCCTTGGTTATGCCCATCAATTTTTCTGTGATTATGAGATTGTGACCGGAGGGGTGTTGACGATGCCTTAGATGAAGCCGAGACCTTCTCTGATACCAATTGTTGGAGTTTGAGGTCTGCGCAAGAACACAAACAAAACCTCGAAGAAGAAGAAGAAGCTTCGAGCACAACACAACACCGAATGAATTACCAAGTGAATTTGCAAAGATTAGTGACCCATTAGGGCTATAGGCATATATAAAATCTAGGGGGAAAAACCTCCTAAAGAGGGAAAAAAGAACCCCGGTGTTGATGTAAAAACTTTTAGAGCAAAGAAAAATATAAGAGAGCCCGAAAACTATAGGAGAGCCCAAAAAGTATTCAAAAGTCATAGAAAATCATGTTTCCAAACCTCCCATTCTATTATATGTTTTAAAATAAAATTTTCCCCCTCTATTGCATTGAGTAGTTTACAATTTTAGAGATAATTACTGCCTTGTAGCCATAGTTGAATCTAAGGAACCCTCTAAGAGATTTATTGATGATGAGAGGAACCCAAGGAGGTGTTTCCTCATAGCATTGTACATCTCCTTTTAGGGGGCTGATGAAGAGAAGCCAACACTTAAAGATGAATCTTTTGACAACAAGGAGAAGGAGCTTGGAATCTACTCCTATGGAAGAGGATACTCATTTCTAGAATTTGAGGATTAAAAAGGGAGAATTAGAATTCAAAAAGAGGATTTGGCTAAAGAGGAAGATTAGTTAAAGGTATAAAAAAAACAATAGAGATCAAGTAATTCACTTTCATCATTCATATAGAGTTGATTTAGATAGACCTTTAAGGAGACGAAGAGCACGCAATAAGGGTTGTGTATCTTTTTTAGATGATCCTAATTGCATTATTTAATTATGCTCAAGATTCGTGCTTAGTTTCCTTATTGCTTTTTCGATTATCGAAAATGCTTAACAATCAACTGCAAGTCACCCAAATGTTTCCTTCCAATAACATGGGGAATGTGTATGTGTGAAAGAAACCATTTTAATACTTGATGGCTCTTAAGTCAAACTTGATCATAACCTAGCCACTTGAACTCCATTTTCGATTGTAATTTGAAGGATGGAGTATCGCGTTTACCATTCTATAGTCTAAAGCTTTGTGCATTAGCACAATACTAATTCTTTCCATCATTTGATGCTTTACAATTTTCGATTTGTCAAGTTTTATTGCACATTTTAAAAGATATAAAAATTCACTTTAATTTTACACCATAGTATTCCATATAATTTTGCAGTCTCTTGATATCTATCCATGTATTGTTAAACTCATTATTAGTGAAATACAAATCTTCAATAAAAAATCAGCGATGGTATGTGAAGAGCTAAGCTAATGGATTACATCATAATAAAATTCTTGTAAAAAGATCACCCATCGTGCTGGATGGCCTATATGATTTTTTTTCTTTACTAAATATAGGAGGGTCAAATGATGCACATGGAAAGTAAATTTGCATCCTAACAAATAGTGTTGAAATTTCTTCAACCATTATATGAGACCCAAACAATCTTGTGGAGTCAAAATCACTTGTCTATTTGCTACATTAACAAATTACCAAGAGCTCCATCAGAGGCATCCACAAATACATAGAATGATTGAGATTAATCCAGAGCTTGAAGAATGAATGCCTACATCAAGAGCGGTTTCACTCTATTAAAGGAAAACTAATATTCTTTGATCCAATAGACCTTCAAGGTGGCACAATTGCCCATTTGTTAATGGAGATGGCTAAATGAGCCAATAGCCATAGATGGCAACCATGACATCAAACTTGCCCTAAGAATTTTAGGACATGTTTAGGGTTAGTCGAGGGACGAGCTTCTAGTATTACATGGACCTTGTCTAGATCCACTTGAATACCCCTTTGAGATATAATTTGACCCAATAATTTATAGTAGGAGAGTGCAAATTTGATTTTTCACTCTCCCAATACTTACTGAAACACATTTTAACTACTCTAAATGCTCAGCCACACACCTAAGAATGGAAAACTCAACCAAAAGAATGTGCATAAAGGTAGTAAAATAAGGAGAATAAATATCCTTCTTTAAATGCTAAAAGGTATTGCATGCATTCTATAATCTGAATCACATTAGTGTACATGCATAAATATCCCAATTTTTTATAAATGTTGTCTTAAGCACATCTTTCTCAGCCATCCTAGCCTAATTGTATCCATTTTTTCCATCTTAAAAGTAATTAATTTGTAACCTTGACATCATCCAAGATACTATCTAAGAATGAAAATGGGAACATATCAGATATTGCAGTTGCATTCAACATTTAGTTATCCACACAAATCCCCAATTGTTTATTTTTATAAGGGACAATCAGAATAGGGGTCCCCATTGAGCATGATTGATGGCACAATAGAAGTGACATGTGGTAATCGATCTAAGTTTCTTCCCATAATATGGATTCATTCTATAGCCCAAATGTTTTATTGAAAATACATCGAGCTTCAAAAGAGATTTATGTTGGAGTGGACATTTTTCAATTGATAGGTGATTCATCATTGTGGGGGTAATTGAACAAGCACTGGTTGAGTCATTACGGGCGTATAGCGACAGTTAAGGTGACACAAATTCGTCGCTATAAAATTGCAACATGCGTCGTAATGAGCGTCGCGCGCGGACCGTCGATTAAATGACGAAGCGAACGATGCATTTTGCGACTTGTACTGCGACGGGACCTGCGACGCTCGCCTGTAGCGTCGCTTATACGTGGGTTCGAAAAGCGTCGCTTAAGCGATGCTTTGTACGTCGCATAAGCGACGCTTTGTACGTCGCATAAGCGACGCTTTGTACGTCGCATAAGCGACGCTGTCTAGACGTCATTTATGCGACGCATCTAGCATCGCTTACACGACGATCTCTTGACGAGAAAAAATTAAAACGTTGGAGGCTCTTCGATCGGCATTTTCACGCATCTTATCGAAGAGCTCTCCAACGTTCGCAGTTGCGCTGCGCTTACGAACTAAAGCAAGTATATGCAGGTCTCTATTTCTCTCTTTCTACATCTTTTTCGCTTTGAATTCTCTCTCTCTCTGTCTCTCTCTCGCTTTGTTGACTCTCTCTCTTGTTCTCCTAATTGTTGACTCTTGTTCTTGAAATGTTATAGAAGTTCAAGTTTGCCAACATCTATATCTACATCTTAAGAATACAACATGAACGAAAGCAAGGAGAAAATAACACTACATACATGCAACTTTGCATCGGTATATTTATTGCGATATTATTGGTTAAGATTTCAATCATCCACAATTTACTAGAGTGGTTCATAATTCATGAGTAGTTGCTTACATGGATATAGGTGACATGATATTTGGAGAACTCCAAAGAGAATTTTTAAAAATATTGAAATAAAAAAAAACAACATATTGGGTGTCATTAGCTAGTATGAATATGATGTTTGATATTCAAGAACTGTGGTGATAGGGTTCTTCCATCTGCAAATATCAGAAAACCACCTCCCAACGGCGATCATACCCGAAAGACACCCAAGATCCTGAACCACTTAGCCTTGCTCTTGCGCATGCTCCACAGATTGCTATCCACATCATTGTCAACTACATCCTTGACAGTGAACTCGTGAATGCTGGTGTCAATGTCTTTCATATCTTCATCCATTGGTGTCAATATTCTACCCATAGAATGCCTTCATTCATAAAAAATATAATTATGAAAGTATTATTGTAATTAATACACACGTAGCATATGATCTCATTACATAATTTTGTAATTAACGTTTTCCAACAAACTCTAAACTTACTCTTACAAGTCTCATCGCCACCAAAGTGCTTCTGTCATGGGAGCTGGACGTAAGACCGAAACATGCAAAGGCCTTCATTCTCCTTCCTCTTGGGCTAGCCATTCTCCTTCATCACCGCTCCCGTTCTTGAACCTTTCGGCGGAGGAGCTTGCTGCTGTGATTTTTGGTTGTGACCATGCGACTTACAATGAATGCATCACACAACTTCTGTTTGGTATACTTTATCTATCCTCTTACTTTCTATCACAGATATACGTCTCTCCCTTTAAACCATATGCATGAACAATAGCTTGATCATCAGCTTTTCTGCATGTCCAGGCCTTCGAGCTTCTCATATCATCTATGTAAAGAATGTCCAACCAGGGATGCCACTATTTTTGTTTAATTACATTGATAAAAAGTTGCATGGTATTTCTGAGGCAGATAGCTATGGAGAGATGAACATCAATCCATATGCCTGGACTGATGGGAAGCAGTAGACACATTTTTCAGCTCAGGTTCTTTGCTTAGATTAAATAATCGCTGATATTACATTAGATCACTATTTGAGGTGTAATGAGGTTTTGTTTACATGTAGGCATGCATATGGGTGAGATGTCAGTGTGCACCATTGATAGAAAGCATATACAAGGGAGCATTAGCAGCGAAGAGGAAATGGACGAGAACTGTGGTGATAGGGTTCTTCCATCTGCAAATATTAGAAAACCACCTCCCAACGGCGATCATACCAGACACAATACCCAAGATCCTGAACCACTTAGCCTTGCTCTTGTGCATGCTCCACAGATTGCTATCCACATCATTGTCAACTAGATCCTTGACAGTGAACTCGTGAATGCTTGTGTCAATATCTTTCATATCTTCACCCATTGGTGTCAATATTCTATCCACAGAATGCCTTCATTCATAAAAAATATTATTATGAAAGTATTATTGTAATTAATACACACGTAGCATATGATCGCATGACATAGATTTGTAATTAATGTTTTCCAACAAACTCTAAAATTACTCTTACAAGTCTCATCGCCAGGAAAGTGCTTCTGTCATGGGAGCTGGACGTAAGACCGAAACATACAAAGGCCTTCATTCTCATTCCTCTTGGGCTAGCCATTCTCCTCCATTACCGCTCCCGTTCGTGAACCTTCCGGCGAAGGAGCTTGCTGCTGTGATTTTTGGATGTGACCATGCGACTTACAATGAATGCGTGACACGGCTTCTGTTTGGTATACTTTATACCACCTCTTACTTTCTATCACAGATATACGTCTCTCCCTTTAAACCATATGCATGAAAAATAGCTTGATCATTAGCTTTTCTGCAGGGAGCACTAACAGCGAATTATGTGAATTATTCACAAGAGAAAATCCTATTTGAGTTAGTTCATGTGCCACAGATAAGCTTATATCTCTTTTCATGTAGGCTCGTTGAGTGTCAGTAGACAGGTTGTGGGTTAACAACATGGGTCCATCAACAAAGGAGAAGAATATACAAGGGAGCATTAGCAGCGAATTATGTCAATTATTCAGAGGAGAAAAACCTATTTGAGTTAAATCATGTGCAGACAGATAAGCTTATATCTCTTTTCATGAGAAACTTATTGAGTGTGAGTAGACAAGTTGTGAGTTTACAACGTGGGTCCATCAACAAAGGAGAAGAATATAGAAGGGAGCATTAGCAACGAATTATGTGAATTATTCACAGGAGAAAAACCTATTTGAGTTAATTCATGTGCGGACAGATAAGCTTATATCTCTTTTCATGAGAAACTCGTTGAGTGTCAGTAGACAGGTTGTGGGTTTACAACGTGGGCCCATCAACAAAGGAGAAGAATATACAAGGGAGCATTAGCAGCGAATTATGTGAATTATTCACAAGAGAAAAACCAAATTTTTCACAGGAGAAAATTCTATTTGAGTTAAATCATGTGCAGACAGATAAGTTTATATCTCTTTTCATGAGAAACTCGTTGAGTGTCAGTAGATAGGTTGTGGGTTTACACATAGACACACACATACACACACATACACATAGATAAGCTTATATCTCTTTTCATGAGAAACTCATTGAGTATCAGTAGATAGGTTGTGGGTTTACACATAGACACATAGACACACACATATGGCAATCTGTTAACCATTTATTGCAAATAGGACACTACATTATCTCGTTGTCATGCACAACTACACTGCCTAAATATGTGTACTCAATACTAGGGAGAAAGGTCATATTTAAGACCTGTATCCCTGTGTGAATGCATGTGTATGTGTGTGAATGCATCATTATGTGTGTATGTGTGTATGCATTTGTATGTGTGTATGCATCTATATGTGTGTGAATGCATCATTAAGGTTGTATGTGTCTATGTGTGTATGTGTGTGTATGTGTGTGCACGTCTATGTGTATGTGTGTGTGTCTATGAGTGTGGATCTATTTATGTGTGTGTATGTGTCTATGGGTGTGTATGTGTCTATGTGTGTGTGTGTGTATGCATGTATGTATGCATATGTGTGTGTATATGTGTGTATGCTTTATGTATGCATATGTGTGTGTATGCATTATGTATGTGTATGTATGCATGTGCATTATGTATGCATATGCATTATGTATGTGTATTTATGCATGTGCATTATGTATGCATATGCATTATGTATGTGTATGTATGCATGTGCATTATGTATGCATATGTGTGTGTATGCATGTAAGTATGTATGTATGTATGCATATGCATATGCATATGTATGCATGTATGTGTATGTGTGTGCATGTCTCTCTATGTGTGTGTGTATGCATATATGTGTGTGTATGTGTGTATGTGTATGTATGTGTGTGTATGCATATATGTGTGTGTATGTGTGTATGTGTGTATGTGTGTGTGTATGTGTGTGTGTATGTGTGTGTATGTGTATGTGTGTGTGTATGTGTGTGTATGTGTGTATGTGTGTGTATGTGTGTGTATGTGTGTGTATTGTGTATATGTGTGTATGTGTGTATGTGTGTGTATGTGTATGTGTATATGTGTGTGCATGTGTATGCATGATGTATGTGTATGTTTGCATGTGCATTATGTATGCATATGTGTGTGTATGTATATATGTGTGTCTGCATGTATATGTGTGTGTGTGTATGTATGTATATGTGTGTGTATGCAACATTATGTGTGTATGTGTGTATACGGGTGTGTATTTGTGTGTGTATGTGTGTGTGTATATATGTGTATGTGTGTGTGTGTGTGTGTCTATGTGTGTATATGTGTGTGTATGCATATGTGTGTGTGTATGTGTCTATGTGTGTATGTGTATGCATGTATCTATGCATATGTGTGTGTATGTGTGTGTATGCTTTATGTATGCATATGTGTGTGTATGCATTATGTATGTGTATGTATGCATGTGCATTATGTATGCATATGCATTATGTATGTGTATGTATGCATGTGCATTATGTATGCATATGCATTATGTATGTGTATGTATGCATGTGCATTGTGTATGCATATGTGTGTGTATGCATGTAAGTATGTATGTATGTATCCATATGCATATGCATATGTATGCATGTATGTGTATGTGTGTGCATGTCTCTCTATGTGTGTGTGTATGCATATATGTGTGTGTATGTGTGTATGTGTGTATGTGTGTGTGTATGTGTGTATGTGTGTGTGTATGTGTGTATGTGTGTGTGTATGTGTGTGTCTGCATGTGTATATGTGTGTATGTGTGTGTATGTGTATGTGTATGTGTATATGCATGTGCATGTGTATGCATTATGTATGTGTATGTTTTCATGTGCATTATGTATGCATATGTGTGTGTATGTATATATGTGTGTGTGCAAGTATATGTGTGAGTGTATGTATGTATATGTGTGTGTATGCAACATTATGTGTGTGTGTGTATTTGTGTGTGTATGTGTGTGTGTATATGTGTATGTGTGTGTAAGTGTGTGTGCGCATACCTGGTCTCTCTCTCTCTCGCGCGCTCTCTCTCTCTCTCTCTCTCTCTCTCTCTCGTTCTCTTGCTTTCGTCCAAATCTCGGCACAAATGTGCCGGGAGAAATCGAAATGTGTGTGTGTGTGTCTATGTCTGTATATGTGTGTGTAAGCATATGTATGTGTGTGTGTGTTTGTATGTGTCTATGTGTGTATGTGTATGCATGTATGTATGCATATGTGTGTGTATGTGTGTGTATGCTTTATGTATGCATATGTGTGTGTATGCATTATGTATGTGTATGTATGCATGTGCATTATGTATGCATGTGCATTATGTATGCATATGCATCATGTATGTGTATGTATGCATGTGCATTATGTATGTGTATGTATGCATGTGCATTGTGTATGCATATGTGTGTGTATGCATGTAAGTATGTATGTATGTATGCATATGCATATGCATATGTATGCATGTATGTGTATGTGTGTGAATGTCTCTCTCTATGTGTGTGTATGCATATATGTGTGTGTATGTGTGTATGTGTGTGTGTATGTGTGTGTATGTGTGTGTATGCATGTGTATATGTGTGTATGTGTGTGTATGTGTATGTGTATGTGTATATGCGTGTGCATGTGCATGCATTATGTATGTGTATGTTTTCATGTGCATTATGTATGCATATGTGTGTGTATGTATATATGTGTGTGTGCATGTATATGTGTGAGTGTATGTATGTATATGTGTGTATGCAACATTATGTGTGTTTGTGTATATGTGTGTGTATTTGTGTGTGTATGTGTGTGTGTATATGTGTATGTGTGTGTGTGTGTCTATGTGTGTATATGTGTGTGTGTATGCATATGTATGTGTGTGTAAGTGTGTGTGCGCATACCTGGTCTCTCTCTCTCGCGCGCTCTCTCTCTCTCTCTCGTTCTCTTGCTTTCGTCCAGATCTCGGCACAAATGTGCCGGGAGAAATCAAAATGTGTGTGTGTGTGTCTATGTGTGTATGCATATTTATGTGTGTGTGTGTGTGTGTGTGTGTGTATGTGTCTATGTGTGTATGTGTATACATGTATGTATGCATATGTGTGTGTATGTGTGTGTATGCTTTATGTATGCATGTGTGTGTATGCATTATGTATGTGTATGTATGCATGTGCATTATGTATGCATATGCATTATGTATGTGTATGTATGCATGTGCAAAATGTATGCATATGCATTATGTATGTGTATGTATGCATGTGCATTGTGTATGCATATGTGTGTGTATGCATGTAAGTATGTATGTATGTATGTATGCATATGCATATGCATATGTATGCATGTATGTGTATGTGTGTGCATGTCTCTCTATGTGTGTGTGTATGCATATATGTGTGTGTATGTGTGTATGTGTGTGTATGTGTGTATGTGTGTGTGTATGTGTGTGTGTATCTGTGTGTATGCATGTGTATATGTGTGTATGTGTATGTGTATGTGTATATGTGTGTGCATGTGTATGCATTATGTATGTGTATGTTTTCATGTGCATTATGTATGCATATGTGTGTGTATGTATATATGTGTGTGTGCATGTATATGTGTGAGTGTATGTATGTATATGTGTGTGTATGCAACATTATGTGTGTGTGTGTGTGTATATGTGTGTGTATTTGTGTGTGTATGTGTGTGTGTATATGTGTATGTGTGTGTGTGTGTCTATGTGTGTATATGTGTGTGTGTATGCATATGTATGTGTGTGTAAGTGTGTGTGCGCATACCTGGTCTCTCTCTCTCTCGCGCACTCTCTCTCTCTCTCCCTCTCTCTCTCTCTCTCTCTCTCGTTCTCTTACTTTTGTCCAGATCTCGGCACAAATGTGCCAGGAGAAATCGAAATGTGTGTGTGTGTCTATGTGTGTATATGTGTGTGTATGCATATGTATGTGTGTGTGTGTATGTGTCTATGTGTGTATGTGTATGCGTGTATGTATGCATATGTGTGTGTATGTGTGTGTATGCTTTATGTATGCATATGTGTGTGTATGCATTATGTATGTGTATGTATGAATGTGCATTATGTATGCATATGCATTATGTATGTGTATGTATGCATGTGCATTATGTATGCATATGCATTATGTATGTGTATGTATGCATGTGCATTGTGTATGCATATGTGTGTGTATGCATGTAAGTATGTATGTATGTATGCATATGCATATGCATATGTATGCATGTATGTGTATGTGTGTGCATGTCTCTCTATGTGTGTGTGTATGCATATATGTGTGTGTATGTGTATATGTGTGTGTATGTGTGTGTGTATGTGTGTGTGTATGTGTGTGTGTATGTGTGTGTGTATGTGTGTGTATGCATGTGTATATGTGTGTATGTGTGTGTATGTGTATGTGTATATGCATGTGCATGTGTATGCATTATGTATGTGTATGTTTTCATGTGCATTATGTATGCATATGTGTGTGTATGTATATATGTGTGTGTGCATGTATATGTGTGAGTGTATGTATGTATATGTGTGTGTATGCAACATTATGTGTGTGTGTGTATATGTGTGTGTATTTGTGTGTGTATGTGTGTGTGTATATGTGTATGTGTGTGTGTGCGTGCGTCTATGTTTGTATATGTGTGTGTGTATGCATATGTATGTGTGTGTAAGTGTGTGTGCGCATACCTGGTCTCTCTCTCTCGTGCGCTCTCTCTCTCTCTCTCTCTCTCTCTCTCTCTCGTTCTCTTGCTTTTGTCCAGATCTCGACACAAATGTGCCGGGAGAAATCAAATTTTTTTTTGAACATTCTAGAGCGTCGCTTACGCGACGCTCTTGAAAGGACGACGCATATGCGATGCTCTCCAGTTTGCCCACGTCGCCCATACCGCCGCTAGCAAGCGACTCTATTTGCGACGCAAAGATTAGCGTCGCATAAGTGATGCAAGCTTTAGTCTGCGACGTACCCCGCCTAAAAATCAAAATTTCGAAAACAAGACCGTCGCTTACGCGACGTTAGCGTCGCATAAGCGACGGTCCCTGTTTTTTTTTCGGTTTCGCGGCGTCGCTATGCCCCCCTATTTCTTGTAGTGTCTAACTAGGTGGAAAATCAATAGTTCCTTCCCACATGAGATCCTTATAGGCCGCCAGAAAAATAAGTTCTTCATTTTTAGTAATTCCCCATAGCATGTGTATAAGCACATGGAGAATGATATGAAACTAAAATGGGCCAATTCATCAAGCGGTATTGTATATCATAATTTTTTGTTTTTAAATGTTAATTCATATGAACAAGAGTCATGGGTTACTTTGGCTTGTTTCAATCATGGCGTCTTGAGTAAAAGATTGTAATCTATATTCACATCCAAAAGTGCAAGGAATTTCACAGGCTCGATATGTACCCAACCCATCTACTTACACAGTGCATGTGTAGTGATATTGACATCGGAACCTCCATCAATAAGTACCTTTTAGGTCCTCCTATTCTTACACCATATTGTAATAAATGGTATGACATGGTCCATAATAGTGTCCACCTCTAACTACACTGCGGCTGGAGCTCATGCACCCTTAGTCAACGGATCCTTGGAGAAGGCTCATACTATTTCCCATAGGAATGCCAATACTAAGGCTAGCAATGAGCCTAATGGGCGGGTGACTAGGGCATGGGCCAATAGATTCCAATGTGCTAAATCTTGATCCTACTACTTTCAAGTTTGGTAACTATGCAAGTTTGATAACTGCTCCATCTAGTTATGGTTGTTTAACCCCTTAAAATTTAAGTTAATAACTAGGTTGTAGTCCTTTGTTTCTTGATATGATTTTGGTATCATTTTGTCCTCAATGATTGGTGAGCATGTTGGAGAAATCAAAGAAGCATTCTTAATCCATGTAGCTATCTTGTTAGCCACTTGTTGCTCCTTGAAACATACTTGAAATGTAGTGGAAGTTGGCTATAACACTTGTCTAGATCTGCTCTGCATGATAGCACTCTACATATCATATTATATGATTATCACCATATTAGTCATCGAGCATTGTTTCTCTTTTTTTTGTTTTTCCAACCAGACTTCTAGAAATCCTTACAATCATGTCCCATATGACCATATTCACCACAAAAGTGGCACCAAACCAGCATCTGTATTAACATTCTTATTATTATTATGATTACTACAACGTTTGTACCCAAAAATCTAATATTGGGGATTGTTATTATGATTTTCATTGAATAATGAGAATATGCTTGGAAACACTAATCCGGAAGAACATAGTTAGGAGACAGATCACCAAGTTCCCGAATTACACTATTTACATTTGTACGATTATGTTTCACCTTTGCATTATACATGCAATGCGTAAGACAGTGGTCATTACTGTTGCAAATCGCTCAATATATAAATTAACTGCACAACTTGCTATAGTATGACTTGGATTACGACATTTAGTAGAACAAACTTTGTTTAATGGTTCATCTACCCCAAATTTAGATGTTTTCTTCGGTTATAACCACTTGACATCTTTTGTGAAACCTCCTACTTATTTTCCAATTGTAGGGTGTTATCAATCACATCATCCAAATGTCATTCCTTTAAAAATTATTTGATCATAATTTTTCATAGTCTAGGTAGTAATCTATGGATGAACCACCTTGGTGGCCACATCTTCTTGTAGAGTGTTGTCCTTTGAGATTTTTTGTAAATGAGTTTTAAATTTCATAACATAGTGATGCACTATTTGCTTTGGTTTTTGCCTATTATTTTGCCAAAGATCTAGAATTTGTGTAGAAATCTTAGTCTTTCCTCTATATGCAGTGAATTTCTTAAACTCAAACCAGAAAGCCAATGGATCACTTCATTAAATAAGATTGATTGGAAAGATTGGGCATTATATCATGAGATAGTTGTGAGTTTGCCTGATTCTTGAAGAACATTCACTACAACATATCGAGCATATACCGAGGTTTTTATCGAGGAAATTGAACAGGTGTATTTTGGCCACAACGTCGGTGTAGCTGTCGATATACGCGTTGGAACTAAAGTGCTGACATAAGCGCCGATGTGGGCATCGGTATAAGCATTGGAAATACCAATGCTCATATCAACACTCATATGGACGACACTCTTGGGAGTAACGATGCTTATACTGATGACCTGCTGGGAGTACCGTCGCTTATACCGACGACCATATCTGCAAAAATTTTTTTGGGTAGAGTGTGTTGTCTTTTGCTACAACAACATTACCATGATGTTCTTTAGCAAAAGACAGTACACTCTACCCAAAGAAAACCAAGTACATGTGATGTGTACTCTAATGGCAACCAAAACATGATTTCATATAGCAAAATACTGTCGAACACAAAAGAGATGAGCAAAATGAACCATGAATCATGTACAAAAAAGTTGTATATTCCATAAATGAAGCATGTACAAGAGTGTGTCAAAGCACTTCCATATAGGAACCGAATACGAAATGTGAGAAAGCACTTCCATATAGGAACCAAATACAAAATTATGGTGCACCATTGCCACATATGAGTGTAATACAAAATTGTGGCAAAGCACTACCATACATATGCTCAAGGGGATCAAAACCTTTACACCTACAATTTGCAACAAAGCATATGCATAAAATGAGACGAATTGACATGATATTTATAAACAAGAACTAAAAATACAAAACCAAGCTATAAGTTTACCTCATCATAGATTCTCCCATGAAATGATCGCATCACATCCCTCTAAGTCCTGCAACAGTGTAGCCAGTCCATGACGATATCCATAAGCTTCTTTGGTTCGCATCGGAGGACGACCCACTACCAACTCCTATAATAAATATGCAAAATGTTAGATGAACATACATGATGTGCTTAACACGAACAAATTCAATAATTAAAATGATACTTACAAATTGGTAGCACATACTCTCATATCCTCCACTACCCAAATGCGACATCCGAACCGTATCTAAACGTCTGGCCACCGCATGTCACGACTGACGATATCAATCAGGAGTATATTGCTGCTCATCCTGAATCGATTCCCACTCCTCAACATCTAACCATACAGGCTTCGGTACGCCTGCTCTAAAAGCATCACAAGCCTCGGACCGTCGATGAGATATCACCTCGCGTGACGTGTGCTGAATCCATTCTGAGCTCACAATAGGATGCCTAGGTGCTGATCCATACTCTTCATATATCGACTGTGTGCTATAATTTGGAATCTTTATCCTGTTCGCTGCATTTCCAAACTCTATGGAGCAAAGTTGTCGAACGTGTTGATGCATGGACTTTCGAGCTGCATCCATGACCCGAGCTCCATCACGTATGCGATATATCTTGGAGTCATCATGGTCATGTGTGTTCATATATTTAGGTAGTGATGTGTGTGAACACACTAGGACTGTCGGGGCACTTTTTTCCCTCTTTAAGAGGTTTTTCCCCCCGACTTGTATATATTCCTATTGCCCTAATGGGCTACTTATCTTTGTACATTCTCTAGTAGTACATTCAGTATTGTGTGTTGTGCTCCAAGCTTCTTCTTCTTCCTTGTGATGTTCACGTGCTTCTGCAGATGTGTAACTCTAACAATTAGTATCAGAGCAGGTCTCCACTTCATCTAGGGCGCCGTCGACACTCCTCCGGTTGTAGTCTCAGAATCGCACAAATTTTGGTGAGCATACTCAACGTGTTTTCGAGATCAAAACAGCTTCGCTATGTGTGCCAAAATCGCGATCTGAGCTCGTTTCGGCCTCCGAACGCACTATCGCAGTGCTTCTGTAGACTATTTTGTCTTTTTGTGCCAAAGATATATACCAGTTTCTGTTCGCCAGTATAAGCGTCTCGAAGTTTGCTATAGGTGTAGCGAAATTCGTTTGGGAAGTTTTGTTCAATTGTTTGAGATACAGTCATTTGTTTTGCATCAAGGTATTTTAGTCATCAGCCATGGTTGAAACTAGTGATGTATTCCGTATGTTGGCTATGGAGGATAAGTTGGATGGTACCAACTACCCATTATGGGCTTATATGATGCGACATGTGAACTTGGTTGCAAAAGGATTGTGGAACATTGTGCAAGGTGTCGAGAAACGTCCTATCACACCTGCAACCGTTACAACTGCAGGTACTCAAGCTGATGCAAAAGGTGTCCAAGATGATGATATTTTTCATATTCCTATTCGTACTACGGTTTCTGCTGCACCTACTTTAGAGTAGATTTGCTGGGATGCCAGAGATGCCTAGGCACATGCATTGATAGCTTTGTTTTTCAAACGTGCCATTATTCCTCACATTCATTCTTGGAGAACAATAAGGATGCTTGGGATACACTTACCACATTATACCAAGCTAGGAATGAGGCTCGTGTTGGTTACCTTCTAAAATAGTTGGAGAGTGAGCACATGAATAAAGGTGATTCTATGGACAGTTTCCTAACGAAGATCAAAGACTTGAAGGAATAGTTGATTTCTGTTGATGAGCTTATACCAGATAGCTCACTTGTGTAGACCGTTCTGAATGGTCTTCTTGATTCATATCAGAGCTTTTCTTCTACTCTTCGGTTGGTGATGAAAGGCAATCCAAATGCCTTATCATTTGAGGACTTAGTCTTTGTTTTGTTTCAGGAAGATCAGTCCAGGTAGAATAGGTCCATTATGTGAGTTGTAGATCAAGCTTTCCTGGCTAGTCAGAAGGGGAAAGGAAAATGGAGCTCTTCAACTAGTAAGAAAAAATTTGCTAATTCTACATATTCGAAGAAGGAAGAAAAAGATGAGAAGAAATCAGAAGAGAAGAAATTGTTTCGTAAGTCCTGTAAAGGGAATGATCATATCATAAAGAACTGTCCAAAACTAGCTGCTAAAGAGGCAAAGAAGAAAGAGGCTGGAATGGTTATTGCAGAGGCCTCTACACCAAAAATAGAGTCTGCTAATCTTGTGCAGGAAGAAGAATGGGCATTTACTACAATCTGCAGTTTTGACCCATCTTCTCGTGAGCAGTGCATATCTGCAGTAGACTCAGATGTTTGGTATTTTTACAATGGGGCGATCAAACATATTACCTCGCAGCATAGTTTCTTCTCCTTACTCGAGCTTGTCGCTATAGGGAATACTGTTACATGCGCTAACAACTCCACTTATCTTGTTATGGGAGTTGGTAAGATCATTTTGACTACTGCTGATGGTAGTTCTTTCACTTTGTCAGATGCTTTATTTGTGCCAGGGATCAAGAAGAACCTGTTATCAGTTTCTGCATTAGCCACGATTGGCTTGGTTGTGAAATTTATTGATGGCATGTGTACAGTTCATGATCTGTCAAATGGCAATGTGATTATTGTTTCTCGCATTTTATGTCGTGTGATGTATAAGCTCATAGACTATGAAAGATTTGTAAATGACTTGGCATGTGTAGTAAATGATTCTCAGGCTATGTCAGATGCAAAGCTTTGGCATGCATGCTTTGGTCATATGAATTTCGCTAGTTTATTATGCCTATAGAAATCTTAAATGGTGTCCTCTTTGCCCAAACTTGATGCACCTAGAAAACATGTTTGTGAAAGTTGTATTTTTGGCAAACTGAAGTGTTCGTCCTTTCCAAAAGATGGTTCAGTTTGGGCTACTCAGAAATTCTAGCTTGTACATAGTGATGTCTGTGGTCCTATGCAGACATCTTCTTTTGGGAATTATATTTAGTTTGTGGCTTTCATCGATGATTTTTACACGCATGCATGGGTATATCCATTGAAGGAAAAGTCCGAAGTGTTCATGTGCTTCAAATAGTTTTTGCTTTTGGCTGAAAATCTGTCAGCATGTAAAATGGGCACCCTCTGTTCTGATTGAGGGGGGGGGGGGATATATGTCTTCTGATTTTAATGCATTTGTGGCTGAACATGGGATAAAACATTAGTGCACAGTGCCGTATACACCTCAACAGAATGGAGTTGTTGAACGAAAGAACAAGTCACTCATGGAGATGGCAAGGTGTATGGTCAAGAATCAGGCTTTACCACATAGTTTCTGGCTTGAGGCTGTCATGTGTGCAACATATGTACTGAACTAGTGTCCCACTAAAGCGTTGCAGTCTATCACTCCATATGAGGCTTGGCATCACCGCAAGCCATCTGTTGCTCATCTGCGTGTTTTTGGTTGTTTGGCATATGCATTAGTGCCTGAATAACATCGTTGAAAATTGGATGATAAAGCAATAAAATGTATTTTTGTTGGGTACAATTCAGAAAGTAAAGGCTATCGTCTATATCACCCACAGACTAAACACATTCTGGTTATCCGTGATGTTGTTTTTGTGGAAGATGCTATTCAGCCATTACTTTCATGTACTAAGCAGACATCTGTTAGCTCCAAAGACATGTATGATACTTTGCTGCCTCTTTTTAGAGGTGGACAGTCTAGTGCTAGTCCTAATGAGGTAACTTCTCAGGCTTTGCAGGTTTCATGTGATGATGTAGATAATTCCATTTCTGATGTAGATCTACATGATGCACTTATTGATGAGAAAGCTGATATTGAGCATGCAAGAACTATGCCAAAATGACTGTTGTAGACCTTGCGTGACAGCAAATTAGATGCACCTCTATCATATCGTACTCGTTCAGGCTCTCATATTGCCTCTTTTTCATCAGATTGCTATGCTATGGCTACATCTAATCTTTGTGATGAGAATGGGCCTGTTTTGTTTGATGAAGCACAAAATTCAAAAAATTGGATGGCTGCTATGCAATCTGAATATGATGTTATAATGAAGAATGGTACTTGGTTTTTATGTCACTTGCCTTCTGGCAAGAAGGTCATTGGCACTAAGTGGGTATACAAGCTGAAGCGTAAATCGGATGGTACATTTGATAGGTACAAGGAAAGGCTTGTTGTAAAGGGTTATGCACAGGAAAGAGGCATTGATTTTGTTGAGACCTTTGCACCTACATGCCGTATGACTATTGTTTGGAGCATCTTTGCACTTGCAGCTCATCATGCTTGGAATGTAGATTAGTTGGACATTAAAACAACATTTCTGAATGGTGACTTGCATGAAGAAGTGTATGTTTTTCAGCCCCGTGGCTTTGTGCAGAAAAGGCATGAAAACCAGGTGTGCGGGTTAAAGAAGGCATTATATGGTTTAAAGCAAGCACCATGTGCTTGGTATAAGAAGATACATGCCTATCTGATTGCACATGGTTTTGAGAAGAGTCCAACTAAAAGAACCTTATATGTTAAGCGTGCTAATGATGTGCTTCTGATCATTGTTGTCTATGTTGTCGACATGCTGCTCACTGGTCCTATTGAGAAGCATATTGCTGATTTTAAGGCTTATTTGCATGCCTCATTTGAGATGTCTGATTTGGGGCATTTGCATCACTATTTGGGCATTTTGTTTATGCAAGTTGATGGTGGAATGGCTTTTTGTCAAACTAAATCTATTGACACATTATTGCAACATTTTGGCCTTGAAGACTATAAGCCTATTGCCAGTCCTATGGAGACAGGTTTACGATTGAGTCTTCATGATGTTGGAAATGCATCTGATGCTATTCTCTATCAGCAGGTTGTTGGATGCTTGATTTACTTATGCATTACTCGGCCAGATATTCAGTTTGCTATCTAACAGATGAGAAGGTTTATACATTGCCCAGGAGTCAAGCATTGGTAGGCAGTTAAGTGCATCTTTCACTATTTGAGTGGTACTCAGCTACTTTGGTTGTTTTATCCCAAGGGGGGATCACTACCGCCAAATTTGCATGCTTTTTCTCACTCTGATTGGGTTGGTTGCTATGACACTCATATGTCCACTAGTGGCTTTTGCTTCATGCTTGGTAGCTCATGTATATCTTGGTTGATCAAGAAGCAACCTACTGTGGCCACTTCCAGTTGTGAGGTTGAGTATAGGGCAGATTTCAGAGTGACTATTGAGTGTGTGGCTCAGACACCTTATGGCTGATTTGGGTGTTGGTCAGACTTTTGCCACCACCATCTTCAATAACAGTCAGAGTGCATTGGCAATTGCGAGGAACCATGTGTTCCATGCTCGCTCTAAGAGCATTGAGGTGCATTATCACTATGTCAGGGAGAGGTTCTTTGTTGGGGAGATCAGCTTGGCATATGTGCCCACATAGGAGAACATTCTGGACCTTTTCACAAAGGCTATGCCTGGGGAGAAGTTTGAAGCTTTTCGCAAAGCTTTGGGCTTACTTCCTTTTGTGGAGTGATTTCCACATATCTTGGCACTTCCTTATACATGAGTGCAAGCTCCTTCTTCACCGCATCACTCCCAGGGGGGATTTCTTGACATATTTAGGTAGTGATGTGTGTGAACACACTACGACTGCCGGGCCACTTTTTTCCCTCTTTAGGAGGTTTTTTTTCCCCCGCTTGTATATACACCTATTGCTCTAATGGGCTACTTATCTTTGTACATTATCTAGTAATACATTCAATATTGTGTGTTGTGCTCCAAGCTTCTTCATCTTCCTTGTGCTGATCGCGTGCTTCCGTAGACGTGTAACTCCAACAATGTGCTCCCCAAGGTGTATGTGGAGATCCCATCTGATCCAATGCGGAGTTGTTAGGATAGATATATATATATATATATATATATATATATATATATATATATATATATATATATATATAAAGCCTAAAAAATCTATAGATCTAATTTTTAGATATTTTCACTTATATTTCATTGTATAAATGAATATTAATCCTAAAACTTTATTTAGGATGTGTTTTAGGATATATATAGATATAAACCCTAAAACCTTAAAGATCTATTTTATATATATTTAATTATTTATATTTTATGTGTGTGTATCTCTCTCTCTCTCTCTCTCTCTCTATATATATATATATATATATATATATATATATATATATATATATATATATATATATATAAACCCTAAAATTTTAAAGATATATTTTTTAGATATTTAATTATTTATATTTTACATATTTATATTTTTCTATAATATTTATGTATGTATGTGTTGTGTGTGTGTGTGTAATAACTCAAAAATCCTATTTTTGTGTATGTATACATATGTGTGTACATGTATGTATATGCATGTGTGACGGTATACATGTGTGTATGCATATGCATGTGTGTACGTATGTATACATGTGTGTGTATGTATATGCATGTGTGTATGTATATGCATGTATATGTATATGCATGTGTGTCTGTATGTATGTATATGCATATGCATGTGTGTATGTATGTATGTATATGCATGTGTGTATGTATATGCAACTTTTGTGTGTATGTATGTATGCATATGCATGTGTGTATGTGTAATTATAGCATGTATGTGCGTGTGTATGCATATACATGTGTATGTGTGTATGTATATGCATGTGTGTATGTATATGCAACTTGTATGTGTATGTATGTATGCATATGCATGTGTGTATGTGTGTATGTGTGTATGTGTGTATGCATATGCATGTGTATGTGTGTATGCACATATGTGTGTATGTATATACATGTGTGTATTTATATGCATATGTGTATGTATGTATGTATATGCATATGCATGTGTGTATGTATGTATGTATGTATATGCATGTTTGTATGTATATGCAACTTGTGTGTGTATGTATGTATGGATATGCATGTGTGTACGTGTGTATGCATATGCATGTGTGTATGTATATGCATATGTGTATGTATGTATATGCATATGCATGTGTGTATGTATGTATGTATATGCATGTGTGTATGTATATGCATGTGTGTATGTATATGCAACTTGTGTGTGTATGTATGTATGCATATGCATGTGTATATGTGTGTATGCATATGCATGTGTATGTGTTTATGCACATATGTGTGTTGTATATGCAGGTGTGTATATATATGCATGTGTGTATGTATATGCAACTTATGTGTGTATGTGTGTATGTATGTATGCATATGCATGTGTGTATGTGTGTATGTATATCCATGTGTATGTCTGTATGCACATATGTGTGTATATATATATGCATATGTGTATGTATATGCATATGTGTATGTATATACGTATATGCATATGCATGTGTGTATGTATGTACGTATATGCATATGCATGTGTGTATGTATGTATGTATATGCATGTGTGTATGTATATGCAACTTGTGTGTGTATGCATGTATACATATGCATGTGTGTATATGTGTATGCATATGCATGTGTGTATGTATAAGCATATGTGTATGTATGTATGTATATGCATATGCATGTCACTACAGCATATCGAGGGTATACGGAGGCTTTTACCAAGGAAAATGAACAGGTGCAATTTGCCCATGACGTCGGCGTTGTGGTCCTAAAGCGCATCGAAAACATAGCGCCGATATAGGCGCCGATATATGCGTCGGTATGGGTGTAGGTTTGAGCATTGGTATGAGCGTCGGTATTTCCGAGGCTCATACCAATGCCCATACCGACAACCATCCTCGGAGTACCGACGCTTATACGGTGGCTGCAGGATGTACCGATGCCAATACCGATGACCATATCTGCAAAAATTATTTTGGGAGGAGTGTGTTGTCTTTTGCTATAGCAACATTACCAAGATGTTGTTTAGCAAAAGACAATACACTTTGCCCAAAGAAAACCGAGTGCATGTGATATACACTCTAATGGAAACCAAAACATGATTTTATATAGCAAAATACTGTCGAATGCGAAAGAGATGAGCAAAAATGAACCATGAATCATATACAAAAAGTAGTATATTCCATAAATGAAGGATGTACAAGAGTGTGGCAAATCACTTCCATATAGGAACTGAATACAAAATGTGACAAAGCACTTCCATATGGGAACCGAATACAAAATTATGGTGCATCGTTGCCACATAGGAGTGTAATACAAAATTGTGGCAAAGCACTACCATAGATATGCGCAAGGGGATCAAAACATTTACACCTACAATCCTGCAACAAAGCATATGCATAAAATGAGACAAATTGACATGACATTTATAAACAATAACTAAAAATACAAAACCAAGCTATAAGTTTACCTCATCATAGATTCTCCCATGAAATGGTCGCACCACGTCCCTCTAAGTCATGCAACAGTGCACGCCAATGCATGACAATATCCATAAGCTTTTTTGGTTCACGTCGGAGGACGACCCACTGCCAACTCCAATAATAAATATGCAAGATGTTAGATCAACAAACATGATATGCTTAACACAAACAAATTCAATAATTAAAAGGATACTTACAAATTGCTAGCACATATTGTCGTATCTGCCGCTACCTAAATACGACGTTTCGACCATATCTAAACATGTGGCCACCACATCTCTTTGCTGACGATATCAATCAGGAGTATGTTGTTGCTCATCTTGAATCAATTCCCACTCTTCAACATCTAACCATATAGGCTTCGGTAAGCCTGCTCTAAAAGCAGCGCGAGCCGCGGACCGCGGATGAGACATCACCTCACGTGCCGTATGCTGAATCCATTACGAGCTCACTACAAGATGCCCAGGTGTTGGCCGATACTCTTCATATATGGACTAAGTGATATAATTTTTGGAATCCTTATCCTGTTCGCTCCATTTTAACATTACAGAATGTCAAAAAAATATCGAGCAAAGCTGTCGAATTCGTTGGCGCATGGACTTTCCGACCGCATCCATGACCAGAGGTCCATCACATATGTGATATATCTTGGAGTCATCATGGTCATGCACTCCCCTAGGTGTATGTGGACATCCCATCCAATCCAATGTGAAGATGTTAAAATATTCATGTGTATGTATATGCATGTGTGCATATGCGTGTGTGCATATGTGTATTTGTGGGTGTATGCATATGCATTAGTATGCATATGCATATGTGTATGCATATGCATATGTGTATGCATATGCATGTGTGTATGCATATG